>VWZZ01002301.1:449715-493884 GCA_013399095.1 Psophia crepitans
ACGTGGTTTAGTGGGTAATAGGTGGTGGGGGGACGGTTGGACTGGATGATCCTTGAGGTCTCTTCCAACCTTAATGATTCTATGATTCTAAGTACCTTCTGAAGCAGGAGAATGATACTACTCAAGAAACACCTCTCACCTCCACGCATATTTTGATTCATTCTTTTTGCTTCAAGGGATTAGTTTTCACCCAGCTGCTTGTTGGCAGCAGATGCCAGTCACCCCCTGCAGTAACGAAGATCCTCATCTGATCTTCAGTCAGTCCATCCCACATCTCTCTCCATAGCCTCTTCTTTTAAAATTTGTCCCAAGCTTAATCACATCCTTGACTCAAGCTAGTTTCATTACAACTCTTCTAATGACCAAAGCCCAATTTCTCCAGCACTCCTGCTGCCCCTTTTCTACCTCAACCTCCCCACCCCCTCTATAGTGTAATTAGTTTCTAATCCAGGAGGCAGGAGGAAAACATTGAAATCATGGGCAAGGCATTGTCCTATCTCTAAGTCCCAGTGCAACACTGAAGCACCAAAGTTTCTGTAGAAAGAAAAAGGTACAATAATGAAGGACCATTTAGCTTCTAGCATTATTGTGAACACTTAGTTATATAGAAATCTCAATATATATATAAAGAAATAATTAGAAATGTTGTTCTTACAGCTTTTGTAACTGACAGGAAACGGTCGTAGCTGATAAGGACGATGCTAAACACTGAAGCTGTGCACATGAGATAATCCATAGCCAGCCAGAGCTTGCACAGGCCTCTTCCCAAGTGCCACGTCCCTGTCAGGGCGTAAGGGATGTACAGAGGCATGCAGAACACACCTACGGAAATAAACCAAACGCACACGTCAGTCAGCGCTACAGGCAGTGCTCGTGGAAGCACAGAAACATTTCTGCTGCATCTGATAAAAGCACAATACTGACTGGAACTGCCATGGGGAAGGCTTTGTACTCTCGTGCAACCCATGAACCCTTGGCCACAAACTAGGCACCGGTAACATTCTTATCATTAATACCTTTCTGAAAGTTGTATCATGTTTACTGTGTAACATTATTATTTCTCCTGTTTATATCGACTGCTAAAGGAGCAGCTAAAATTTTTACCTGCTGAAGTAAACACTATTCTGTATTAAGCTACTGTCATTAAAACAAATAAAAAATATCTTTCGCCCCCCAATGTAATTTAGTAACTGTTTTCTACAATAAATGATCTAATTTCCACATTCCTGTCCTCTTAGAAGCATGACTGGGTGTCCAAAAGTGCTCCAGAAGCAACTTTTCTAGAAATAAAATATGAATTTCAGGCTAATCTTTAAAACTATCTAATCAGAAGGCTGAAAAATACTGCACAGTTAATTGAGTACACCCAGTCTAACACTTCTTCTCATCATAATTCTTGATCATAACCACTTTTCAGTGGTGAGCTGATAGGGCATTGTCTATGGGAACACATCAAGCGGTGGGAACATACATGAGTGACCCTCACCCACGGCTATCTAAATTTAAGCTGTTAAATCCAAATGTTGTGAAAGTGCCAATACGATCTCATGTTAATGGATTTCTAGGTTATGACATGACACACAGTCACAGTGCAGCCCCGCGAGGCTGAAGAGCTAACGGTGTAGTTCGCTGTGATGCAGAAATGCAGCGAACGGCACCAGCGTTGCACTGAAATGGGATCACTGCATCTGCAGAGCGACTAACACTTGCTCCTCCCAGAAAAAGGTTATATTATACATTTTAACACTCATAGGGAGGACAAGAAGGGTGTTATTTCAACTTGAAGCTGACCTCAGGGTAGTGTGTACTCTTGCAACAGGTACCGAGGAGTTTCCATTTCCCTAAAAACCTTACAATTCCTGTTACTCTCCCTCTACTAAGAATCAAGATATCTCTATTCAAATCCAGCTATACAGAGATAAAGCAAAAGTTGTTGAAGGTCAAAATCAGACAGATTAAATACGGCAAAAGAATTAGCAAAGGGCTCTGCAAGCATGAAAGTGTGTGCTTTTAGCAATTAGGATGAAGGAGAAATTAAAGATAACCTAACTCTAAAGCATGCAAAACTTCTGACCAAATTTAGAATTAGAAACTAGACATTCAGATAAACATAATATCATGAAACAAAAATTTATAGAATTACTTCTCAGCTAGATGCCAGTATTTGTTCAGTATGGGGCTAGATTATGAGCAAGATGGCATAACACCGCTCTGTCCGCTGGTTTTCTGTTCACTGCAGTGGTTTTTTTCCCTGTGTACCGTAGCTGGACAGCAGGCAGCAAGAGCTCTGTGGCACAGCAGGGCAGTTGCAAGCTGAAAGAAGTCATCCAGATGGGGGAACGGATCAAAACATAATCAAAATATAAACAAGGAGGTCTGGATATCACGAGGACCAGAATATTAGAAGCTATGTCCTGTAAAAGTATTTCTGACACCAGCAATAAATTTTAAGAACAAAGACAGTTCCAGGGGTCCTGGTGGATAACAGGTTGACCATAAGCCAGCAGTGTGCCCTTGTGGCCAAGAAGGCCAATGGCATCCTGGGATGCATTAAAAAAAGCGTGGCCAGCAGGCTGAGGGAGGTTATCCTCCCCTTCTACTCTGCCCTGGTGAGACCCCATCTGGAGTGCTGTGTCCTGTGCTGGGTTCCCCAGCTCAAGAAAGACAGGGATCTCCTGGAAAGAGTCCAGTGAAGGGCAACCTAGATGATAAAAGGCCTGGAGCATCTTCCCTGTGAGGAGAGGCTGAGAGACTTGGATCTCTTCAGCCTGGAGAAGAGAAGGNAGGAAGTTCAACTCAAACATGAGAAAGAACTTCTTCATGGTGAGGGTGACAGAGCACTGGCACAGGTTGCCCAGAGAGGTTGTGGAGTCTCCTTCTCTGGAGATATTCAAGACCCATCTGGATGCCTGCCTGTGCAGCCCAGTGTAGGGCACCTGCTTTGGCAGGGGGGTTGGACTCGATGATCTCTAGAGGTCCCTTCCAACCCCTAACAATCTGTGATTCTTCAGTTCTTTCAGTATCCTTTTAAATGCATGGGTAAAAGAAGTAGAATAAAAAGTTCCAAAAGATTTTGTTGTGATGTGACAAGACAGAATATAGATCACATGCAATAGCCAAACCTGTTTAAAAACAGCCTTCTGCCTACTCAATAATTTTTACTTTCACCAGAGACACTCAGCACTTCACAGAATATTTCAGCACATCAACCTCCAATTGCACATCACACTAGTGTTTTAATTGCACTTCTCACTACGTTACAAAATAAAACATGTCCCTATGTATAAATATATACATATAACATCCAACTTCTTAGGAACTGATTTGTTATTTTTATTTACCTATACAAACGCGTGTTCCTAAAGGATGACTCTAGATAGACCATGTACAGCAAAATGCTGAAAAAACACTACTCATCACTACTCAGTTGCAAACTCCAGGTGATTATCTATATTTTGTGAGAGTAGATTGAAACAGAAGATACCATGTATGCAAGATCTGCCAGATAACGTATGCTGCATTCGATTTGACTATATAGACTTTAGTCAAGACCGCTCCCAAACAACTCCCATTCTTTGTTATTCCACATTGATTCATGCACAGTCATATTTTCTTCCTGAAGCAATAACATTACACGTTACCGTTTTACCTGGCAAACAATCCGCTTCTTATGACAAAGTATTTCTGAAAAATACAAGCTACTAAGACACTTCATGCAGCTTCCACCATTCCTTACCCTTACCCTTTCCCTAGGCACACAGCAGGGATCGAGTTCATTTAGAAGAAACCACCCACCAAAAGAAGCCCCCTCCCTTCCCCGAAGATTCAAATGTAATAACGTGTCTCCACGGCTGCGACTTACCCACTGCAAAGTCAGAAATAGCAAGGTTGAGAAAGTAATAGTTACTCCGATGCCTCAGGTTTCTGTCCATGATGAAAGCCAGGATCACCAGGATGTTTCCCAGGACGGTCACCAGAGCTAGCAACACCATGAGCAAAGCCAGCAGCACCAACACGCCCAGGGAAAACTGGGAGCTCGGGGACGGCGTGGGCAAAGTCTCGTTACACATTCCAGGTGTATGCGGAGGGTCGGCAGTGCTGTTGTGCATGGTGCGTATCCAGGTCAGTTCACTCTGGGAAGAAATTTGCATTTGGTAAAGTTATCCAAAAGGTTGAGACTCATAAGGAATATAGACCAGATGTGCTAAAAATCCAATAAGCATTTAAAAAAAAAAAAAAATTAAAAAAAAACTCAGAAGGGGAAAAAAGTAAACTGTTCTGACACTAGATAAATCTAGTTTTTCTAAGATTTTTTTAAACCACGTATGTCTCTAGAAGAGTTACATGTAAGAAACATGTCTTTTTCAAGCTCATATTTTAAAATGCAAGTTCTTTGTGCAACGTGATCCTTATCAGTGGAGGGCAGGAGGGCTGATTTCAGATTCTCTCTTGCTTTCGTCCCTTCCTCCCTCTCTTGTTCCCTCCCTTGCCGAAGTGTTTTGTTTGCTAACATTACAGACAACAACTTTTTCTGGAATTTTCTTCTGAATCTTGAGTACCTATCCTTATGAGAATTTAAACTACTTTCCAATTTCATCCTTGTTTATCTCGTGTCATCGCACTTCAGCAATTCTGTGGTCCTTCTCTATTGTATCTTTTTGTGGACCAAAGGCGTGGTCAGCTTCATGGTTGCTGCTGTTGTTCCTCTTTCTGTGCACCCTAGGGCTGAAAATTGCTATGCTGCCAATAAGCATATATATACAATACACTTACCAGAGCAGTTAACTAGTAATGGTCCAACCCTCAGAGATCAGCTGTGAAAATCCCACCGAAATCAGTTTCAAAACTCTAAGCGGCAGCTCCGGTGACACAGCATCGGCTGCCACCATCCCAGAACCAGGGAATAAAATACTGACTGCCTGAACGTGAATGAGAGCTTGGCAATTGACTTTAACAGGACAAGGCTTTTCTTTCCACACTGATGGGAGATATCGTGCGTCTTCCACAAGTGCTTATATTTTGTACGAGTAATGAAGCTACTTGCAGAGAGCTGTGAGTATTCCACAGTAGTAAAAATTCAATCATTTTTATTATGGGTTCTAAAAACACTTTTGTGTCTAATTTTAGATACTTAAATCTGAAAAATGTTGTCTGTCATGTCTGTGTTTCTGTTGTGGGAACAAATTCATTAGCATTTGCCAAGTGCTTTTACTAAGTGTTTGAATGGCAGCCGTACAAAAAATGCAAAACTTTATTATCCATACAAATATCTTCACAGCATGCATGGCCATTACTGCTTTAAGCTTTATTTTGTTTCCAGGTAATGATGGAAATGTAGAAAACACACTTTGGCACCAACTACAAAGTAATACCACTAGCCTTTCTTCTGTTAGCAGTACTGAAGCTGATCTACGAGAAGTTTTTGAGGTCCAAGCTATCTTGCGGTTGAAAAGAAAATAAAGTGGTGAACAAATGCGAGGTCAAATTAAGGGTTTGGACAAGTCTGTGTTCTGCCCGTCTCGGCTGTCTGTGGCCTCAGCAAAAGTGTAAGAACATGGCAAAATAGGTTGCTGGTGTGCTCCCCATGCCTCCACTGATTTGTGGCTCAGGGTGCCAATATGATCCCAGAAGGGACAGTTAATCATTTTATTTTCACTTCATCTTCTAAACAGTCACCCTCTTACTCCAAGAATTTCTGCTTCTGCATTTTATTGATAATAAAAGACATCACAGGGCTCCTATAGGCCTCCAAGGAGGGTAACAGTCCTTCCATGACTGCTTCCCTGCATTCAGATCCAGAGAACAGTGGGAAAATTGCCATGGATACTGCCAAATCATGGATCCTATATAAACTCTTAACGTGTCCCAGCTATGCTTTTTCTTTCCTCATACCTAATGCAACCAGTCCTTTTTGACTGGTCTCACCTTGTCGTGGGAGCAACAGCTCACTCCTGCGCATTCAAAGTGACAATCCCTCAGCAAGAAGCACGGAACCCAGGGCAGCTCACACACACGCAGTGTACCTGCTGCAAACCTTCATCGATGGGTGCTCGGAAACTGCGGAGTCACATATCCTAGAGGAAAATACGTAAAAGATTTTCTTCTTTCAGACATGGGGGTGCCTGCCCTCAGTAAGGAAGGGGTTTCCCCACACCCAGTAGCACCCCCTTCCTTTTCTACTGCAGAAGATGGGAGAAGACCCAAGCTCTCAAGTATTCTTCTCTACCGGAAACTTTCAGATATACTTTCGATTCCTAACTTGTCCCTAAACAGCCAGAAATGCCAACTTGGCCTGGCAGGCTTTCTATGGACTGACCATCTTTGATGAATCAATACACAGCCACCAGTCCCAGAAGAAAAGCATTTGTTGTGATCTCCTGAAAGCCCCATGGTAACCAAAAGGCAGCAAAACTCTTACAAAACGCAGAAAAAAACATAGATCCAAACTGTGCTCCAAAAGAACATAATTTTGTAAGAAAACCCCCACACAAATAGGCAAGCCATGAGGCTGAAAGCCACAGCAGTTAGAACCGGATCCTCTTCATAGCAAACCCCTTACTCAAGTTTTATGCATTTCCCTTCAGTGAGAATCTACACTAAAATAATTAAAGCTACGGTGGCAATCAAGTTACTGATGTAATTTGCAACCACCGTGCCTTAGGCCAGTGCAATTACAGCTCTTTGCAAAAGTGAGTATAATGTTTTTGACCTTTTTCTTCTCTCTCAAGCTGCTTTACAAAGTGTAAATAGAGAGGTTGTCACTGGATCTTAACTCAGAATCTTCAGTGCCGAGGAACTGAATTAGAAGAGTATTAGAGTATGAAATAAGGTAGCTTCCAAGATACAATGACCACATCCTGATTTTTGTAGCATGCAACTGATTATAATAGTTTATATAGAAAATATCTATAATAGCTGTGTTATACCTTGTTAAGGTAAGATATGGAGAAGAATCCAAACAGGCTAAGAAACATGGTATCACTTTGAATTCTTTGGTTTTCTTTGACATTTTTATTTGTTGATGCAAGAACTAAGACGTTACCTTAAGTGTAATAACGTTTAGCAGTCCTGGAGTCCCCTGGGAATCTGGAAATTCTTGGCTCCACTTCTGGTCCAAGCAGACCTCCCCTTGTAACTTTTCAGTCTGTTACTTGATCTCTTTGCTTCAGTTTCCTCAACCCCAAGAGGAAGATAACGCTTAGCGAGCCTCTCAAAATCTGAGGGAAATTCTGCATTAATTAACAAAGTATGTCAGTGGAAGAGAACAAAATAGACACTCTCCAAAGTCACTTTAGTCTATTAGTTATCTCGTTCGGGAAGCAAGGAAGTCAGGTTTCAGAGCCTCCAAAATGAAGCTGAAGACAGGATTCATCCTAGCTGAACACTCTACCCATATATACTCTTCAGCCTCAAGAGGAGGCTCAGCAGCCTCTCTGTTTTTTTTATGAGAAACAGCTGACCTTACCAAATGGCTTAAATCCTAGGCTGCTTTCTGGGAGTATACAGCTACCTAAGTCCTCTCCACCACTCTCCCTCAACATTTTTATTTCCTTTGGAGATAAGTTAGATCTAAGTTGGTTTCTTGACATCTCAGGTATCGTAACTCTTCCACACCATGCTTGGAAAGCCTGTGTGCAGCAAGGCACCTAAAAATATGAATGCTACACTCATGTGCCTTGTGAATGTACCTCCAACATCACATTGCACATCATGATGCCACATGCCAAACTAACCTGTTATATCCAGAAGATAATCTACACCACTCAGCGAGCATTTTTTTAAAACATCAGCAGTGTAAGTGAAATTTAATAGAAGATCCGCTACATAAGATTTTAGCAGAATTTTTTTATGTGGCTGTAACTATGACTAAATCAGTTTAGAAAAATGCGTCTAGCTAGAAAAATACCTGTAGCAGGTAATAAACTGCTGGTTTTCTAGTGAGGTCAGGGCAGCATATGAACTGCTCAATGATAATCCTATAAAGAGATAGGGAATTTTTATTCAAATAGACCTGTTAGACAATAAATGCATAGCACAGATTGATACACCAAAAGGATCCACAAGTAAATGTTACAGCTTTCTCTTCCCTTCCTTCTTTCCCAGGTGTTAAAGAACACCACATGCTAAAAAGCACCACCTTGAAATACCTCCTTATTAAAGTGTTCAGACTTGACAATATCAAGAAATTACAAACAGTCCAGAACTGCCACGCTGCAATTAGAGAGACAATTAACTTCATTTTTAAAAGTTAAGGACGGTAGATTTAAAAAACAAGTGACCTTTCCGTATTTCAGCATGCAAGATTTCCAGCTATAGGGTGGGACATTTAGAAGAAATGTTTTTGTCCCATCACCGCTTCTTGAAGAGAAGCTTTCAAGAGCGACAGGAGTTCTTTTCCATTGCTCAACTGTCTTGAATTTGTTAAGGCTCTCCAATTCGAAGTCTCTCATTTTACAGAGAAAGCATATGGAAGGTCTTTAGAAAGTACTTTGCCTACAAACTACCCTGACCAGAGACCAGACACAAACCCCAGCTCTTGGTCCAGTCACTTAAGTTTGAGCAACAAAGAAAAATATCATCATTCTGATACTACCTGTAGGAAACTGGGGTCATGTAATGACTAATCCGATTTCAGCCGTACTCCTGACTCATTTCCAGAAGGGCAAAGTGGAAACAGTAAAAGAGGTAAGACACAAGAGAGGGGCAAAATAGATGAAATAGAAGTTAAAATCCACCTTCTTCTGCTGGTGTTTGATCCTTCACAGACATATTTTTATGTCAGGCAACTGTGCTTTGGGTACAGATTAATGCCATAGTCCTTTTCCTCTTATATTTTCACAGGTAATTAAATATATAATTCTCCCACAAGTAGGGGATATGTATACAGCCTATATAGTCTTAAATTTGCAATATTTGACAACAAAAACCTACTATTCAAACTGCTGCTTCAGTTTAGCATTATACATTCCATTAGGACATTCTTACATTCTTTTTAAAGCTGAAGTTGCTGCAAACCATCTTTGCAATCTCTCTCCCTTGCTGGATCCCACTTGCACGTTCACATGCATGTAATTTATTTAATGCAATCTGATTTCTCATCAGGTTATGTCATCAAGGTCTGGATTGAAGAACACTTGGTGGTCCATTCCAATTTAGATGATTTTTCAATACATTCCTCTAGATCTTTATTTATAAAACTTTACTAAACCATCATAGCTGGTGAGACACTGGAACAGGTTGCCCAGAGAAGCTGTGGAGGCCCCCTCCCTGGCAGTGTTCAAGGCCAGGTTGGATGGGGCTTTGGGCAATCTGGTCTAGTGGAGGGTGTCCCTGCCCATGGCAGGGGGGTTGGACCTAGATGATCCTTGTGGTCCCTTCCAACCCAAACCATTCTATGATAGTTTACACTGATAAGATCATTACATTTTTTAGCAGCAGAAGTTTAGAATATCAGTATTTATAACAATGCACTTTACAGGACTACAGAGATCGTGTCCCCAGCTTACTCAAAAGCAAAGGCTGATCTCACCCATGCTACCTGGTGGGGGAGGAAGCTGTGCCAGATCTAAAGCAGATCTCCTGTCAGCACGCTTCAGATAACAGACTGCAGAAATTCATTCCTTTCCCACCGCCACGGTACTTTTGCTGATTCTGCTTAACTGTGTTCCACCACAGAAACCTGAAAAAATGGTGACACATACCTAACAGAAAAGGCAAACCTTTCTCTTCTCCGCACACACACATACTGAAGGCAACAACTCCTCTTACCTGTAAGCCTTACCTCCCAGAAAACGACTTATGTCAGCAACATAAAACTAAATGGCTGTTAGTTATCACAATGACAGGCTTATTATGATTACAAGTACTTAACTATTGTGATCTCTTCACATTTTTCAATTAATTAAGGAATACCAATCTAAAATTAGCGCAGTTCAGAGACAAAAGATGCCAGTACTTCCAATCTGCTCAATAGTAGCACACTGGCTTCAGGATAACGTACTTCACAGGCACGTACTTCAGCACTCTCAAACTTCATCAGACACCAGTCTGTCCAAGGCTGGAATACGGGAACCTGCAACTTCCACAAATATTATGAAGTGGTTGTTGTTGGTTGGTTGGTGGGTTTTTTTAAGATATCTGCATATTCTTTTGGAGCCATGGCTTCTGGCCTCAGAGCACAAGTGACTTAGGAAGCTAGCCAGCTGCTTGTAGAAGTAGGCTGGTTTGTTTTCTTTCTCAGATTCTGATCTCCTCTAAGTAAGAGAAACAAAATGTTTTATAGCCCAGTTTCTAAAGAAGTTAGGTTCTTGATTTCTTTGTTAGCAAGCCAAATGCAGTCTAGGCAATGATGAAAGCATGAGGATCAAAATATATTCCATGTGTCTGCCGCTGCTCAGCTTCACATGTGGAATAGGTTATTTGTGCCTCTTGGCTACCAATCCCCGTGCAAAAACACTCCTGACACATCTCAAGGACTTCAACTGCTGTGTTGCTGCTACATTTTTGATCCCGACATGTAATGACCACTGCTGCTCTAACATTCTCTGCATTACAAAGCAGAGACAATTGTACTCAGTTCAGTGATGGGACACAGCATAGCTAACGACCAAAGAGCAAATACTGCAAGTTCTTAAGGCCATGAGGTACACTGAGGCATCACTCTCAAAGGACAAAATTCTGTGTTGCAAAACTCTTCTGGAAAGCCACATGAAAACGTGTTCTCAGAATAAAGGAAGTTTAAACTTAGGAAACACTCTACAAACAAAAATAGGAAGAGAATGCAACTTCTCTAACCAAAAGTGTCCACAGTACAGCTACCAGCATTTCACATTCTCTCTGAAAGAAATAGCACGAAAATACACATTTCCACTTTGATGGTCTGCTTCCAGCCATTGTAAGGGGTGGGGGATTAATTTTGCTCACTGATTGGAAAACGTCTATGGTCTGTTTCATTTACACAGCAAGTGGCTATCAAAAACTTGATTCTTCCATTTTCGGGGGTTAGTTTTTGCTAACACACAACACTGAAACATGAGATTCTTGGGGACAAGGATCAGTACTTTTGGGGAAAAAACAAACCTAAAAAGCCAGTAATAAATTAAAAATAATTAAAAAATCAACAAAGAGACACCTGGCATTCACATACCTCAGACTAGCGCACCCAGAAGTTCAGACCTGAGCATTCAAACTTAAAGGACGCTCTTTGGAAAAAGAATATGCATTATCATGACTGGAACTGAATCCTGGGCAGCTGTAGCAGAACATCTTGCAATTCACCTGCTTCCCATATTAAAATTGCTACAAGTTCCAACTTTCATAAAAACAACAGAAACTTTGGAATATTTACATTAATAAGGTACTGGAAGTGAACAGCAAAATAAAAGATTCTGTGAGTAAGATGGACAAACTATGAACAAGAAATACTAGTGTGACCCAAAAAGTGCAAGACTACTGCATATTGTAGTACATGGGTCTCCTTCCCTGGGACAAATGTCATTTTATTACTACAAGTACAGATGCTAAGGCTGATCCCAGAAGAGCTATGCAGACAAAGTAATATAACCGCATAAAATTGTTTCAATAAATCAATGCACGATCTATCTGCCAGAGAATCAATGATTGTTTGTTGTTTGTTTTTTTAAATTATGTATTTTAGTAGTACTTTTTAAGATACTGAAATTCTTAAAGACTATCTCTGTTGCTGTATCAAATTCCGGAGTAGTTACTTTGATTAGATGAAGTTTGTCCTGGAAAAGGTTTTCTGGAGTACCCCTGCTGGAGAACTATAATGAACAGTTCAGTGTGAGACCCTACCGGCAAAAAGATAACACACCAAACCAGTGGTCAAATAAGCTAGTCTTACAAATACACCTTCAAACTATGCAACTGCCACTAGAGAAATGTCATTAAAAATAGCCACTGGCCTGATGTTACTACATGAACATGCTCTATAACACACTTGACGTAGGAAAGCACCTGTGACTCAGCTAGTAATTAATGGATCACAAAGTTTAGAAACTAACTTGAGGGGAAAAAACCCAACCAACAGATCATTAAAGGTCATCCTCCGCAAGTGAAAGGTATCAAGGGAATGTAAAATTATTTAAATCTCACCTAAATAGCAATACAATTGAGAAAAACTGGGAAATATTAATAAAAAAGCAGAAAATTCAGGGTGCGTTTGTGATCATATCATTAACATTTACTTTTTTTCCCCACTCTACCTCAACAGAACTCACTTCTGAATGTTAACTAACAGTCACTACTAGCTGTAACAGTCCAATTGCAAAAATTCCCATATTCTTTGTTGAAATCACCGATTCCTTTAATGGCATAACACTCAATCCTCAGCTTTTCAACAGGCTCCTAGAGTCCAGACACTCACGGAACAATCCTCAAAGAAATACTGAAGTAATTCCTTCACATTTCTTCATTCATCACCTATGCTCAGTCTTTCCTATGTCACCAGGCAGGCCCCATCTAGCACGACCAAGAACTGCCTAGGCGGGACCGGACTCTCCAAGGCCACATAGCACTGGGCCACCCACTTTCCTTTTAGTATAGAAAAATCTAAAACTTCCTAAGTGACCTGGTCTGTGAATGACTCCGGTCTCACCCTCAGTACAACAAATCAGGGAATTCAATTGCTAATACAAGGCAGGTGTCTGAGTTCAAACCCAGGAATGGAGAAGACAAATGATCCATGTCTTAAATTAGTCAACCATCGTTTGGTGGGAGAGGGTGGGATGAGGAAATGATTCCAGATGTTGCAATGCCCTGACAACAAGGAGCTGAAATGTGTAAGAACACATTGTCTAAGCTCTACTTCAGAACAGCAGAAGAAATCACAGAACAAGATGAAAATATATCTATGGCTTTACTGAATTCTCTTTGGAATACAAAATGTCCGTTGCATTGGATAAGGCAGCAAGGTCCATGTTTTCTTTGTATAAATATGTGCAAAATAATCTACAGTTTTTAAAAATAAATTAGTGTTCTGTTCTCTTCTTGTCCTTCCTTATCTTTTTGCTCTTTCCTGCTTGTTTTGATGATTCTTCCTGAAATGAAAAACAAACATTTCAAAATTTAAACAACATTCTTCTGTACCATGAGTACTGTCTCAAGGTCACCCATGAGAATTATTTTTAATATGTTCATAGTTCACTGGGGTTTATGAAAATTTTGAGCTGTATAATACTTATCCCCTCAGTTTCATTAATTTGTCTGCTTATCTTGCTATTTAGAAACTTCTGCCTTCAGCAATGATAAAATTATAGACATAGCTATGCCAACAGAAGCATGTAATATAAAAACAGTCTAAGCCACTGCCACTCAAGGAAGAGGTTACGAGTGCAGAACTCCTTCTGGTGTACAGGCAGCTTTATCAAGAGATATACCGTACCCCAGTACATTAAAACTCCTTCCCTAAGTGAAACAAACCTACAGTGGGAAAAACAAAATTTTGCTGAATCAACACTGTAATGTACCAGTTAGAATAACTGACAATTCCGAAAAACAAGACTTTTCTTTAGCAGGCATTCGTTACATCACTCCCTGAAATGGTGAGGGAATCTTCTGCTACATCTGATAAAACCTGAGACATTTTAATATACTCCCTCCTACCTCTTGCACGTGGGAGGAAGGTAGACCCTAACAATATGTTTGAACTCTGCTATTCTGAAGAGTTAGCTAAAAGAATAGTTTTTCCAAGAGCCATATCTATGGTACTAGAATAATATGTACTGTAAGTTCTATCTGTTATTTTTCTGATGGACATTGGTAACCAAATACATTTGTGAACACACAATAAAGAAATATAGGCTGATTTAAGTTGTTAAAAAAAGGAAAAGAAAAAAAAAGCAGTTTTTGGTACTAAGCCTTCTTGTGAGGATAAATGCTTAAAAAACGTGTATTTCCCTTTTATTTTATGAGCAACACTTTGAAACAAGAGAACCCTGATAAACTGTCAAGAAGGTAAATCAATAAGTATACACAAACACCTCTAAAATACAAGAAGCAAATAACTACATATCCATTAGTAATTATTTCCTACTGTCTCCAACTTTCTATTGTTAGCAATTACGTACTATAATGTATGTAGACATATCTGATATGCTGTTCTGAGAATGAAGAAAAGAAACCTTGAAGAACAAGAATATTAGATGATTAAATGACCTAAGTCCCTTAAAAAGCCAAATGCCATTTAAAGGTATTTGGAATTTTGTTTCCTGAGATATTTAAGCTTCCCTTGAAACATTTTCCCTTAATCTTTTCTCTAACAGTTAATATTTCTTTGTTTGAATCCTTCTAGTCTAAGGTGGTGGTTTGGTTTTTTTTTAATGGTGTCTATCATCTATAATTCTGAAAACTTCTTTGGGTATAACAAGACTTTCAATTTTTAAAATGCCTACCAGTTACAGTGATTCCCAAGCTCAACCTGGCTACACACTAGAACTGATGGCACAGGTAAGTGTGAGAAGTAGCAGCTTCCAGTTTTCCCAACACCCAGAAAGAGGCATTTCCCCTTCCCATCCTCCCCCAACCCTCAAATTTGTATTCTGGATCGATGCCCTCAATTGCTGTCACCTTTCTATCGCACACCTCACGCTTACGAACCAGGTCACTTTGGAAGTTCTTCGGGAGTCTTTGCACTGGTCCTATGCATCCCATCAGTGCATCAAAGCAACCAGAGGATGACACAGGTAATGTTACTTTTCTTCTGGCTGCATCTAACAGTGACAATTTACACAAGTCCACACACAAATGCCTTCATTCTAAGTGGCAGAAACTTACCACTGAAGGTACATAGTTGTATTCCACAAGTACATTTCTTGCACAATTGTTTATATGTTTAAAACGATCTGGTCCTAAGAGAATACCTCCATACCAGCGGGATACCACAACTAACACATTGTGGACATTCAAAATCTGTTTAAAAAAAGAAAGAGAGAAAAGTTGTTATTTTTTAATTGAACTAGTTTTACTGCTGACATCAATTTTAAACATAGAAAATGTCTACTATCTTGCATTTTTAAGAACTTACAGCCAGGGCTGTGTCACATGTTATCAGAGGGTAATAAATGATGACAAGAAAGCAGTTGTGGTAAGTTTCCCTCTCCAAGCTTCCACCAAGAGGTAAATTCAAAGTAAAATGAGTCAATATAACCCTCAGAAAGGGTGCGAAGCTATTTCAGGTGCACTACAGTTGCTCATTGATGTGTCAAAAATGTCAGGCATTACTTAAAGGGAAAATTACTGAGTTACAGTTATTATTCTTTGATATGATGAATTATTACTTCCAGAGAACCTCTGTCACTAAGCAGATTGTCTATCCGCGTCCTTGGAAGTGTTGGTGGATGAGGCTAATAACAGGCAGGGGACAGGCATTACACATATGGATACCTAAAGTACTGTGGTCGTGTGCAGGACTTAGCACCAGCACCTGGATAATATATAAAAACCTCCGCATTTCCCAGGTTTGAGTCAGTCCGTTACAACGGAGCAATTGCTTTCTGAAGTTAATAAAGTTCACACAACGTGAAATAATTGTGTTAGCAATTAGGATTGAAAGGAACTAAATGACCTTTATATAGTTTTTTTTAATACTGTGAGTAACAAAATCAAGCAGAGAGTTAAAACACAAGTGATAATTTCTTTCACTGCAATTGAAGACAAGGAACATGGAAGGCCTTCAACAGCTTTACTTTTCATAAAATCTAAATGTGATTTGACTAGACTTGAAAATTAGCATTTTTTCTGCCTTACAGAAATTCTTTCCTCAAGATCTCCTCGTCATCAGCGAAGACTAGTAACACAGGGAAAGCCAACTGTCTAAGTATCAGAGACACACAAATACTAGACATTCATTGCTGCATGGAAACATGTAGTAACAATCACCAGTTAGCATTTTTGTTCAAATTGGTCTTGCATGATCAGTGATCGCAATCGTGAATTTGTCCCTCAAACAAAGGCATGTCAAATCTCCGTAGAAGGTCTTCACTTGTAAATAGCTTCCTCTCAAGTCCTGCAAGTACTACTACACTAAAGCACACCGATGGCTTGGAGCCTGACAGAGCAAACACAGCTTTATTTGCGGAAGGCTGAGCAAAAACAATGTGGTCTGCAAGATACCAGAGTGCCTTGGTGGAGGTGGAAAAAAAAAAAATCCCTTAAGAGCTAGCTATCAATAAAGCATGTTAACAACCATTCCTCGTCTTCATTAAGGAGAAACATACATATCTATTTGCCTAATTTGAACAATACCTTTAGAAGATTCTATCATTGTTTGTGAAAACACAGATACTCTTAGAATTTTAAAATGAAAAGGATAAAAAGTAGAGGAAAAAAAAGAAAGAAGGATTAGGGTGGGTTTTCTTACAGGCATGTTCTAATCTACATTTACACATTGGTCATGAAGTCTATGTATAGCAACTGTTCAGAGTAAACAGGATGCCAAATATAGTTGGGAAATTTTTCAACTCTAAGTTCGAAAGAATTAATCTAAAATACAGTTTCTTGTAACCGGAAAGCGCTATCTTGACTGAAGTGCTGGGTTTATCTAAAACAAGATAAGATTTCTATTGCAAAAGAAGAACTATAAGCACAGCAACAATAAGTGTATTAAACCACCTAATTTTCATGCCTGTATCACACATGTTTATATAACAGGAAAAGCTACAAGACCTATGAACATCGAGAAATTAGCCTATAAACTATTGTAACATCTTCCTACTGATGAAAATTGCACTTCTCTGATCCCTACAGCAGCACTCTTCCAAATCAAAAATACTCCCAGTAACTTGAACTACAGATGGAGACAGATGATCCATATGATTTAGATTCATTAACACTTGAAAGGGGAAACTTGATGTCACTTTCTGAACAGGATTCTTACAGAACGCTAACTGCCTAGACACCGTAAGTCTGACAGCTTTCAAAAGTATACATCGACATGCTGAGAAAAAGCTGGTAGAGCTCAGAACAAATCGAGGTACAGTAACTGCAAAGTTGTTTCTTTACATTATTTGTATTACAATAATGTTTTCACACTTACCACACATACTTGTATATATTACACAATGAAAGTTTTCCTTCCCAAGTCAGGTTTGAGTTATTTAGGAAATTTCAAAATGTTCTAAATAAAAAATGTCAAAATATTTCCATCAACTACATTTTTTTCAGGAAAACAAAAAAAAGAAGCTTTAAAACAGTCTCCAGAAAAACACATTAAGCACAACACATTAAGCAAAATAACATGCAAGCTAGCAAATGAAGGGAAAAAACCAACGACCTGTTGTGAGGGGGACATCAATCTAAAAATAAAAATTAAAAACCGTAATTAGCATGCTGATACAGCTAAGTGACTTGGGGCACTGCATAAGGTGTACCCACCTGTCCCCTGTAGTTATGGTATTTTATTTATGGGTTTACTACAGCTTGCATCATATGCAAGCGAATCAAAACATATCAATCACAATTCACATATAGTAGCAACTTCACCAAGGGAATATTATTTCAACACTTGAAAACTAAAATACATGTGAGTATGAGGGTTAAGGACCCAGAACTGAAAACAACACAAAGAAACAGATTAAACCATCAAAACAACTTAACTCCTTCACTCCCACTACCTTTTGCATTTGAAGTTCTACTCTGCAGGTTCTAATACAAGCATCTTTTTATTAAGAATATTAAAGGAAACCAAATAAAAAGTTCTGCATCGATCATCTGTTACAGCTCTAGCGGGGGGGGGGGGGGGGGGGGTGTGGTCCAACAGAGCTGGTCAGTATTCAGGCACCATTTTCTCCAAGCTCAAGATTGGTGCATCCTGAAGAGTAAGAAATAAAGCAAATGAGGCAGGAGGCCTGCATGGTTGAGGAAGAAGCTTCGGAAAAACTGAAAGGGAAGCAGGGTGTTTACAGAATGTGGAAAAAGAGACTGGCCACTTGAGAGGAATATAGGAATGTTGTCAGAGTATGCAGGGATGCAATGAGGAAGGCTAAGACCCACTTAGAATTAAATCTGGCATGGGATGTCAAGGACAAGAAGAATGTTTCTTCAAGTACATCAGCAGCAAAAGGAAGACTAGGGAAAATGTGGGCCTGTTGCTGAATGAGGTGGGTGCCCTCCTGACAGAGGATACAGAGAAGGCAGTTACCAAATCCCTTCTTTGCTTCCTAAGGCCGGCCCTCAGGAATCCCAGATCCTGGGGGTAAGAGGGAAAGTCTGGAGAAAGGAAGACCTTCCCTTGGTCAAGGAGGATCGGGTTACAAAACATCCTAGGCAACCTCAACGTCCACAAATCTACGGGCCCTGAAGAGATGCACCCACAAGTGCTGAGAGAGCTGGTAGATGTTATTGCTCTGCCACTCTCCACCATCTCTGAAATATCATGGAGAATAGGAGAGGTGCCTCAGGACTGGAGGAAAGCCAATGCCACTCCAGTCTTCAAAAAGGGTATAAAGGACGACCCAGAAAACTACAGGCCAGTCAGCCTCACCTCCATCCCTAGAAAGGTGATAGAACAGCTCTTTCTGGGCGTCATCAATAAGCACGTGGAGGAAAAGGTTATTGGGAGTGGTCAGCATGGATTCACCAAAGGGAAATCATGTCTGACCAATCTGATAGCCTTCTATGATGGCACAACTGGATGGATGGATGAGGGGAGAGCAGTGGACACTGTCTACCTCAACTTCAGCAAGGCTTTTCACACTATCTCCCGTAACATCCTCATAGGTAAGTTTAGGAAGTGTGGGTTAGATGAGTAGACAGTGAGATGGATTGAGGACTGGCTGAATGGCAGAGCTCAGAGGGTTGTGATAAGCGGCGCAGAGTCTAGTTGGAGGACTGTTGCTAGCAGCGTGCCCCAGGGGTCAGCACTGGATCTGGTCTTGTTCAACAACTTCAGCAACAACCTGGATAAGGGACAGAGTGCACCCTCAGCAAGTCTGCTGATGATACAGAACTGGGAGGAGTGGCTGATACACCGCAAGGCTGTGCAGCCATTCAGCAAGATCTGGACAGGCTGGAGAGTTGAGCGGAGAGGAAGCAAATGAAGTTCAAAGGCAAGTGTAGGGTCCTGCACCTATGGAGTAATAACCCNACTGTTGCTAGCAGCGTGCCCCAGGGGTCAGCACTGGATCTGGTCTTGTTCAACAACTTCAGCAACAACCTGGATAAGGGACAGAGTGCACCCTCAGCAAGTCTGCTGATGATACAGAACTGGGAGGAGTGGCTGATACACCGCAAGGCTGTGCAGCCATTCAGCAAGATCTGGACAGGCTGGAGAGTTGAGCGGAGAGGAAGCAAATGAAGTTCAAAGGCAAGTGTAGGGTCCTGCACCTATGGAGTAATAACCCCATGCACCAGTACAGGTTAGAGGCTGACCTTCTGGGAAACAGGTCTGCTGGGAAGGACCTGGGAGTCCTGGTGGACAAGTTGGCCACAAGGGCACATTGCTGGCCCATGGACAAGAAGGCCAATGGTATCCTGGGGCGCACTAAGAAAAGTGTGGCCAGCAGGTCAAGGGAGGTTATCCTCCCCATCTGCTCTGCCCTGGTGAGGCCACATCTGGAATACTGTGTCCAGTTCTGGGCTCCCCAGTTCAAGAAAGACAGGGAACTACGGGAGAGAGTCCAGTGGAGGGCTACGAGGATGATTAAGGGACTGGAGCATCTCTCATATGAGGAAAGGCCGAGTGAGCTGGGTCTGTTTGGCCTGGAGAAGATTGAGAGGGGATCTCATCAATGCTTATAAATATCTAAAGGGCGGATGTCTAGAGGATGGGACCAGACTCTTCTCAGTGGTGCCCAGTGACAGGACAAGGGGCAATGGACACAAACCGGAATACAGGACATTTCATCTGAATATGAGGAAAAACTTTTTTTCTCTGAAGGTGACGGAGCCCTGGCACAGGCTGCCCAGAGAGAGTGTGGAGTCTCCTGCTCTGGAGATATTCAAAACCTGCCTGGACGCGATCCTGTGTAATCTGCTCTGGGCAATCCTGCTTAAGCAGGGGGGTTGGACTAGACAATCTCCAGAGGTCCCTTCCAACCCCACCGTTCTGTGTGATTCTGTGATTGTCAATCAGTCTTCATTTTCTGTAAACTTACACCACATAGTAAGCACAGGAATCAAAACTTATTTATCTTTTAAACTTTTCAAACTATTACTACTGCCTATGAAACACTACTTGTTTCTATGATCCAAGACTTGGAAATCCCAATTTACTACATGCATGCAGTAGTCCGTGATTTTCCTATCACCTTTGAGAAAGCAATCATGGACTTGTCTACGAGCAGAGCAAGAAATAAAATAATCTTCTACAAGTTCATTTACATGGTAGTGATTTTTAAAGTCTGTTCAAGACTTTCAGAAGTCAAAGATTAATTTCTATAACCTGCATAAGATGAAGAAGACGTCCACCTGCTGCTGTCTCCCCATCATCTTCACAATCCTGTAAGAATGTCTGCTTATCTTCACAGTATATTCTTAAAAAGGAAAAAAAAAGAAAAAAGAAAGTAAGAGATTCAAAAAAATGTCAATCAACTAAGATTTTGACATGATTAATGAAGTCTCAGAGGTCTTTCACACACATGTGCATCAACTCTACTTCTCTATTAAAGACATTTACATAAAAACAGGATGAGGCTTAGAGTAAACCACAAATATTTATCTGTACAGTAGAACAAGTTTTGAGAAGCTTTTACATAGACTTTAGCTACTTCAATTTAACTTCAGAGTCACCACCAGTGTAAAGTCCCTAATCAGAAAAATCCTTAGGTGTTTAGTCTAATAATTACGCCGAGCTGAAATCAACTCTATCAGGGTTCAAATTATGGTACACACCCACAAATTGGAAGAACTCAGACAAAAACATTGTAACTAGTTAGGTCTATTTCAGCAGCAGTGAGAAACTGTTACTGAAATTCACCTTGAGATTCTCCATGCCTTCTCCTTCCTCAGGGAGCGCTCCAGGAAACTTTGCGGTTTATTGTTTCATACAAAGGACGCCTGCCCAGGCCTCATTTTCCAGAGGTAATGCTCAGAGGTCTACTGTTTGTTACCAACTGATTTCATAACTTCTAAACTTAGTTAATGCACACATGACACAATGACATAGAGGCTTCTGGTACTACATGACATATGAAGCAGTATGAAAGAAGCCAGATCATCATCAGAAAAGCCCTCTTTTACAGAAACCTCTTACTTCGGTAGACTTTTTGGTAAAGTGGTCTCTTCACTCACTCTCATTTCGTGTTTCATGAGGATCACGCCAGGAAATGCATGAATGGATCAGTGTCTATAGATGCTTTTTCAGATAACTGGTTTCTCCAGTAATGAAAAGGCTCCTTTTCTGTCACTTACATTCCTCAGAAAACGTGTATCACTATGTGGACTGAGACAAATTCATTTCACATAAGCTATGTTCACACAAGTTGCAAGAGACAGACAACGGCCTAACTCATTTTTACCTGTTTCTTATTTTCCAGCTGAAACTTCATATGCCAGGTGTCTGCACCAGACTTTCTGTTTCAACTCTTATTTCAACTAAACATTTTCAGCTATTTCTAAACCTAAGGAGGGGGAGGGGGAAGTTACTTCGCCCAAGTAAAAACACATTTAGTTCAGGGTGATACAGCATTTCCATGTTATACTTTGTACAGTATGTGTGAGCAACACATGTTCAAATCCACTTTTAGTCTTTTTTTTTTATTCCTAATGCTGCTTTACTATCTTAACATATTTCCTACTATATGTTCTACTTTCTTGACCTCAAATTCAAAATAAAGCCTAAAACCTTCACCCTACAAATAAGAAACTTACTTCCATAAAGATTTAATAGCAAGGAATTTCTTTGGTGGATTTTAATTTTCTCATGTACTGCACTCATTTGTCAAAGAACACTGAAAAAAATAAATCACTATTCATCTCTCACCTGTATGCATATATGTTGTGGGTAGCACTTGCAATTTTCTTATTCTCATATAATTTTTCAAGAACTCTCTTTACCTTTAAAAAAAAGAGAAATAAGCTTCCTTTTATAATGGGGATTTCTTACACAACATGTCATATCACTACTAAACAAATATCTCCTCCTTAATAGTGTAATGAAACAGTTTTATACTTTGATATAAAATTAATTAAATATTCAGAGTCGTAACTCAAGAAGCAGCTTCTTGGTACCCTTATGCCAGTTTCAAATCATTTTTCTGGGATACTGAAAACAGCTGTTCCTTGAATTTGTACACTGTGTACATTCATGTTATTGATGAAGATCTAGAAGTGTCAAATCACTTTATTAAACAACAGAGACTAAGTTCTAGAAAACATTTCTAATCAGTACTAAGTATCAGTTACAGCTGCTTACTTTTTCCAGCTATAGTATCAAGCTGGAATGTAACAGCTTCATGTAAGTTTTCCCATTATGCACTCCTTTTACCTATTTCACAAAAACGTGTGAAGTCTAGAAAGCTCTACTACATTTCGAGTTTTTCCTTTTTCCTCAAACATACTTTTTTCAGAGCCTCCATTTCACAGAAAGAATAATAATAATAAAAAATATGTTCTACTATGGGTCTGCAAGTGTCAGTATTTTCCAGAAAACAGATATTCCCACCATGTCCATGTCTCTGCTTTTCAGAAATACCAAATTCAAAGTATTTATCAATATCAGTTCATCTTCTGTTTCTAATTAAACAAGCTAGCAACTGCTCAACCCTTTCCAATTTGGTCCAGCAAAAAGGAGAGTTTTAATCAAGACACTGTTTTAGTACATAACACAAAATCAATACTACTTTGAGGAAAACATTACTGAAGTTGAGAAAGCTTGGGAAAACATGCTTTGGCCAGTAAATTGCCTTCCACTCCAAAGAAAAATGTCTCTGAAGAGTAATCAATATACAGATTTAATATCTGTCTTACCTATACAGTGCTATTTCCAATTCTTCTGGTAGAAATTCAACCTACAAAAATCAGCTCAAATATAAAGATATCTCAACCAAAAAAACTTCTATTATTAGTGGAGAACATTGCTTCAGACACCTGTTTTCTCCATTTTTTTTCCCCTACATGGGAATATTGAAGAAAGACAGCTTATATTACTTAATAGACTTTCATAAATACATGGACTTATGATACAAAGCATATGAAATGATCATCACCTTTGACATTAGTTATTTGTCAGCCACCAGGCTCCTAAAAACACACCTTAAAGATTCATTATGTGTCTGTATTAGCAAAGAACCTTCGACACAGACATCTTACAGGTAAGCAATAGTTTATCTGTTTTCCTGTTGTAGCTCCTGAGCCCTCTTTTTTTTTGCCCTGTTTGCCTATTATTCCTGCTTTAGGGAATTAAGGGATGTAATTCTCTACATGTAAATGAGGCGCCTGCTCATAAAAGATACAAGATGCTTAAAACACTGATCAGTTCTTAGTCCCACTTACTAAAGCAATGTCAACTCCAAAAAACACATATATTTTAAACGTCAGAATAAGCCAAACTGAGACAAGGAAAAGCAATGGTACCAATACAGCCTGCTAGCCAAAATTCACTTTCTTTGCCTCGTAAGGTTTACGGTAACAAATTCTGTTACGTAACTATGGTATTACTCTAGCTATCGTTATTGAAAACTACATTGGAAGTTAAGCTCCACTATTAAAAATACTCAACTTACACAGCAATCTGCGTACTGTGAAACAAGTTCAAGAGCAAGACTGTGAAACAAGATGGATTTGACACTTAGGGAATTGCTTTATCTTTATATGAACCACATACCAATGTGTTGACTGGAAATTCCTAGGTTTACTGAATATATCTTATCTTTTAAAAAAAGTCAGAAGAAATTAAGAATTTCTTGCATGCAAAAGGGAAATTACTAACCTGCATTAAGTGAGTATTATTTCTTGACACACACCTGCCCTTTTGCAAACCCACATCTGTGGGTAAAGACTTCCTTGTAAGTAGGAACAGTCTTACTCATAAATCATGATCAAAGAGTGAGAGTTCTTTAAAATAAGAAATGGACATTAAGCCAATGATGCCAATTGCTTTCCTTTCTAAAGCAACACAGTTCATAGGGACTGAGCACAGCTAAGAAAGTCCCTGAAGTGCAGTGCTACTTTAATGAAAACAGTAATGGACTGAGTATTTTAACACAGAGTTATTCCACATTAACTTAATGAATAAAATTACTTTCATTTTGTGAGAAGTAATAGAATAGCTCGAAAAAGCTCAAGTTGTATCCAGATCAAGGAAAAACAAGACAGATGACAACACAGATGTGAAAAGCATAGCACATTTTTGAAGGTGTAAAAGTAAGATTATTAGTAATTTTTTTCATCAAATACATAAGAAGCTGAAGCTTACCAGAGATCTGTACTGCCAGTAGATAAATATAATTTATATAAAAGAATCACTTAAAGAAGATACAGCTGTAGCACAAAAGCCAAAATGAATACACAGTATATATGAACTTAAAAGGTCAGGCATGGATGATATAGTAGAGCCCTGACACAGAATAAAGTTGAGCAAGCTGATGTATTTATGCAAAACTGTAAAGGGAATTGGAGTATGGAGCTGTTGAACTACAGCTAAGGTATCTGACCTACCAGTTAAAATTGTTTCTGCAGCAGCAGGTGACTGATGCAATACCAACAGCTCAAAAGTACTCCAGGAAGGATGCAGGGAACTAAAAACCAAGTCTTATGTCCATACTAGGCAAACTAATGAGGGGAAAGCAAAACCTAAGAAACCATAGACAGTTTAAAATGTTACAGCTTCTGCACAGGGAAATATGCCTCAAAACCCTGTCTATCTGTCAACATTGCTTCAGAGTCCATGAGCATGTAGTAGACCTAGTTTACCTGGAATTTCAAATAGCATTTGACAAGATCCCTTACCAAAAAACCTTAAAATAAAAGCTAGAATTGGATAAAAGGGAAAGAGGAAAATCTTCAAGGTTTAACTCTCAGTTAATGACAAAATTAGTAGATTAGTAGTTTCGCCACTAAACAGGAGACTGATGCTAATACATTCAAAGTGACCTATGAAGTGACTCCAAAGTAGTTATTAGCACTTGCAAGAAGAGATATTGGGGTTATAACAGACATTTCTATGAAAACACCAGCTCAGTGGTCAGTAGAAGTACAAAAATTAAACTGAAAGGTATTCCAAAGAACACGGAAAACAGAAAAACCCCTCGCACCACTCTGTAGATCCTTGGAGGGATTGCATCTCCAGTGTTCTGTATAGAATCATAGTCATTAAGGTTGGAAGAGACCTCAAGGATCATCTAGTCCAGTTCTAGTTTGCATCTCTAACATGTTACAGTATAGGCTACACATACCAAAATAGACTGAGGGTCTTCAGCTCAGAAAATAGAAAAATAATCATATAAATATGATAGATATCAATAAAATCTGGTTATTTTCTTTGCTCTGAGAGGTACAACAAACTTGGGAGTGACTGATTCACAGCAAACAGAGGAAGGTGTTCCAATGCTGTGGATTCTGAAAGTTAATTCTGGTGCAAGAAGTAAGAGGACAGATTCAATGAAGGATTAAAATAAATTAAAAAAATCAGTAGTATGAAACATGGTTATTTTCTTTGCTCTGTGTTAAACTGCTGAAAGAAGGGAAGCATGATGGAAAACAAAACGTAGCTGTGCTTTTCGAGCAGTCTGTCTAGGTCTGCATCCACTGCTGATTCCAGTAAGAGACAGAATTACTGCAGACATTTCTGTTGTAGGAAAATACAACTCTAGAAGCATGCTTACCTCGCTCACTTAGGTCTC
Organism: Psophia crepitans; assembly: GCA_013399095.1. NCBI lineage: Eukaryota > Metazoa > Chordata > Aves > Gruiformes > Psophiidae > Psophia > Psophia crepitans. Next base: position 475,512 of record VWZZ01002301.1, read on the forward strand.
AATAAAGATTTACTTACACATTATTCAAGTTTATTTTTCAACAGAATTCCTTCCTGAATGAGGGAAAACATTAACTCATTTTAATTCATTTTCCAAGTAACACATGGCAGACTCCGTAGCTTCCAAGTACCTTACAATAAACTTGGCAACTTCCAAAAGTCAAATTTTGATGTTCTTATTCTGCCTTACATCTAATGCACTTAATGGTAAAGAATAGTAACATCTACACCCTTCAACAATAAAACTAGAAAACTACCAGGAAGCATTGCAGAGCTGATACTTACAGCTATTCAGCCGAGAGTGAAAGCAAGAAACTGACAACTACTCCGACAATATTATCACACAAAAGTGCAAAGTCAGACAGACATTCACCTAATCCCAAGTATTTCAGTAATACTTTGTCAAGCTCAAAGTACAGACAGAAAGAGTGTAACTGATCTCTACTAACTTGTCTGGGTGTCACCACAGGAGCCAGATGTGCCTGGAAAGTACTCCTTCGATCTGTGATTGGGTTTCCATGATGTATGGATGGCAGCTCTTCATCTACTGATCACAAACAAGGAAGCGTTTGTTTTCTTTCAAGGGGACTGAAACAATGTATATGGCTACTTAAGTAAAAAACACCTCACCTTTAAAAATGGGATTTGTTAAAATTAAGTACACAAGATGACATACAGAACCGAAAAAAACGTTGCGGGTTTTTGGGTTTTTTTGTGGTTTTTTTTGTTGTTGTTGTTGTTTTGGTTTTTTGTGGTTTTTTTTTTTCCTCAGTCTTTTATTAATCCTTATTGTAATTTTAGTGTTATTAATTTTACTCAAAAGCTGAGTAGAAACCCAGAATCTTAAGGCCTCTCTTCTAAATTATTTCATTAGAATTAACAAGGCCATATTTCTTACCTTCTTGACTTTCAGATGTAAGATAATTTATCATTTTAATTGGATCTTCCTGAACGGGCTGATAGTCTAGGAGAAAATCATCTCCATCATCTTCAACTTCTTCACTGGTTTTCTTAATATTTGGTTCTACTAAGAGACAAGTAATAGAATTTATTACACATTTTCTGTCAGACAATAAAGATGAAATTTCAAATCCTTTTTCTCAAAAATCGCTGGCTTTTCAGTTCAGGTCAGTTTGACATTAAGAATTATGAATGCAGAATAGTAACATTAATTACAACAAAACCCAGAAATTCTTACTCCACTATTAACTAAAACCTTGCTTAGAAGTAGGAATACAATACTCATTCTATAGGATTCTTGCATAATCTCTTCTGCTTCAATACTAGTTAAGAACAACATTAATGTTTACCATTTCCACTAAACATTTACAATGCTACCATTACTTTAATATGAATTTAGAGAACAAAATAATCCGACTACAAGAACTCCAGTCGTTTTGGGGAAAAATGTAGAGCTGTTGTTCAACACTACTTCATGAGGTTTTAAAAAAATCACTGTATTGGAAATATCTCTCTGGACATGTTTCAAGCACTCTGGGATTCCCCAAATCCTATTTTCCTTCATGCACACAACATACAAAAAAATAACAGTCAACAGCAAGAGTAAGTATCATACACAGTTAGTGCTCTGGCAATTGGATTTAGAGGGAATCTACCATACAGACAAGTTAATATATCACAATCTAATTTCCTGTTTACAAAACCTATGATGTGGTAGTGATGCAGTTTTATAACACAGGTATTTTGAATAAAACAGCAGAGGGGTGATACAGCATGTTCAAAAGGCCTAGAAAAATTATTAGACGTATTAAGTAGAAGTCACAAGGTTACTGTCAAAATACCCAAATTCACAATACTGCCAGTAAAATCTGCACTTCTCAGTATCCACTTCTTTCGTCATGTCAATGAAAAATTACTTTTTAAATGTCTGTGATGTAGCACAGTTAATGCAGGACTAAAACTAGACCTCATCATAAAGAAGCACTGAAAATAAGCATTTTTTTTTTCCTCAGTCTTTTATTCCTCACAGGGCAAGGCTAACATCCATGATACAGAAAAATAGCTCTATTTCCTTTTGTCACAAGTGCATGCACGCATGTCACTCGTGCATTTCATAGCAGTTTAGCATTTTAATCCACAAAAAAACCCACCACTTCCTGAAAGAACAATTGTGAATTTACACTATAAGAGTAACAATCACTATAGTTGCTGTCTTCTGTTATGTACTTCTCATTCCAATTAGTAAAATGCAATTAGAATGGAATACTTAGTCATTTGTCTGCATATTCCACTGAAGTTTATCTTCTCTTGAGGCTAATCCCAATCCTCCAAGAGTGTACTCAACACCAGAAATTAGTTACTGATACGAATGATTCCTTTGCAGAGCAGAGGACAATGCACAACGTACCTGTGTGCAGTACTCTGCTGTCATGCAAGTAATTTAATTCCTGAGAGAACTGATGACCTTGTTCCAATTCACTGAGGCCACCCCCTTCCTTTTTTTCCCCTACTGCTTTTTAAAAAGGGAAGCTATCACTCTAAAACAATAAGCTATGACACGGGAGACTGTTGGTTTCTGTTACTTAGACCAAACAAAAAGCTTTAATTTGTAACGAAGTCTTACTTTGCAGTTGAACAAGAAGTAAACCGAAAAAACAGAGTATTTTCTGAAGTACCTGGATCTGATGACTGTGCCTTTTCTATCAAAACTTCTCGTATCTTCTCCACCCATAAATAAAGTATACTTTCACCAAGGTTCTGTCTGAAAGGTAAAATTCACAGTGAATGAAGAATCACTTTTGCAGATTTCACTTGGAAAGCTCATATTTCCAAGTTCACTTGGAAATAACATACAGATTTCAGACATGCAGAAACACAACATTATGATCTCATGAGATAAATAGCTTCGACAAGCTTGTGAAAAGTTCTGACTCAGTAGTTCACTGGGTGAAATACATGACTGGCATCATTATATATTTTCTTTGTGGCTTGTCTTTTTTTTTCTTAAACATTGAAAACGTCAGTGCTGCAGGAAAACAGGGAACTGACAGAAACTTTCTGGTCACTCAAGAAAGGGAAAGCAACTGTGAAAAGACTAAGTTGGACAGTCTTCAGTATTTTCAAAAGATTACTAAGCCCAGATATCTAGCCTTAGAGCTTGCTCTGGATCAGTTTTCTCTACAAAAGGTACTGTACTGCCAGTGCTGAGCTCCTTCAGCCACTCTGTGGGTGTAGGAGACTCTCTCCATCTTTGGGAGGGGCTCTCCCTTGGAACAGCGCCACTTCTCTTCCCCATCAAGCAGTTAGCACACACACAGCAGAGGCTGATCGTGGTGGACTGTGATAGCAGGTCAGCAGCAGCAGACACAGTGGAGCATCGGAGCGATATGCTAGAGCTTGGGTAACAGGCAGTCCTATAGGACAGGGAGGTCTGTGAGTCCTTAGTCAGGGGGCACATGTGTGTATTGAGGTACTGAGGGAGGATGGGATGAACACATTTTGTATGCGCATATTCAGAATTAAGAAACACTGCCTTAATGAGTAGCAGGAGCCAAACAACCCAAAATATATTTAAAACAGTGTCTTGCAAAGTTGCCTTTGTAATTATATTTTAATACGTTTATAAACTGTGTGTGTTTGTGTCAAACAAAAAACTAAAGATTTAGAGCTATAGGCAACTCAGGGTTTCACGTTCCTTTTATTCTTACTGCCACCATCTGGGGCACCACATAAGTACACATCAGTGCCGAAATTACATTTTTAAACTGTTACTTTGGTTAATGTATACAGCACTACTCCTGAATGCAATCAGAAATGCAAATAAACATACATATTTTAAGAAAAATACTCAAGCAAAAATAAGGAATTTATAACCTTGTAGCTCAGTCTTCAAAATCTGGACAGACTCCAGAAGAATTTGATGCCCTGATTTCATGCTGTTTCTTACCATACAGAAGCACTATTTTAATACATGAAGAACTGTATTTGTTTTAATGATGAAATGAGAGAGATTAGACAATGAATAAGATTTCTGCTGTGTGAAAGTAAGTATCAATTTCTTCAGCTGTAACCCAATTTCAGTTTCTGCCTTTTCACAAATTATACTTAGTCTCAAAGGTCACCTTCCTATGCTGCTATTTTTCTTGTCACTGGTATCGTAAGTCATGAAACAAAGCTTCGTACTGAATAAAAGTCTTACCAGAAGACTATTCAGAGAGAAAAAAAAATCCAAACATTTGCTACATTTTTAATTTCCAAGAACTTTTTTTTTGGGTCCTCCAAAACAAACATTATCTGACTTTTCCAACTCCTTGAGAAGAAAGTAATGGACAATATAGTTCACATTGGTTTAGATTGCAGAACTATGCAATTTAGATCACTAGTGACTTGAAACCTGGTAAAACACACACTGTAAATGATGCAGAATACCTCCATTTACCTGACAACTATTTAGACACTGGACAGATAAAAGACTTTCACAAACACTGTGCACATCAGTGACCACTCCAGAAAGTTTTTAAACAGTCTAACGTGACAAATACAGCCTAAAATACAAACGCATTCTTTTCCTGCTGAACAAACAAAAATGAGAGAGATCAGCAAGGGCTCTGAACAGGAACCGATACAGACAGAACAGAGCTGCAAGGGACTGATCTAACACCACAGTTTAACAACCTACAATACCACAGGAGGAAAGAAAAAGAAAAAAAAGAAAAGTGCTTCACAAACATGCTGCTTCTCTAGATGCTCAGAACAGTTAAGCAACCACCTACAGGAGCACCATCTCTGCTAAGAAACTCCTGAAAACCCTATGAATCTGGACAATCTCTGTCATTTTTGCTCCACTGAATAACTGTGCTTAATATGATCCCATGAAGTTTTCACTTAAAATCCTTGTGTATTTTTAACATTTCAAATTCAATTGTGCTCGCTTAAATTAGTTGCTGCTTAATTAGATGAGTTAATCAAAGTAACTGAGAAAATAGATTAAAAACCCTCATGCAAGTTAAGTGCTCTCTTTCTTATTTTATGGCATTAAAAAACATTTATTATGGAAGATGTTCAGATTTCAGTATTCTGGGCATAACTGTGCTTCCTTATGACACATTTTCATTTCATTTAGTTTATACTATCTTTGGGATCTGAAAGAATTAAACAAACCATATAAAATTACTATATTTACTACCCCAATTTCACAGAAATTCAAAAATGTGTAATTTGAGTATTTCTAAATGTTCTGTTTATTCTTGTGCATTCATTATTGAGTTGTTGTTAGCTGCACACACTGATAATGTAACAGTCCGCTATGTTACAGATTTTAGTTAAGAGATTCTGCGTGTGTTTAATTTGTTTTAAAACTTACTTATCCCTTAGCTATCTTTTGCCACGCTCTAAGACATGAGCAACAGGAGTAATGGGTTTAAATGAAAAGAGGGGAGATTTAGATTAGATATTAGAAAGAAATTCTTCAATGTGAGGGTGGTGAGGCCCTGGAACAGGTTGCCCAGAGAAGCTGTGGAGGCCCCTTCCCTGGAAGTGTTCAAGGCCAGGTTGGATGGGGCTTTGGGCAACCTAGTCTAGTGGAGAGTGTCCCTGCCCATGGCAGGGGGGTTGGACCTAGATGGTCCTTGTGGTCCCTTCCAACCCAAACCATTCCATGATTCTATGAAATGTTTTCGCTTACCGCGTTTCAACCCTCAAATGCAGAAATCTCATACTTCATAGCACCAATTCATAAGCAATCACATAGATTGTAAAGGGTCACTGATTATGAGCCAAAATTAAGACTTCAATCCTTACAGAACAACAGGCCTAAACAATATAAAAGAAATCTGTGAAAGTTTAATACTATTTTTGCTTACAAAATGCTTTGTAAATACATGGCATCTTTAACCATTTGATTTATAAAATAAACGTACTGTTTTATGGCCATTGCAGCAATCACTTCACAACTACTAGTTCATGCAGGTACTTGAAATCATACATTGAGCAGGGCATGAAACTGAAAATAGTCTCCTTTTACTATATTCCACAGTCTCTGACTTACACATATATTTCTTCCAAGCTATTTGCTAGTTCCATATAATCTTGTCCTCGAAGCCAAGGAGCACTAGAATGAAAAGAAATACAATGAAAATTGTTCCCATATGCTGATTTCAATATCTCAACACGCATTCATTTTAAAAGAAATGCGATAAACACCTTGAAAATAAACCATTGTCAATCATTCCCACTTAACAAGGCTCCAGTTGTCAACATCTTGGTAAAAGCACGATCACCTAGTTCTCCTTCAAGATTCCTAACTTGGGCTCCATTTTCTTACCTCTGGTAAGAACACTGAACTCACTTTTCATGGTAGGCCAACTGCCACTCCAGAGTCACCTTACGTATTATTAGCTTACCTTTCCAACTCCTTCAGCACCATGGTACCTACCATGTGTAGAATGACCCTTCAGTTCTGTACCTGTACCTTCCCGGTCTCATGTTAAAATATAAACTTTGCCTCAAGTTTACCAGCACTATTTTATATTGCCTTGTCACTACTGTTAACTAAAATCCAGTAGATACACTGTGTGTCACAGCCTGCAGGTCCCTCTATCATCCAAATCAGGAACCTGGCTTACACATTTCCATTCCCATATCGTTTACATGTCAGGAGACAAAAGGGGAAAAGGGAAGGAAAACAGGAACATGGCATACGCCACAGCTCGGTCCTAACAAGAGTCAGTGCTCAGATGAAAAGTGTGCCTTACAATCTGAAACAAGGATCCAGACAAGAAGAGTATGCCCAAGGAAGTGATGAGACATCACTGTCCAATACAACAGGCAGCAGCCACCATACCTCCACAGTCTAATTGCTGCCCTGCCACAAAATAATGCTGCAGGAATTACTGTTGAAGTAAAAGAGCCTAGGGAGCTCCATGAGGCTAACTCAGGAGACAGAACAGAACATTCTTGCCTGAAATATCCCCCATCCCTGGTACAGTTTAATTCAAGGAGTCGTCTTAACTAAATTCAAACTTACACTGTAAACAATTAACAGTGGCGATTCAGAAAAGAAATACAAACGTTTGAAAGAAGTAACATTCAGCAAGAAACTTCACTTACTTTAGTTGATAAATAGGTGGCTCTGCAGTTGGATATCCCGGTGGCAAAATCACCTGAAAGAAATTCAGTATAAGTGTTCACCGGACTACTCGTCTCAGCTAGCTGAGCTTTACTGATGGACTCTGATGTTGAACACTAAGACGACAATCAGTGTTACAAATGTAGAAAATAGTTGGCTGTGCTGTTACAGAATGACAAGAAAACATGAACATCTGTATTTGGGATTCCAATAATGGTGATGCATACAAATACTATATTTCATGGTTCAATTTTTGCAGATGAAGTGTCATGCAAAATAAACAAGGAATTTGAAAGGAGATGGATACATGGTTACTGGACTTATTTAAGTGGCACTACACTTCCATAAGTAGACACTTCAGTGTTTTTTCCACTAAGTAAACTTATTGTTTTCAGTTCTGTAAACATAAAGTAGCAAATCACTAAGCTGATTTGAGTTTTGTCTTGTCTTCGCATTTTCCAGAAAGTAAATCTAGGAGCAACTCCAGTAGTTTCACTGAGGTGTCCCACACAAAGCCAATGCAAAAAAATATTTTTAAAATTAGTCTTTGAAGAAAACCACTGAATTTAGTTTTTGTCAGGTGTGGAATTAAGATACGTAACCACTGAAAGTGTCACAAGCACACTGATGTGTTACAGGAACAACTACTGAAAACTCTACTGTGGATTCCAATCCAAAATCTCCTTAATCCATTTGAGTAGATAACGAACCCTATTTAAAAGGGTTTCACACAGGCACAAGATTTTGCCTGCATCGTTCCAACCACAAACTCTATGCCAAGCTCCACAACACCACTATACCTGCAGACAGAGGGTCCATTTTGGTTGATCCAGACAATCATTAATCTTAATACAGTAGATTTTTTCATCTTCATCGACAACACACCAATCTTCACCGTATATGGATGAAAGCGCTTCAATTTCATCGATCTAGAAAAAAGCATTATGCTGAAAATCAATAAACTCCGCCAAAGCCTTGTATGCCAACCGCAGTATTAAGTCTCACTTTTCTGCAGCTTATTTATAGATGTGACACGATTCACTACACTGGAAGGCCATAAACACAGGGGATCCGATCCCAACTCACAGCGCAAGGAAACTTTGCTCAGTTCTTCTGTGGTCACAGCAGCTTTTGCACTTCCATGAGCGAACCTGTAACGCTCAGCGGTGACGAGGTGAGCAAAGTGACACGGAGCAGCTGCAACCCACCCCTGCAGCTCCCAACCAGTGCCACCCCTGGCTTGGTCAGCTCCCAGCAGGACAAAGACCCCAAAGCCTCGGCACCAGTTCTCACCGAGACTGAATTAATTTATCCAGCAAATTCCCCGAACAACCGGGGAACCACCTTTCACTCAGAAATTACACACTTGGAATGGGGCTTCAGTGCAAATGTGCCTGAAGAAAGTCAGTCGCGCTGCCACTCAGACACCACCAGGGCCACAGAGCCCCCCGCAGGGCCGCCGGGCCTCCCCAGCAGCCACCTACACCCTTCAGCGCGGCGCTCACGCCGCCTGTCCGAGGACGTGACGCGACGCCCCGGCGACACCCCGAGCGGACAGGCACTGCCCCCTGCCTCCCTCCTCACCTCCACACCGCCGCTCACCTGTTGCTGCGTCGCTTCCGCGTCACTCGCCGCCATCGGTACCCGAAGGGAGGCGGCGAAGGGCCGGCGGTGCCCGGTGCCCAGCCGTGTGCACACGCGCCGGCAGAAGAGTTTGCGCGGTGGGGGCGGTGAAGCCGCTGGCCTTTCCTTCCGCCAGCGCTCCCTCCCCGCCCACGGGCGGGCGCATGCGCAGTGCTCTCAGTGGGGCTACGCGGCTGTCAGCCTAGGGGTCGGGGGCAGTACTCGTGGCGGTGGGGCTTGTTCCGTCCCGTCTCTCTGGTCGGTGCGTCCGTGCGGCTGCTGTTGCGTCCCGGAGCCCAACTGGCGACAGAATCACGGGGCAGAGACGGCTGCACTGGAGGACTCAAAGACTCTTAACGGGAGAGCCGGTCTCTGTTCGCCCGCCCGCAGGGCTGGGCTGGGGCTCCGGCCGGGCGGGCCCGGCCCAGGGCAACATGGCGAAACCTCCGTGCATCAGCCGCGCCTGTGTGAGGTGCTGCCCCGGGCTCCCGGCCCTGCCCCTTGGCTCCGCGGCTCTCAGGACCGGCTCCGCTGCACCCGTCTCAGCGCCCGGTGCCTTCCCTTCCTGCGGCCTCAGTTTGTTCGGTGCCAGCGGCCCGCCTGGGACCAGGGCTGTCCCACGGCCCAGGCGGGCCTTGGGACACCAGAGCATAGCTGCGCCCGAACCTCGCTCCTCACTCGCTGCTCCTCCCGGTGCGCCGCCGTGCAGTCCCCGTCACCGGTCTCGCGTGTTTCTGACAGAATGAGTGATCTGAGGTGGTATTTATGTTTGCAGGGTGAGTTTAATTGCCGTCCCAAGTAAAGGAAACCTAACATAGTCCTACAGTCCAAACAACTAGGTCGAGATGTAGCGTTAACTGTTCCACAGTCTGTCATGCATTGCCACAGAACCAAGATTACACTTGTCAGGTGGTATTTTTGCCTTACTTATTACATCCTATTTTTAAAATAAAGTGTATAAGCAGTTACATTTCAGTGACAATTTTATGGATACTGTCATTTTTACCTTGCATTTGTGTCACTCAAAATGAGTGATTTGCATTCTTATAACTACATTTCTTCTTAAAAAGAACTTAAAATCATAGGTGTTCCAAGCAGTTTTCAGTACAGTTATAGAAATGCACTTCATTTATTTAACATTGACAAGTTTTCCGTATCTCTTTTAAAGACAGCACTGATCAGTAAAATCTCTTTGCTTGAGCACAAAGCATGGGTACCACCCTTTTTGCAGTTTGTATGTTTTCTTCCAATGTGTCTTTATGACTTGGTTGTGAAGAATTCAAGGTAAGCTTTGTTTTCTCCTGTCTCAAAAGCTGGGAGAATCTGCCCCTGCTGCGGAGAGCAGGATTCAAGTTCAGAACGATTGTGACAAACAGGGGACACGTTGTCAAAACAGAAGACAGCAACCAGAACCCCAGGATGCAATGAGCAGAGACAAGCCCAGCACTGTATTACCAACTGCGTACATTCAGGATGGAGAACTGGTTACAGACCAGTTCCACAGAAATTATTTGGGAGTTGCAGTGAATCCCAAGCTAAGCATCTGCCAGCAGTGCTGGGCTTTTGCTTAAAGGAGAAACGTTATGCCGGGTTGTCTAAATACTGATGAGGTAATGTAAGACACGTGAGGTAATCCTCCTTTGTATGGAACTGCTGAAGCCCCAGCTGGAATTCTGTGTCCAGTTTTAGACACTTGGAGAAGGATGTGCGCTAACTGAAGTCTGGATTAAAACAATGAAATCAGTCACAAATCTAGAAAGCCTGACATTTGAAACAACTGGAGAGATGGAGTTTGTTAGTTTAGGGGACATCTGAGAGAGACAGGCATCCTTAATGTGCTACAGATTGGTGCAGAGGATGGGCTACATTTTTATCCCTCTCAGATGCAGAAATGAGGTGAAGTACAAACATTTAATTTTGATGTTTGAGAGATTCAAATCAGATGCTACAGAGAACTCCTCAGCAATGAAGCCGGTCATCCTGAGTGAAGGAGGGATGATAATCATCCTCATTGACACACAGGCTGTTGCAAAGATGGGCACAATACTATGTGCTGATGAAGCAAGAGGTTACCTCACAGTGCAGGAAGGAAGATCGTGATAATCATGAGGAAAAGCTAAGCAGTAAGGAGTTTATTGAGCTGTCATCACTGGAAGGTCTAGGAGAGGTTAGGCCTGGACAAAGTTAATCTTGTATTGTGGCAGGGAAATGGAGTTGATGAGTGTGAAAGCGCTAATTCCTGTTAATGGTTATGTGAACAAATTCTTGGGCTTGTAGTTCAACTGGAAATTAGATTACCACTATTTACTACGACCTTTCCTTGAAGGCAAAAAGATGATAGGGATGGTAAAGAAGGCAAAATTTGGTTCTACATTTAGACCTAGATTCAAGAAAATATTTAGTTTTCATACTTCTGTTTTGGCTCCTAAATTTTAATTAATTGGAATTTGGAAGTATTTAAGAATATACATATCAGAACTTATTGAACAATGCTGTTGATGCTATCTGAGCCAAAAATCTTAAATCCCATGTTCAGATTGCAGGGATGGAAATTTGAAAAAAATAATATCTTTTTTCTAGTTTATCCAATCTACAGTAATTTTGAAAAAAATTTTGGGAAGTATTTTCTGAAAAAAAAATAAAGAGTTCTACCCTGATGTTGTTTGAGTACCAATATACCTAAATATATAACTTTCCAGTTGTGAGATTATAAATACTAAAGATTGTTCCATGTTTGGTAACTGGAAAAGTAATTTTTTTCCGAGATCAGTGAGGCTTGTCTTCAGTGTCATGGACACAGTTGATTTAATTATTTTTGAAACAATAATAAAGAGAATATACCCAATCTCAGAACATAACAAAAATGCACATTATCAGGCAAAGTCACATATTGCACTTTAAAGAGAGAGAGAGAGCGCTTTTGTAAGCAATTGCCTTCTGACCAAAACATAACAGAAAGCTTTAATCTACCAGGACCGAGAAAAGATGGTGCTGCATCTGTTTGTCCTAACATTAAGTTGTCCTATAAATTTAAGGAGAGAACTATGACACTACAAGACATCTTTAAACTTTCTGATAGCATCTGTAGACAGTGCTTGAGCTTTGTAAGTTGCTGTTTTGGCTTAGCTGAACAAATGAGTTTACATGAGTACGCACAGTATTTGTTACAAAGTTGTTACTGACATTTTTTATGATTGTCGGTGTGTATAATCCATATAAAAGCGTTGATATGAAGTAGTTTAGCAACCTACCACTGTGCCAGGAAGAAACTGTTCTGGATAAAAAGACACAATCAATAACATGGACTGTATACATCTCTGACATTTCTACGGACTCTTGTCATTTCCCTTCATTGTCAGTTATGTTTGTAATAAGTCGTGTTACATTGAAATGAAGACAAATGCGGTTAATGAATCTCCAACCTGTTTATGTATACCAAATTAATAATAGAGCAGCTGAATTGATATGGTGCACAGGAGTATTTAACAGCTGATTAATTTCTTTGTCTGACTGAAATAAACATTCTGTTAAAGCAGAGTATGAAACACAGAGCCACAGCTTTCAAACTTGGGATACCAGCGTAGCAGAGTTGACTGAAATATTTGGGGTCTTCTTTTAGTACAGAACTGAACCTCACTGTTCTTAATAGTGAGGAGTCTCCCAAACTGATACTCCTGACACCAATGCATGAACTTTGATATTTAAAATGGTTACTAAATCTAACCTTTGGTCCATCAGTTCTGTCTTTGTAAACTATAGATAGCAAATGAAAACACTTAAAGCTCAAATCAAATCAGTGAAGCAAAAGAAGACCCTGAAGGTCAGGAAATTACTACAGGGAATTAAAATTCTTTGTTCTGTCTTGTTAGGGCAAGATAATACACCGGGTAATAACTGATGCCTTTCTGAAACCAGAATCAAATCCCAGAGCACAAAAAGCTTAAACCAGATACAAATAATATTCACATATTTAAGAAAGCAATATTTACACAGAAAACATATATAAGAAGGTTATTTAAATGTACCGCATGCAAAAGTTATCAACAATTTTGAAAGAAAAGGTTACAAAGAATTCAGAAATGCTTTTTTATTTAATGAAATACTTTACTGCTTAGATTCTACTACCAAATCTGTCCAGAGGGGGGAGGTAAACAGCCACATTCTTACGTTACTGTAAAGAAAAGGGCACTAGCTGAAAACTAGTCATTCTCCCTGTGTACATAACTTCAGCTCATGTGAGTTTTATTTGTTGCGAAGTCTTTTATCTTCACTAGTCCGTTTTTAACTTCATGACCCAAACCTTATAAACTTTAGATTTGCATAATACACCCATGTGTTACATAAAAGATGTTGGGAAGGCAGAGGAAGACAGTACAGAGTTTGACAGCACAAAGTGAATGCTGATTCAGAATAAAATGCCACAATTGAAATAAGTGAAGAATTCTGATTTGTGACTTAGAATCACATGCAAGCATACATCCTCATATTTTAACTTCACTAGAGCTGCTGGGATTTTGACTATTGACTTTGATGGGGCCACCTGTAATCACAGAAGGATAAATCAGGATTGAATCACAAATAAGTGAAAATTATAGAACTAAGAAATATATAAGAACTAAAACACTGGAGTAAAATATGAATAACCTTGCTTGATTTTGCATACAACACTTCAAGCAGCATGGTATATGTGCAATTTCTCTTTTAGAAAAAAAAGAGGAAAATTAAGAAAAATAATGACAATGTCATGTCATGTACTACCATTTAATGCCCTCGGTTCTGTATTCTGCTTTTGAGCTGGATTTTCTTCTATTGAGGCTCTGCCAGTACTGTAGCTTTATCTTAATAATAGCTCAGTGAGAGCATTTTGCTATAGTAACTTGCCAAAAACAAAAAAATTTTCTCTAATGTTCCAGTTCCAGTCTACATCCAATATAAATCGCAATCTGGACTATCCGATAAGGAGCATATATATATTTAAACACAAAGTAGTTCAGCTGATTTCAGCTTCATAATGATACGTTTTGCTAGACTGCAGTCTAAACTGACATAAATTAGCTATAGTTTAGTTAGTTTGTAGTTATAAATGCTCTAATTTATCGTTTTGGAACTAAACCCAAACCAAACGGATTCAATTACAAGAACAAAAAAGTGCATTAAACAACCCTACATTTTGGTCTAAGAATACATGTCTGGTAAAACTAAGGACAAATGTATGTACAGGTGACTTACACCTTGGCTAAGAACGTTTCTTCTCTTACAGCCGAAACCCAGTTGTGTGCTGGCTATAGCAGTGTACAGTTGTATTCTGTAGAACTAGATAAATCTGAAAGCTTTTCTATGAAGTAATAACCGCTAGAAGGTTTTAGGAGCCTCCTGGCAGAAGAGGGTCAGCGAATTCTCACATTTTCTCCCACCATATTTGCATTTAGATAAAAAGGTCATGTTAAAATGAACTCTATTATATTTTTTCTGCTGGAGGATACCTCCAGAAACTACCTGAGCTTGCTTCAGCACTGCATTAAGCAGTGAAAAGCATTCCTAATCTCAGCAGTTAATCCAGCTCATGCCATCTGCAAATTAACTATATTACATGGTTATTTCCTGCCAAGTATGAAATAAATAGCAGCAACAGACTCACATCTGTAAAAATTCCTATTGCTGGCAGTTCAGAAAAACATGAAAATTTGCTTTTATCACTCACTGGAAGTTGCTCTTAGTAATCAGGGGGAAGATCCACAGGAATCGCATCTGAGAGCGTCAGCACATTAGTTAATTCCCCTCTTTTGCCAGCCTAGTAAGTACAATCAGTATGGAAATAAAACGAGGGCCTGTGCTTGCTGTACTTCTTTCCAGAGTTGAGGAGTAACTTTCTCAAAAAGTGCACCAGGGCTGCATGCAAGATATCAGGTAACAAATGTTTAGTTTCTGCCCAGTGGCTTGGTCAGTTAACAATAACACGGTCATTAATCATTTTACTGCTTGAAAACATACATGCAACCTGTCATGTATCATTTCTTACTTCAGTAATCCTTCCCATGTGTACACTCCCTTCCTAAGCTGTGTATCTCAAATTTGACCAGTATGCTTTACTCTGAAGAGGAAGAAAACAAAAAGTGTCAGTTCAATAAAGAATTGCTGTATCATAAATAAAATTGTGAAGTTTCATAGGACGTAGCAATATAAATGCTCAGTAATTCTTGTCCCTTTCCAAGTCTGAAATGTTTTCCAAAAGTTTTTCCTTCAGTTCAGCCCTAAATAAACCACTAGCAACTTAGGTCAACTGTGCAGAGGCAGAAAGGGCTGTAGGGAGGTGCTACTTGTCTTCTCTCAGCTGCTAACACTACCTTGCAAAATGAGAAACGATCAACATCTTGGCTTGTACAGTTGCTAATGATGACATCAACCACAATAGTGTGGGGTTTTTTTTCCAGTAATGGCAATGAAGAGTGGCATTATTTCAAAATTTCCAGGTGAAACACTTCTAGTCATAGCGCTTGGTTACCGGCAGCAATGAGTTCAACTAGTTGATTATGCACTACACCCAGGAGAAGCTTCCTCCTTAAATAAGTTTCTCTTCAGGAACTGCTGTGGCCTTACAGCTTCAAATTCTGTGATCAGGTTCCCCCATTGCCTGATCATAGAACATGGGATGATGCAAAATAAGCTGTGCTGTGAAAATCAGTGACAAAACAGTTCAGCGAGTTCTGTGCAAAGCCATTTGCCACCGCATTCAGCCCTAACATGGGAAGTGTTTCACACCTTCTGCATCACGGATTTCAGCAGGTGATCTGAAAAAGGAAAAACATGACCCAAAAATAAGAAAAAAAAAAAAAAAATAAAATACATGCTCCAAACAGAAAGAACCTTTGACATCAGCAACACTGGCTTTCTCATAGAATCATAGAATGGTTAGGGTTGGAAGGGACCTCGGAGATCATCTAGTTCCAACCCCCCTGCCATGGGCAGGGACACCCTCCACTAGACCAGGTTGCCCAAAGCCCCATCCAACCTGGCCTTGAACACTGCCAGGGATGGGGCCTCCACAGTCTCTCTGGGCAACCTGTTCCAGTATGTCACCACCCTCACAGTGAAGAATTTCTTTCTCATATCTAATCTAAATCTCCCCTCTTTTAGTTTAAACTCATTCTTCCTTGTCCTATCACTCCCTGTCCTTGTAAACAGCCCCTCGCCAGCTTCCCTGTAGGCCCCTTTAGGTATTGGTACACGGCAACTAGATCTCCCCGGAGCCTTCTCATCTCCAGGCTGAACAAGCCCAACTTTCCACACTTCGAAGTCCAAAACGCACTGTGTTATTACTCCGGGATGTGCAAGGAGGCAAAACATCAGGGAAAAGTAGACACCCCTTGAAGAGTCTGGAAGGAGGGGGAACGTAGCGACCACCGTACACCCCCGAGTCAGGGACCCACAGTGCAGTAACCCCGAGCAGCCCGGATCTGTGCTGTCAGGCACAAACCCCTTGCCCGCAAGATGAACTCCACTGGCTCCCTGCAGCAGAGGAGCCCGCAGGAAGTTCCCGTGCGGTGCAGGCAGCGACAGCAGCTGCGTGGCCTTGCCTTTATCTGCAAGGAGTTCTCATCTGAACATCCTTTATAAATAGCTCGTTTCTTCTAAGAAAATTGAAATAGCTTGAACATGAGCCAACAGTGTGCCCAGGCTGCCAGGAAGGCCAACTGTGTCCTGGGGTCCATCAAGCACTGCACTGCTGGCCGCTCTAGGGACATGATTGTCCCACTCCACACTGCACTGGTGCGGCCTCACCTCGAGCACTGTGTGCAGTTTCGGACGCCACAGTACAAAAATGACACAAAACTGTTGGAGAGTGTCCAAAGGAGGGCAACAAANATCTGCTCTGATTGGGCTGGTCCTGTGTGGAGCCAGGAGTTGAACTCGGTGATCCTTATGGGCCCCTTCCAACTCAGGATATTCTGTGATTCTATGACCAAGGGAAGAGCTTCCCTCCCAGATGGGATCTGTGCAGCATGCCGTGGGAGAAGTCCAACCAGGGTCAGTCCAGTGCTGCATCTGAAGGGACATAAGGTTTACTTGCTATCTGTATTACTCTTTAACAGGTATTTTATTAAGCCATTTGTTGTCAAACCTTTCTTACTGAGATTCGGAGAAAAATCCTGCACTGTCTCTCTGTTTACTGCACCTACTCCCTGGTGCAGAACAGGGAGCTACAGAACAACAGACTGCCTGAAGGGTAAAGCTCTCTGCTGCATTGCAATGGGTTACAGAGTAGGCAGATGATACTACTTCCCTTTTATTACAAAAATTGTAATGAATACGTGGAAATAATATGAATATTTTCTATGGTATTTATGTATGTAAATACTAAATAGAAAAAAGGAGGGATGCTTGATTTTATTGTGAAGTTGCTGGGGGTGGTTATGGCATTGTGAAAGATGCCTCAAAGCCAGAAGCAAGAGGAAGAAATAAAGGGAAAGCAGCCCAGGCTGGCAGCAGTGGCGAAGAGCGTAAGAAAAGACAGGAATGCAGGCATGAAACAGCTAGTGCCCTGAAAGTAAGGACAGCAACTTGAAGACCTGCTCCTAAAGAAAGTTGCTATGTGGGGCTTCACTGAAGCCTCTCAGATGTCATATACTTACTGCTGAAGTATCCCTGGAAGCAGATCTCCCAACTGAGATAAAATAATTTGAAGTAACAAAAAGCAGGAGAAGTAAACACAGTAAATTTGTGTTATCTCTGCAGGTGTGGAACTGTTTCCTTCTTTTGGTATTTCATTCTTAAAACATTAAAAATATATGTAGGTATATAGAATAGAGGAAAATGAAGCATGCCTCTTTTTATTTAGAGTTTCATAAGAATTGCTCAGGTTTGAACCTGCCCACTTTTGGAACAGAAGTTTCATCCTAACCCTTCGCGGTAGTTTCTCATGGCAGGGGTGGCTCCCGGCCTGCCTGTTCAGCGCTCCTCCTGCGCGTGACACAGCCCCTCACGCCTCAGCACCGCAGAGCTTCCCTGCTGCCTTAATAAATTCCTGCAGGGTTTCAAAGGCGCTGCGGGAGCTTTCAAAACGCACACCCCCTCTCAGGGGCTGAAGGCAGGAAAACAAGGTGCGGGCTGCTGGCTTCAGGGGAAAGGACAGTGGGGAATAAATAAGGGCAGGTCGAACAGAGGGGAAGGAGTAGCGGATCAAAGGGCCCTGAGCCAGGGCAGTACTTCACTTTTCGTTCCCTGGTCGTACCAGAACTCTCTCTTAGGCTGCTTTTGGCTGTGCTGTTCTTAGGAGTAGCGTGTGTATTCACAAGTTCCTCTTCCTCACACCATTTATATACGACTGAAGCAATTTCCAAGAACTCCCTTTTCACCCGCTACACAGACATCGTCCTTGCACTCTTCTCTTCGGAGGCCGTTTTGCCCAAGCCCTCCACATCTCTGGCAGCGCCTCCCGCTGCCCTCGCGTTCCCGCCGCCCCGCCGCAGCTCCCTCAGCACAGGCGCGGCCCGCGCTGCGCTCGGGGCAGCGGCGCAAACCCCAGCGAGGACAGGGCAGTATCGGGCACGCCTGGGGGCGTCGCTGCCCCTCCCTGGCAGGGGCGGTCGCGGTCGGCTGCACCCGGTGCGGGCTCGATTCTCTCAGAAAACAGGCGGGCGCAAGGTCCTCCGCGGGGCCCTGCCCC
>VWZZ01002301.1:494337-525586 GCA_013399095.1 Psophia crepitans
AGGCCGGGGAGGCCTGCGGGAGGGCGCTGCGTGAGGGGGTGCGTGCCCCCGCCGGGCCGCGCTCCCCGGAGGACCCCGGTTCGCTGGCCGCCTCAGGCGCCGCCTCTCCCCTGCGGCCGCCGGGAGCCAGACTGGGGGTGTGCGTGTCGCTGTTTCTGCCCCCTCAGAGCCTCTCGCAGCATGACCCGGCAAGCTGCCCGCCGAGGGGGGGAGGCGGCCCGAAGTGAGGCTCAGCTGGAGGCCAAGGAGCTGAAGCAGAGGCAGCCTTGGTGCCGAGGGGGCTCTGGCCTGGGAAGCGGTGTGAGCCGAGCGGCCCTTCCTCTTCTCCCCGCAACCGCCCCGTAGCTGCGGGCGGGTGGCGGGTGCCTCCAGGTGCGGTGGTCTGAGCGCACCTTTCCTGCAGGCGAGAAGGGCATTTGCTGTGACGCATGAGCCTGGTGCCGTAAGAGGCCATTAATTACCTGTAGTGAAACAAACTGCTTGATTTCAGACGCACGTAGAGGGCTCCAGGGGTTCTGCTGAAGTTCTTCCTTGCTTGGAGCTGTGCTTGCCTGCTGATCTGGTGAGATCTTGTACTGGCTGTGGTAAGCTTATCCAGAGCTCCTGGGCTGAAAGGAAGTCTTTGACATTACAAAACTGAACAGTGTGCAGAAAACAGCCAGGGGATAGCTTAAGATGAGGATTAGTTTAAATAGTTATTGCCTTGGCAATGGTATTGAACAGATACTGTGTGATTGCATTTGTGTTAATTGCTACTGAGCAGACAGTAACTCGATTTAAATAGGTGGTGCCTTCACATGAAGTACGAGACTGTCAGAGAAGCATGTTCAACTTATAACTTCTAGAACCCTTTAACTGAAGATTAAAATAACTACTTTTAGATAACATCAGTAGTGCTTCTAGTACTGCAGCTCACTCTTCTTGGAGCAATTACTGTCAGAGCAGTGTGTTGTGTGGGTTTGTAGACAGGTTTTGTCAGTTTGTGTGGTTTGGTGCAGTTTGTCCTCCTTTACGAGCATCACTTCATAATGTGTGCATGCTGGGACGTGTAAGAAGTCTTCCTAAGCAAGTATCATCCTTTCCTACAGGAATCTAATTTTCATTGCTAGAGGGAGATATCTTGAAATACTGGGCAGTGCTGTGGTTTTTTTACCATCCTTACTATTTGTCACGAACAGAAAGCTTCCTATGCAACCAGTAGCTGCAAACTCAGCCTTAACATTCAGTTGGGCCGTGCCAGTACTGCTTCTGCAGCTCATCAAGCTGCAGCAGAGTGAAAACCAGCCATGTTTTGCTTAGCAGGTGTTGCTGTTCTGGATTGCATACATGGCAGGAGGCCTCAGCAGGAGAAGAAATCAAAGCAGAAGCAAATGCTGCCCTGTGGTCAGGGATGGCACTATAGGTCTTCACAGACCACTTGGAGAGAAAAGCATCTCTTTCTTTTTTTTTTGGCTTGAACTGTCTACTAGCAGTTGGGTAAAGCTGGTAGTTTGTATGTTGGTAGTTAGGTGGCCTTTTGCGGTTAAGTATTCCTCAAAACTCCCTTAAGCAGGCGTGTAGGCAGAGTGGTAACCTAGGCTCTCTACTCTGTGTTGGAAGCAAAGCTTGTGTAAAGACAGATGCTGTAATAGCGTGAGAAGATCACTCTGGCATAGGTCTCAGAAGAAGATAAAAGCTGAGAATCTCCAAGCTATTCTTTATACCTTCTTAAAGGATAAGATTCAATTAGCAGCCAAGTACTGCTCTGGTAGTCCTAATGAATTCAACGGAAGTCACATCTTGGCTGTGTTCTTGTGTGTTTTTTCTTATGGTATACTGCAGAGCCTAGCATACAAGTTTTCAACAGCACAGGTGATAAAGATGAGCTGTGAAACACAGTTTCAAGTTAAATCAGCTGATTAATGGTGGTGTGGTTTAGCCCAGCAGGCAGCTAAAGCAACCACACAGCCATTTGCTTGCTTCCCCCCCACGCCCCTCAGTGAGATGGGGGAGACAATTGAGGAAGAAAAAAGAGGTAAAACTTGTGGGTTGAGACAAAGACAGTTTAAGACAGAAGTTAAGAGAATAATAATAATGATAAAAAAATGTACAAGTGATGAGCAACATAATTTCTCACCACTCAAAGCTGATGCTCAGCTAGTTCCTGAGTTGCCCTGCCTCATGGGCAACCCCCAGTTACATATGGAACATGACACCATGTGGTGTGGAATACCTCTTTGGCCAGTCTGGGCCAGCTGCCCTGGCTGTGTCCCCTCCCAGCTTCTTGGGCACCCCCCACCTTCATGTTGGCGGGGCAGTATGAGAAGCTGAAAAGTCTTTGACTGCTTGGCAATGCCTAAAAACATCAGTGTGTCATCAACATTGTTCTCATCCTAAACCCAAACCACAGCACTGTATCAGCTAGTAGAAAGAAAATTATCTCAGCAGAAACTAGGACAATGGAATAAGCTAATGATGTCAACACCACTGACTGAACAGCTGTCGGCTCTCAAGTGGCTGGTAACTTTGCATATAGGCAGCACAGTTCACGTAGATTAACCTGCTAGTAGTATTTCCTGGCTAATAAATCCAAACAAAACTATTAAGATTCTCCCTCAGCACAGATGGTCTGGCTCAGTACCTCAAAACTAGTGGGTAGGGATTTTGGAGCTGCTTTGGTGGTGGGTCGTGTGATAGAATAAACTCCTGTCTGCAAGGCAATGCAGACGTATGAACTGCGTTTGTAAGCACATAGCGTTTGAGTGTCTGTAATGATTTATTTCCGTACGCTAAACTTGTCCCTCAAACTTCTGTTGGTGATTGCTCATGTCCCTCATAGGGCAAATTTTGTTGCTTAAAACACTATCTTCAAGATTATGCTATATTCTGTTAAGAGCCCATTTGTTGGTGGTTTCATTTAGGCTCTTCATTTACCTTGTTAGCTAAAACTTCAGGTTCTATATCACTTGTCTGATGGGTAACTGCATACAGATTCACTTTCCAGCTCCAATTGTAGGACCGTTTTCATGCCAGTGATCCTTCTATGACTAATGGCCAGACAGTCATTCTTCTGCATCATTGCGTGCTTCAAGCTTACAAAGTGTATTTGAAATTGGAGGCTTGGCCTAAACAGAAAAGTCTTTGGGGACTAAACCAGTGAAGCAGACAGAGCCATCCTAGCCATGTCACTCTACTGCTAATGTTTGCTTTAAGGGACAAACAAATCAGTGATTTTAACCTAGTGACTATTGGAGGGGAGAAAAATAATGCAAGCAGTTTTACACAGTGATTCAGTTTTCCATGTGTCTTTAACTTTTTTTAAGATGCTGCTCATGCACATATCTGGCCTTGCTGCATACAAGAGTTCTGTATTTGGATCAGCGTCTTGATTCCCTTCCCAAGCAATCTTTTCTTCAGTCTCATCAGTACCAAATGCAAACTGCAGGTTTTTAATGTGTTGAAAGTACATATGCAGCAGGTATGAATAACAATGTGGGATGTTGATAAATGATACAGAGTAATGACAGGAGTATATTTCTGTCATCTGAGATGTTTCAGAGATTGCTGAAGAAATACTGTGTGGGAGGGGTTGAGCTTTTTTCCTCTTCCCTGTCCCTGATGGATAAGCCAGCAAAATGAGCTCTGACTATCCCTATTAGCTTTTGTCTGTATGATTCGCAGCGCTGCATTCTGTGTCCCCCTGAAACAGTATCATTCAGCTTCAGAGAAAGTATTACAGACTGATAATACATTAACATATTTGATTTTGATCTTTTTCTAGGCACTGGTAGAACTGATTCACTGAGGAAAATTATACCTGCCCCAGTAACAATAAACTTCTGTGTTACCTCAGACATGTAGATAGACTCCTGTCTGAAGGAGAAGGTAGCTTCAGGGCTCAAAGGATTAGTAGAAGGACTAGCTCTGGGGTTTTGTTGTTGGTTTATTTTTTCCCTACCAGAATTCAAAAACAGGTACAACAAGAGTATTGTTTAACCACTGCTGGAAAAGGAATTCACATCCTGTCTTTGTGGTAGATTTTTTTTAACATTTTAAATTTAAATAGATTGTAGGTGACTGATGCAGTCTGTTCTTCTGAAACATGCTTAATGTTTCTGGCAAGTTCTTTGAAATTGGATTCACTCTCTCCCTTTGCTGATTGAGCAAAAGGCCGGGGAAAACTCCTGCTAGAGCTAGGAGTTTTGCTAGAGCTTTGGCAGTCTGTCCTGTTCTAGGCTTCTGTCTTAGTCTTGAATATTACAAGATCTGTTACTGGCTTATTGTTGCTTACCTAGTGTTCTCACAGTCTTTCTTGCTGAGTGGCTTCTCATCTTACAGTCATTGAAGAGTATCTGTTCTAGTTATGAGTGTGTGTGGTGCAGTCAAGGTGTCTGTCCAGTGCAGCAGAGCGTGAACAGTTTGTGGAACCAAACAGAGCCTCTGGTAGTGTAGAAAAGCTGTGTGAGGCTGGTGATGTTCTTCACAATCATTAGCTGACTTTAGAAATCTAGATTCTGCAAGTTCTAGTGTGTCAGGTGAAGATGCTAAACTGTAGACACTAAATTTAGGCAACCTCTTTTGCTGCTGTTTTTAGCAGCAATAAATTGTGTATTATAGCACAGCCTTGTTTGAGGCTGCTTTTAAAATTGCTTCTTGACACCTCTTAAAAGCAGTGCATTTAAATAGGACACTAGAATTGTTTTTTGCCTGTGCTGAGCTGTGTCTGGGTCTAGTTATTGTCATAACGTTTAAAAAAAAAAAGCAAAGCAGCTTGAGATTAATTTTTGTCAGTGTGGAAAAAGATTGGTTAAGATGTCACTTAATAACTGTATTCGTCAAGAGATGTAGTATGTAACTGTATCGCTTGCACAAAGGTCTAATGCTCCCTGTCTAGTAAAGAGCTGTAAAAATAGCGATGCTAACACGTTTTGTTTTCTCCCTTCTTTGAAAGATGTAAATAATGTAAATACTCCTTTTTTTGTAGTTCAAGAGCAAAGGTAAGATGAGAATTAGCTAGTGATGTTTTACAGTCACTTGTTAAGATCTTTAGATTGTACTATTGTGTTTCTTAAAGGTCAAATCTACAAAATTGTTATCTATTCCCCTTCAAGTCGAGGTTGGAGGGGCTCAGGTATCTGAGTTAAAGAGCTGATAGTACTGATCACTGACGGGTATCTGGGACCTCCATGTGAACGAAGATTCTGTTCCCCAGGGTTGGCAGCCAAAATAAGTCTCAGTGAATTCTGGAGAAATGCTTAGGCTAATGAGCATACGTTTTTCCCCTTGTTGCCTCTGAAAACCTTAAGGAGTAGAAGTGAAAACCTTATGAGGAAAAAGTAAATGCTTACTGGTTGTGCTTGTGGAAAATCTTGTCGTCTTTGTTGCATACAGTTCCAACTCCCAAGCCAAACTTTGAACCTAGAAAATCAAGAAGCAAGGAAACAATTGTATTTTGTTATTTAACTGCTTTTTCTGAGGAATTTTAATGCCTCTTAGTGGCATGACTGAGCACTGGACTGTTGAAAACAGCTTGCGCAATAAATGTGTTCCACAGAGAAAATAATTATCTTTCTTATACCAGTGTTCATATTAAATAAGGGAGAAAAGTGACATTAATATTAACCATAACTTACAGCAGCATAAGAGATGGCAAAATCATTTCTTTCTTACCTTCATTAGAGATGAATACTGAAGCAGAACAGCAGCTTCTCCATGATGCTAGAAATGGAAACGCTGAAGAAGTTAAACAGCTGTTGGATACCATGGACAAAGGAGAAATAAGCTTTGATATCAACTGTAAAGGTTAGTAGCCTTTCTCAAATGTTTGTAATCTCACTGTTGAAGCCACACGTAGTGAAACTGTTACTGAGAGTATAATCTTGCTTTCTTTGGAGTGTTCAATAGAGGATTAAAAAACACTTAAACAGCTGATTTTACCCTGTGACTTAAGTCTGTACTTGCATAGGGGAGAGATCATAAAAGCAGAGTACAGATAGCTGTAATGCACAGAAAACCTCAGAGTAATTTGCAGAAGCTACAAGTGTCAACAAGACAAACAATCAGTACCTCTTCTTGCCTGTGTTCATGCTTATGCCAAATTCAGACCTTTATAATACTAGACAAAACAGACCGTGGTGCCAGGCAATGGTTTAGGGGGGTTAGGAGCCTCCATCAAGGCTGTAGAGAAGATTAGGTCATTTATTTGTGCTCTGCTAGGTGTGATTTTTTTTTTTTTTTTTTTAGGCCCACATTTCATTATCATGTAGTAGGAGCAGCTACAACTCCTGCTGCTTGCAGGAATGGTTGGGGAAAATGTATGCTTTTTACCATTAACAGTGTACTAGGTTGCTTGGGAAAAGAAAGTAAAACTGCCGGTCACCTGTGTCTGGCTCTTTGGCCAACATTGAAGTTTTGCACATGCATAGCTAGCATAGTTATGGCTAGGCAGCTTGCTGAGTATTAAAACTTTAAACTGGGACTGGATTTGCAAGCTTGCTAGCAATTGCAGAGTGCCCTATTTCTTTATTCATTTAGTAGTTTTCTATTTATTTACATGGGTGTGTTTCTGGTTGCTTAAAAAAATGAACGTGTATGCCACTCGTTCTACACAGGCTGGTATTTTTGTTCAGCATTTAACTGTTAAACAGCACTGGGAAGATAGTGCTGCAAAGGGAGAATGGAGAAAGCAACTATGCTTCCTCTCAGCTATGACTGAGGGAACACCTTGCCCTAAAGAGCAGGGAAACCTGTTATCTGAACAAGCTCTATCCCTTTCCCAACTCTAGTTCTGAATCATCAGTTTAGTCATCCTTTTGTTTGACTACTCAGCCGTGTCTGTGCTTTACAAATAGTTAATGTGCTCACCTCAGAAAAACAAGTTCTAAAACCCAGACTTTTACTACTTCATCTTCAGGGAGCTAGTTCGTAATTTAAAGGGGAACTGGACAGAGCTTGGCAGAGCTGAAGTCATCCATGCTTGCAACAATGTCCTTTGCAGATATTCATGGCATTGTGTGTAGTACCTAAACAGCTGAAATAAAAGTACCTTGAGATTCATGCAATAGGACCCATAAGTAAGTTGCTGAAGTCTCTTGAGCTTAGAAGATATTTCAGAGCTTCTCAGAAGAACACTAATATGTGTTCTTAAGCATAATCTGAAGTCAAGAAAGCATAATGAAATTATATAATCTGCAGTCCTGCATTAAATCAAGCAAACTGGTCTCTGGTCAGCATTCCTGCTCAAAGTCAAGTATTAGTATTGTGAAAGTCTGCAGCATAGAAGAGACTCAGCTAATGAAGGGAAAGACAGATGGTGCTTAGCTGTTATTCTTCCAGTTTAGCAATACGTGGCTAGTCAGCTAATACACGCTTGATAGCGGAAGCTCTAGGAAGCTAGAGGGAGCGTGCTGATCATAGCTTAGGTTACACAAAATCATTATGAATATGGAATCTGTACATGGTGAAATCTCTGCTTTCTAAGTTCTGATTCTTCTAAATGCTAGAGGACACAGAAGTGTCTGGGGAATCTGTTCTGGTTGTGTGAAACTTCAGAGTTGAGTCTCCGTTCTTCCATAGTCGCTGTTTAGAGGCTGCCAGTTTGACTCACTCTGCTCCTGTAGAGTACTCCATTGGAAATAGTCTAAGACAAATGCAGGCTGAACAGCCTCTGCAGTATAACTATTCCTGCATTCTGCCTCCTCACTAGCCAAACCACTGTCTTGCTACAAATCCTGATCTGTTAGGGACTACTAGATAGTAATTGCACAACCACATGATGTTTCACTAAAGTACAGGCTGTAGACTCTAAGTTCCTTTTTGCAACCCTCAGTCTTCCTTCTCTTCCCCCCAACCTCTTGTCCTTCTGTCATTACCTTCTGGATAATCAGATATCCCTAGAAAGTCAGGGTATGGTGAATGTCTTCAATGTTGCAGCAGTTCCTTCAAGACTTGCATCTGATGTGGCAATGTCACTTGGCTTGGAATAAAGTGCTTTTGGAGCAGGCGGGAGACTGTACTGGAGTTAAACTTCCTCCAGAGCATATCTTGGGAGACATTAAGTCCAACGCAGTAATGTGCTTGGATGTCAAATCCTGCCTTCAACATCTTGTAAAAGCTGTCTTGTCTTTCCAAGAGTGAGCTTATGTCTGAGGCTGTGCTCTAGATTCGCAAGTGTGAAGTCTGACAAGAGTGATCCCAAACATCCCAATTTTAGCCAGACTGAAAGAAGAGAAACTAAATCTAGGCTTCTCCTACTTGTTCTGTTGTGACTGGATCCTAGCCAGTCAATGCTTGCAGATAAGCAAGACTTGCTTGATGAGAATCCAGCCAAATGGTGTGAACTTCCATAGTTTTCTCAGTTCACTGGTTTTCAAAGAATCATAGAATATCCTGAGTTGGAAGGGACCCATAAGGATCACTGAGTCCAACTCCTGGCTCTGCACAGGACCAGCCCAATCAGAGCAGATGACGGAGAGCGTTGTCCAGACGCTGCTTGAACTCAGCCAAGCTTGGGGCTCTGACCACTTCCCTGGGGAGCCTATTCCAGTGCCTGACCACCCTCTTGGTGAAGAATGTTTTCTTGATCTCCAATCTAAACCTTCCCTGTTGCAGCTTCAAAAAGAAGATATCCATGGTAAAAAAAGCACTAAACCTGGATTTCATCCAAAACAATCATTTTCTAAGGCTATGCTGGATTATTTTCCTTAAATACAAGAAAATGAATATCTAGGATTTTGGAAAGTAAGAAAACTGAAATGAGGTCAGTGGTTGACAGTGTGTTATGCCAAAATACATGTTTGAATGACTGCAGAGTAGTCTGGCAGACCACAACCAGGAGATGAGTGACTAGTTTGTCTCCATTCTCTAAACAAATGGTAACACCTTAGACTTACAGCTAGCTGGCATTAAAGCAAAGAACTGGGTAGGGGGAATATTTTCTGTTGCATTTATTCTACTTTGCTATCTTTGCATTCTCCTTGGTGTAATGATGCCCTGGTTTAAAATAATAGTAAAGTGCAAACACTTGTGGTCACTTGAAGAGAAGTAACACCTCAAGAGCTTGAAGTAACTGGTCAGCTAACATCAGAAATGCAAACATTCAGAGTGAATGCAGAACAAGGACTTCTGGCACTTCATTCTGTAAGAACTACAAATCTGGCCAGGTTCCTGCTGATTTTTTTAATGACCAAATTCCTTGGCTACAGGACTGTCTTGTCAATGCTGTAATTAATGACTGTCTTGGGCTAATTGCACTGAATTCAGTGCAACTTAGACCTCTTCTGTGTTCTTTGAAAGAACCTTCTTCCTTACTAGACTGAGGGATGAATGATGTCCATTTAGTATGTTATCCAAAATATGTAGCTCTAGAATTGGTGATCCACACAACATTTATCTTCTGTGGTACTTGAGCCCATCAGTCACATGGAGCAGGAGCTCTGTTGTAGGCCACACTAGAATAAGGGTAAGATACTGAATCTGGTAGGTACAACAGCAGGAGTTGAGAAGGAAGAGAACCAATAACAAAAGAAATAGCCAACAGAGGGCAGAAATGTTAGCTGGAAACAATTATAAGAAATGGGAAAGATATTTCAGCTGTGAACTATATTCTAATGTTAATTTGTAATATGAAAGCAGAAGGAATGATGAACTTGCCAGATCAACAGTTCTGTCTTTCCTTGTGCTAGTGGCTTGTCCCCTCAGGGCAATCTCATTTTTATGTGTGTTCCAGACTTCAGTGCTTGAGGATACATGTAAAGGGAAAACTTAATGGTGGCAGAAAACAGTTTCTAATGCCTCATTTTTATTTTGCTTCCAAATACAAAACGATAGCTTTTAGGTGGTGCTTAGAATGCTGTGGATTTGTTGCTTAGTAAAACCAAAGCACAGATCAGCTTTGCTTAGTACAATTGAGTGTTGCAATTGGAAACAAACGTGAGTTGTTAAATAAGTAATCTCTGATACTTCTAATATTTCACTTTTTAAGAAGTGATTGTAGGACAGTTCTTGAGTTTCATTCATACAGCTTGTCC
Source organism: Psophia crepitans (assembly GCA_013399095.1). Lineage (NCBI taxonomy): Eukaryota > Metazoa > Chordata > Aves > Gruiformes > Psophiidae > Psophia > Psophia crepitans. The sequence goes on from VWZZ01002301.1 coordinate 504,345, forward strand.
TCCAGGACATGATTTAAATGCTTTTTAAAGCATAAATGATAGTTTCTTTTGTACGGCCACTTCTGTGCCTGCTTCCCACTTACGCTTGCCATTCCTACAGAGGCTTGCAGCTGTAGATGGTACCAGAGTTCTGCAGTGCACAAAGATTTCGCATCATGATACTTATTGAGTACAAGCACAAGACAACAAAAACCGTAACATCAGGCCATTTTACCTGTTTTGGTTTGAATCACCCATTTGGAAGATGAGTTGTCCTACTTATGTGCAGGATATAAAATTAGATTAAACCAAACTCTTTTTTCGATAAACGAGAGATGTGTACTTGCATGTGCTATTTTCATAGTGAACAGAAGTAACTGAAGCTTTTTGCTACTGTTGAAGAGCAAGGTATTACACAAAACCAAAAGTTTTACTCCCCATCAGACTAATGACTTTCTTTTTTCAGAAAGATTTTGTAGATTTGAATGTAACATTCTCAAACTGCATCCCAATTTAGTAATTCAGGTGATGTGAATAGAACAGATGAAGTAGCCTCCTTGCCCCTCGATTACTGTGAAGAATTATCATCTATGCCAACCTCCAAGTATGTGACAAGATCTTTTTTGTATTGTGTGACCAAAACTTTATTTACTTGTTTTGTCTTTTAGGCAGAAGTAAATCTAATATGGGTTGGACACCTCTTCACCTTGCATGCTACTTTGGACATGCTGTTGTGGTAGAGGATTTGCTGAAGGTATATTTATATTTCCCTCTGTGTATAAGGCAGAAAATTCTCAGTTGTGCTAGAGGCAGTTTGTATTTATTTATTCAGGTTTTTATGATAGAAGAAAGGTGGCTTTGTAGAGAGGTGGAGCCATGCCTATGGTTTATCTGCATGTAACACAGACATAACAAAGCTGATTGTTAAAACTAAGGAAGGAAATAGTTACGATATTAGGATCAGGTGGACCTAATAGTGACAAAAGGACCCAAAATAGTGACATTAGAAGTCACAGAATCCCTAAGGTTGGAAAGGACCTCCAAGATCATCAAGTCCAACTGTCAACCTAACACCACCATGCCTGCTAGACCATGTCCTGGAGTGCCATGTCTATAAGTTTGGTTTTTTTTTTAATGACTCCAGGAATGGCGATTCAGCCACTCTCTGGGCAGTCTGTTCCAACACCTCGCTACTCTTTCCGTGAAGAAGTTTTTCCTAATATCCAACCTAAACCTTCACTGACACAACGTGAGGCCATTCCCTCTCGTCCTGTCACTTGCTACTTGGAAGAAGAGACTGACACCCTCCTCACTACAACCTCCTTTCAGAGAGNCACAATCGCTTCCCTACTCCTCCTGACCATGCCATTCCTGATGCAGGGTGGTCAGACATTGGAATGGGTTGCACAGGGAGGTGGTGGAGTCACCATCTGGGTGTGTTTAAAGAAATGTTGGATCTGGTACTTAGGGACACGGTTTAGTGTGTAATAGGTGGTGGGGGGATGGTTGGACTAGGTGATCCTTGAGGTATCTTCCAACCCTAATGATTCTATGCTGTTGGCCTTTTTGGCCACCTGGGCACACTGGTGGCTCATGTTGAGTTGGCTGTCAATCAGCTATAACCAAGTCTATACAGCTGTTACCCTGAATACTGTTTACAGTTATCACTTAGCTAACTTTCTCATGGAATATGTGAATGTAGGAAATAGACATATACTATATAGGTGTGCACTTGTGAAAGCTTCAGCCCTTTTCAAGCTCAGCCAATATCTGCATATAGTAAGATATCATCTGGTAGTAGTAATGCAAATGCTTCAAGGCCTGATCTGCTTACTGTAGTACATAATTTAGGCAATTTCACTTACTGAGTTGCAGGAAAGGCTAAAGTGTTTCAAATGCAAAAGAATCTGTGTTATCTACTTGTATGCTGTGTGTAGAAGTATGTTTGGAATTCTGTGCAAAGTGACTTGTATGTGTTTCTTTCCAGGCATAGGCTAACATAGTTTGACTCTGTATTAACAACTTTGAAATTATGAACCTCTGTGCTCAAAGCTGACCTATTTGTATCTCCATAGCCACATCTGCACTGCATTTGCAGTTGCTTCTGGCTGAGTTCATTTTTTTGCTCTCAGGGCAGCTTCAACCAATCCAAACTGTATTACAGCTTCTTCCTGCTTGAAGGGTTTTGCTGTAGATGGCAAGAACAGGCTAAACAGCCTCAAATACAAAAGTAGCTAATCTAAACGAATTGCATTCAGAATAAAGGCTGCGAGCCATAATCATGACTAAAGCAGGAAACAAAATTGAGATTTCATTGAGAAATTCTCTAGTCTGCACACCTCCTCAGTGGATAATGCTGTTCTCAGTCCAAGAAGGTTCCTTAAAGCAAAAGGTAAAGTTTTGTCACTTAATGCATGTATCAACACTTCCAGAGTTGGAAGAGCGTGCGTGACGCTGCTTTCTTCTTTGCTGATAGGACTCTTGAAAGGGTATTATTTAAAGAATAAGTTGAATAATAAAGGAGGCTGTGCACCTCTCAAAGCTAGGCATATATAGACATCTCTGCACACTTGTGCATAGATTTTGTGCTCAAAGAGCAAGTGAATGAGGCAGTGTCAGAAACAGCTCTGGAACTAGAGTCAGGTTCATCAGTTAACTTTAGCAGTGACCTGGCTAAACTGTGTGATCTAAACATATGTGATAAAGTTAAATATGTCCTGCCTTCGTTCTGACCCTTTGAGAGATTAGGTAAAGCAATGCAGAAGAAATACTTAAAGGAAGAAGGGTAGGATTTCTTGGTTTCCCAGAACAGTGCCTGCAGTGTGGCAAGCAGTCTTCCTTTCAGACAAAAGGGATGAGATGAGAAAGCATGTGACAAAGCAAGGGAGATTTAAGACCAGGACTGTAGAAGAGAAGGGAGGAGAAGAAAAGTGAAGTTTCAGATGGTACCATCTTAATGCTGACATGGAAGTTTTCACTTCAAGTGGAAGAGCAGCAGTAGGTGTCTAGGGAGAACACCACTTCTTAATTCAAGAGTACCAGGAAGCTGGTGCTACTGTGTGTGCATCTGTAATAATATATGTTATCCAGTGCCACTGGAGTTCTTGCAGTAAGCTGTTCGCTGCTTTTTTCCCCCAACACCTACACCCCACCAAAAAGATAGAGAAAGAACTCAAACCCCATCCCCTGTACTTTCCTCTCAAAAGTGAGAGATATGCCTGGAAAAAGTGCAGGAGGCTTTTCCTTTTTCAAGCAGTTTATAGAATGCTGGTTATGAATATTACATATGTGCTTTATCTTCATTTCCAGAATGGCTGTATTACAGTTCTGATCTGATTTGCCACAAGCATCCGGTTGTCCCCTTCCCTCTAATCGGAGGGAGTAGCTATGTAGTTGGTGTTGGAAGGACATTCAAATGTCTTTTGGTCTTGCTGTTTAGGCTGGTGCAGATGTGAATGTGCTGAATGACATGGGGGATACTCCACTCCATCGTGCAGCTTTCACAGGACGTAAGGTAAACTGTGATGGCTTTTTTAAGCCTCAATCACAGAATTAAGGAAATAAGCAATAAGATCACTTCAAAAAGGTGTTTTGACAGTATCTAAAAATGACTTAGTGGTTTTAGTACAGTGAGTTCAAAAGGACTAGGCACACTACCTAGCTGGTGTAACTGTTGAAAACAAAAACATGGTACAAATGTTTTTTTCTTGAAGATGGGAGAATACTGGTCAGTGGCTTTCCTTGGTATACTTTTTTGTAACTTTTAAACTTTTTATTGGCGAAGATTTTGCTGTCACAGAAAGAAATAGTAGTCAACTTCCACTGTAGCGCTGTGCATCAGTTGTGTAGCTCACTGATGTTGCCTCTGGTCTGCTTCTGCTGTGTGTCAGAAAATGCTAAAGCATAGCACTACCTCTAGCTGCAGGTGCTAATTACCATGTGGAAAACAGTGTCAAGATCTCTCATCTACTGCTGAAGTACAATAGATTAATTTGTGCCTGTACCTGGTATGTTTGACGCGGTAAAAGGAGTAGGGATTGCTCCTCCTAACTGCGTATTTACAAAGAGAGAAACCACATTGTTTTAATATTAGAATCATAGAATATGCCAAGTTAGGGACCCATAAGGATCACTGAGTCCAACTCCTGGCTCCACACAGGACCAGCCCAATCAGAGCAGATGACTGAGAGCATCGTCCAGATGCTTCTTGAACTCAGTCAACCTCAGTTCTGTGACCACTTCCCTGGGGAGCCTGTTCCAGTGCCTCACCACCCTCTCCATGAAGAACCTTTTCCTGATATCTAACCTATTAGTGGCTTCTGGAGGGAAAAAATATAAATTAGGACACACTAATCCATCTGGTGTCTGGAAGTGCTGTTTCTTCTTAGAAAACTAAAACTGAGGAGCTTTTTATAGGCCTGTGATGTGAGACTAGTTTGATGGTTCCCCATCTGCCACCCATCGTTCCCAAACCAGCACCTCTATGGATAACCTCTTGGCCCTTCTGAAGGAGTGACTACTTAGTCTCTTATCAAAAGAGCCAATTATACTATTTTTATCTGTTGAATTCAGTATTTGCACCAGGTACACCGGCTTTTAAATTGGAGTGGGTCTGTTTAGCTGTAACTAATCTCCTGTAGTCCCTTAAACCTGAATAATGTGAGAAAATTGCAGTTAGTCCCACTTTTCAATCTCTCTAGAACATCCCTTCCTGTTTTTGTAAGTCAGCAGTGGTGAGAAGCTGTTTTACAGCTCATTTTACAGGATGTCAGCAGCTGGAAAGCCTGATTGTGGCCTTGCCATAACAGATAAGGAGTGTTTTTCAAATTGTTTTCCAGGAGGTGGTGATGTTACTCTTGCAGCATAATGCTGATACTTCTATTGTTAATGGGAGTGGAGAGACTGCAAAAGAAGTTACTCATGATAAAGACATAAGGAATATGTTGGAAGGTAACTCTAATAGGTGATAGCCTGTTTTTTTCAACACTTGCACATTCTAAAAGCTGGTTTTCTCTTGCAAGTTAGAGAAGCTCAATTGAATTTTCTCTTTAAACTTGGCCAGTAGAAAGAAAAAAAGTTAGGTTTTGGTTCCTGTCTGCAGTACTGATTCTCCCTACAATATGTCTGCAAGTGACTAGGAGAGTTAGGTATCATGAATGGCAATAGTGTTAGTCAAAGATAAATATTCTGTAGGATGATAGGAAGAGTAGAAGAGAAACAGAAAAGAACACAGAGAAGATCTGATGGGGGTGTCACATAGTTCCCCTGTTTTCCCTTTTGCAAGGGAGTGGGGTTGTGTTGTGGTTAAAAAGTAACATATATGTGTGTGTATACACACGTGTCTTGTCAAATATTACATGTTTTTGAACATAGTTTTGCTCTGACACGGGCTTTTCTGAATAAATATTCCATTTATACCTGTCCCAAATAAATAATGCTGGCAACTCTTGTTCCTCTAGGCTTGTTTTGATATAGTTTCTTAATGCTGTTATTTCATATGTGCTTGCTACTTTATTGAGGCTGACCTTAAATGTGGGGTTGTTTTAAATAGCAGTGGAAAGAACACAGGAAAGGAAACTGGAAGAAGAACTCTTAGGAGCTGCAAGAGAAGGCGAAACAGGGAAACTGACCGCCTTGGTAAGAATTCAAGTGCTTGTAATACTTTTGTGTGAAGTGGTTCAAGTCATAATGCTGATCCAACAACATGTGACATTAGGCCTGTGTTTCAAAGTGCCGTTTTCAAGTCAAGTCATAACAGGTTTTTCTTGGAATCCTCCACTGAGTGCTTGGGGCCTGTGACCATTGAATTACAATTTCAAAACTCATGCTGACTTTGGACCTCCTCAAGAGAGCTTTTTCCACTCTGGAGAGTTTGTGTAGCTTTTTTGAACTGCCCTTTGTCTTGAGAATTCCTTATACTTTGCTTACTGATTTTTCAGGCCTTTCTGCTCCTACTCTAGCTTGTTGTATTTTTTTAATTAGCAGTCTATTATGCTCATGAAACTTTAGCTGCTTAAGTCTACTTTTATTGTGAGACCTAACACACCAGAATTTGCTCCCTGCTGCCTTGCTTTTAGAACAAAGTGCCACCTGAAAGATACCCTTTTATTGTTGTTATGGGTTGACCCTGGCTGAAGTTCGGGTGCCCACCGAAGCTGCTCTGTCACTCCCCCTCCTTAACTGGACAGGGAAGAAAAGGTGTAACGAACAGCTCGCAGGTTGAGACAAGGACAGGGAAAGGGTGTTCACCAATTACTGTCCTGGGCAAAACAGACCAGATGTAGAGAGGAATTCATCTAACTTATTAACAAGCAAACACAGAGCAGAGCAGTGAGAAATAAAACCAAATCTTAAAACACCTCCCCCACCCCTCCCTTCTTAACTTCACTCCCGATCTCTCCCTGCTTCCTCCCAGCGGCACAGGGGGACGGGGGTTATGGTCAGTTCATCACATGTTGTTTCGGCCGCTTTTTCCTCCTCGGGGGAGGACTCCTCACACTCTTCCCCTGCTACAACGTGGGGTCCCTTTCACAGGAGACACAGTCCTCCACCAACTTCTTCAATGTGAGTCCTTCCCACAGGCTACAGTCCTTCACGAACTGCTCCCATGGGTATTTTGCACAGGATGCAGACCTTCAGGAGCGGACTGCTCCAGCATGGGTCCCCCACAGGGTCAGAAGTCCTGCCAGCAAACCTGCTCTGGCATGGGCTCCTCTCTCTATGGGTCCACAGGTCCTGCCAGGAGCCTGCTCCAGTGTGAGCTTCCCACAGGGTCACAGCCTCCTTCAGGTGTCTCCACCTGCTCTGGCTTGGGGTCTTCCACGGTCTGCAGGTGGAATCTCTACACCCCATCACCCCTCCTCCATGGGCTGCAGAGGGACAGCCTGCCTCACCATGGTCTTCTCCACAGGCCACAGAAGAATCTCTGCTCTGGCACCTGGAGCATCCCCTTCCCCCTCCTTCACTGACCTTGGTGTCTGCAGAGTTTCTCACATCTTCTCACTCCTCTCTCTGGCTGCAAAAGCTCCCCTGGTTGTTTGGGTGTTTTTGTTCTTAAATACGTTACCTCAGAGGTGCTACCACTGTTGTTGATTGGCTTGGCCTTGGCCAGTGGCAGGTCCGTCTTGGAGCTGGCTGACGTTGGCTCTGTTGGACACGGGAAATTTCTAGCAGCTTCCTGCAGAAGCTGCCACCCCCATGGGCCCCCTGCTCTGCTACCAAAACCTTGCCATGCAAACCCAAACCAATTTTTAATTCTCATTTATCTTGATTATTTTTATCAAAAAGAGTGGTACTGCATATTGTAACACAGTTGTCTGGAAGAGCTAATGGTGCAGTTTCTCTAAGCCTTCAAATCAGAATTTAGACCACTTCTTTTTCCTTTTCCTGCTTGTGCTTTAACTTTATAGCTGTTCTTTCTGTTGAAGTTTTTTGGAGTCAAATGGTAGTGGTTGCTTTTGTGCTTCTCTTCTGTCAAGAGTCTCACTGGGTCACAGTATGTTCGGCTAGTAAAAGTTAGACCTTCAGTATTGAATCTTAACCCAGGCTTTTTAAGCCTACTTGAGACAAAACCACTGTGTTTCCTGTGAGTTGTCAAAAAAGTGCTGTACGTTTGTTTAAATGACTGGAGAGCTTATGTCAGTGAGTTGATGCATGAAACTTTCTTCAAAATACTGCCTTGTAACAAGGTGTAAGCTGCTGAAAGCACAGGTATGTGGCTTAAAAGGTGTGGAGGCTAGAAGTTGGGAGAGGCAAAGATAAGGTGGGTATAAAACAGCTGGTTGGAAAGAGCTCTAAAAGTTAGGAATCATCAGGAGCTCAAGTATTTGACTACAGTATTAAGAGGTTATACTTCCACAAGCTGTCTTGCTTTGACTTGTGCTCTCTTTTCAGTTGAACTGTAAATAAGAGGCTGTAGTGGTTTATCCTTTATAGAATTATTTCTGAAGCACACTTAAGGTGGTTATTGTCAATGCTAACTTAAATTGCTGCCATGGCGATTCTGGCTGATACACCAGAAGGCTGTGCTGACATTCAGTGAGGTCTGCACGGGCTAGAGAGTTGGGTGGAGAGGAACCTTATGAAATTCAGTAAGGGTGAGTGTAGGGTCCTGCACATAGGGAAGAATAACCCCAGGCACCAGTACAGGTTGGGGGTTGACCTGCTGGGAAGCAGCTCTGCAGAGGAGGACCTGGGAGTCCTCGTTGACAACAGGCTTTCCATGGGCCAGCGATGGTCATGCCCTCGTTGCCAAGAAGGCCAATGATATCCCGGGATACATTAAGAAAAGTGTGGCCAGCAGGTCGAGGGAGGTTATCCTCCCCCTCTGCTCTGCCCTGGTGAGGCCACAGCTGGAGTGCTGTATCCAGTTCTGGGCTCTCCCTGGATGAAGAAAGGGAACTACTGGACAGAGAGTCCAGTGGAGGGCTACAAAGATGATTAGAGGAGTGGACCATCTCTTATATGAGGAAAGGCTGAGAGAGCTGGGTCTGATTGGCCTGGAGAAGAGAAGACTGCGGGGGAATCTCATGAACCCTTACAAATATCTAAAGGGTGGATGTCAAGAGGATGGGACCAGACTCTTCTCGGTGGTGCCCAGTGACAGGAAAAGGGGCAATGGGCACACCTGAAGTTCCACCTGAATATGAGGATAAGCTTTTTCACCGTGAGGGTGACAGAGCACTGGCACAGGCTGCCCAGGGAGGTTGTACAGTCTCCTGCTCTGAATATGAGGATAAGCTTTTTCACCGTGAGGGTGACAGAGCACTGGCACAGGCTGCCCAGGGAGGTTGTACAGTCTCCTGCTCTGGAGATACTCAAAACCTGCCTGGATGTGAGGGATGCCTGCCTGTGCAACCTGCTCTGGGTGATCCTGTTTAAGCAGGGGGGTTGGACTAGATGATCTCCAGAGGTCACTTCCAACCGCTACAAATCTGTGAATTCTGTTATTATGAAGTATTTTCCCTAAGATAGTGTATGGCTAATGCAGGAGGCTTAAACTTGAATATCTCTAAAATTGTTGTCACGCACTTGTGAGACTAGTCTCCTAAGACTGACAGTAACTTAGCCTTTCTGTTAAGGCTGTCCCATTTGGCTTGGAAGCTTAACTATAATGGCAGGTATTGCATAGAATGGTTTGGGTTGGAAAGAATCTTTAAAGATAATCTAGTCCAACCCCCACGTAAACATCCAATAGCCACATATTTGAGTAGAAGTGTAGTGATGCTTTAGGGCAGTTAGTGTCATGCTTAATGACCCTTCTCTTTGGGGTCAGTTTCTCAAAACGTGTATATTATGTCCAAGTAAAACTCAGGGTTTTTTTTTCCCCAGTTACGTAGCTGCTCTGATCTTAAGTTCCCACAATAGTTGGACTTAATAATGCAGCAACACTGTTGGTATAACAGACTGTCTACACTAGGAGCTTCTAAATAGCCTAGGATAGCTCTGTCACTGAGACTGGCAGGCCTGGCACCCTTCTGTACAAAGTTCTTACACTCTCAAACAGGGTGGCCACACAAACTTGTTCTGGATCTAGCACTGGCCTGTGCCAACTTTGAGACTGTGCCTGGGAGTCTCTCTGAGAGAACAGTAGATTTTGGCAGTAGAGTCAAATATGGCCATTCTGGCAATATAAGTGACTGAGCTGCAGTGCTGGGGAACTCTCTGGCACTGTGCAGTTGAGCAAGGTAAATGTTTCCATGCTGTGCACTTGGAGGTGGAAGGAGTGTAGCAAGCAAAAAAACTGAGTTCCTTGCTTTAGCTAAGCATCTTGATTGTTGTAGTCCTTGCCCTTTTCATGACTTTTGCTGCATGCCCTCTTTATTGCTAGATCTACATGGAATATCCTAGTTAGGAACAGCTAACTTTTGGAAGAATGAATGTGGCATCTGGAGAGGAAGACTGATAAGTAAGCAAAACTTTGGTTTTTTTCCAGTTGAACAAGCCCAAACCGCCTGATATCAACTGTACAGATCAGATGGGGAACACACCATTGCATTGTGCAGCGTACCGTGCCCATAAGCACTGTGCATTGAAACTTCTAAAAAATGGAGCAGATCCTAAAATAAGAAATAAAAATGGTGAGTACCAAATGAAAGTATGCAAAGTGTTAAGAGAAATCAAAAAATTAACAGCTTCTATAAGTGATGTTATCACTCTGTTCAGAGAAGGTCTTGCAGTGCTTTACAGACTTTGTATCACTAATGAAGGAAGCTCGATACTGACTAAATTGTCTACGAACTGTAGCAAAAAACTTATTGTATATGTTTTTATTTTCGAGGCTTACCCATTTCTAAAAAATTTACCTGTTCTTAACCATGAAATGTGCCTGGCTTTTGTTTTCTTGATGCTAAATGCTGAACACAGGTGACAAAAAAAAGTAGTAAGATTGAAGATGTGGCCCAAAGTGGCATTTCAGAAGGAGGCTTCTAACGAAAGCAAATCCAGGACAACTTTACACAGATGTACACACTGTGTGCTTGTCATATGATTAAAGATGCCTCTACCTTGAATGTTCTGAACTGTTTTATATAGCTGAAGAGCTAAAACCAAACTTAAGAGCAAAGGCTTCTCTGTAGCTAGTAGAACTCTAAAGGATGGTTTAGTGCACTGAAGTTCAGACCCTTTTTAGTCTTCTGCCCCTGAGGAGCTTATGTTCCTCAATTCTGAGTAAACATAGGTACTTGTGAGGCCAAACTTGAATTGCGAAACACAGTGTCAGAGTGATTAAGTTAAGTACGTGTAGGTTTATTTGCATCAAATTCTTATGCCTTGTCTTGGTCACTAAACAGATCAGACACCACTTGATCTAGCCCAAGGTGCAGAAATGAAACTGATACTGGGAGGTAAAACTGGAAAGGTAGGAACTTCTGTATCCATTTAAAATGCCAAGGCTGTCTAGTCGAAGCTATTCGTACAATGAGCTTTAATTTCTGTGCAGGTTATCAACAAACCCCTGAGACGATACGAAGGTCTCCTATGGAAGGTATGTCTTGCTCCTTTTCTAAAATCGTTTGTGAGGTCACAAAGTATGTCAGTGTGTCCTTTTCTGTATTTAAATGAGAGCTGATGAATGAGGGAACTTTTTCAATAATGCGTTTGTTAAATGACTTGATTTTAATCCAGCATATTGGATAAATTATAGATAGGCTGGTTGGGTGGAACAGTTACTAGATTCACAGCACTCTGTTCTTAACCTCAGTCCCTAAAATATCTCTTCCTGTCTTGAAAGTTTCTGTGGCAAAGGTTCACTGTAGTAAAGTTTTGTCGTGTGGCAGGCAAAATGCTTTGTTTTTTTCCTTTTCTGATTAGGTGTCTTAATCTTTAATGATCTATGACTAACATTTTGCCACAAGTTCACCACCTTCTGGAAATTTTAAAACTTAGAGGGAAGATGTCAGACAAGTAGTTGTTTAAAGCTTGTTTTGCTCTGATACTCAAGTGATTCTTTTCCCTTGTTTAAAAAAGTTTTCTCAATCTTCTACATGAATGCTTAATTTTATGTTCCTTAATGAAATCTTTGAAGCTTTCTTCAGTGTAAATTTTCCTATGTGTTCACTCACAAATGTTTTTAAACCATAAATATGTACTAAAGCTGGTGAAAGATAAAATCTTGTAGTTGGTATCTCAGTGCAGTTTGTTTCTCATTTGATTTTACAAAGTAGAATTGTGTGGTAATCAACAACCCCGGTAATATTAAAAAATGCAGCTTTTTCATATTTCAGATCTTATTGAATAGCTGGCTCAACAATACTTTTGTATTTAGGTATTTCCCCCAAAAAAGAAAATAGTACTGTAATTGTAAAGTATTCTCAGGTTGCTGTGATCAGATATATGTAAAATCTAAATGTTTTCCTAATGACTGCCAGTTTTATGTAATAGCCATCAAGCTATCAAACTTACTGGGAATAGTAACCCTTCAGCTGTTAACCTTACCTGGCCCTTTTTTTTTTTTTTTTGAATCTTTAGAGCTCACGATTTTTTGGTTGGAAGCTCTACTGGATAGTTCTAGAACACGGAGTCCTTTCCTGGTATCGGAGGCAGTAAGTGCTGTCTTTAAATTTCTGAAAAGCAGTTTAAGTAAGTCTCATCTTCACTTTATTAAATCTCTTTTTCCTTCAAAGAGCTGATGCAGTGAATAATGATCATCGTCAGGGATGCAAGCATCTAACACAAGCTGTCTGCACGGTACGAAGTGAAATGACTTGTAACTACTGTTTTGGGGTGTTTTATGTGTTGGAGTTCTATACCTAGTCAATGAAAACTTCAGCTAGGCTGGTAAGCATGCCTTTATGGCCTCAAGTTGCATCAGGGGAGATTTAGGTTGGATATTAGGAAAAGCTTCACAGAAAGAGTAGTGAGGCATTGGAATGGACTGCCCAGAGAGGTGGTTGAATCGCCATCCCTGAAGACGTTCAAAAAACACGTAGACGTGGCACTCCAGGACATGATCTAGCAGGCATGGTGTTAGGTTGACGGTTGGACTTGATGATCTCAGAGGTCCTTTCCAACCTTAGTGATTCTATGATTATAAAAAATAAAAAAAGCTTGTGCTGTTGCAGCAAACACTGGTTTTTGCTAACCAAAGTGTTCTTATATGTAAAGTTGGCCGTAAAGCTCCTTCGCTTCTTTCCAAAGGCTTGAAAATCTAAACAAACATGAGGCTTTCTAAAAGCATGCCACTTCAGTTGTGCAGTAAAACTGGAGCACGCGATACAGGCTAGCGAAGCTTCAGTTCCTCCTGTGGCTGTCACTAGCTACTTGTGACTGATTGTGTAACTACAGTTGATCTCAGTTGGAGAACTAATCAATTCTGAAGGTGGCTTTTGGAAAACTTCCTCAAATTCAGTTATCCTTGTAGGAATTTCTTTTGGAAGGGATGAACAGAGGACAGAGGGGCCAGGTGTCATTCATAATACACAGGAAGATTAAGTGTTAAGGAAAATGCATTTAGGTTCATTTCAATACTTTTTATTCTGTAACTAACCTGTCCTGGTTCTATAGATGGGCACCACAAGTTCTGTTTTAACTACAGTTATACATATTCTTTTCTGTATCTATAAATTCTTGTACCGTTGCTGAGATTTTGTCTGACTCAAGTGGTGCCAATATACACATACATAATACTTTGATGTAAAGAACCTCTATATTCTCATTCATGGTGTAAACTGCAAGACAGTACACTGCAAAACTGTTCTAATGAAACTTTTTGTCAACTATAATTGTCTCAAGCCAAAACTGAGGGAAAAACTTCTCGGTTAAGAGTAATTGAGTAAGACCTTGCTTTGTCTTAACAGTTTTGTCTTTTTCTTCCTGATTCATTATATTAACTTTGTCTTTTTCTCCATATTGCTTTAGGTAAAATCTACAGACAGTTCTTTCTTTTCTGTCAGATGTTTTGATGACACTGTTCATCGTTTCAAGATTCCTAAAAATAGCCTTCCCTCTCAAACTAGAGAGGTAATAATGATTCTTTATCGAATACTTTAAAATGCATTAGTAGTGGGTTTGGCATCTCAGTCGTCAAGACTTGGTAACATAAGTGCATATATTGAATCTTTTAACATGACTGTAGACTAAATACCAAAAAATGGACATATTGTCATTCTCTTTAAAATTAATGCCACCTTGTTTTCCAGCTCTGTGTACATTATACCCTGTAGTTTAACTTCCTCTTTTTCTTTAACTTCTCCATGTGGTAAATTTTTTATTGCAACTTCCTTCTGTTGTGCTTTCTTTCCTAGTTCGTTATCCTGAGCAAAAGAATGTTTCATAGGACGTTGAACTTTTAGCCGTTCTCTAAGATGACCTAATATACTTTCTTAAAAGGCAGGTCTGAAACAAGAGAATAGCCCTTTTTATAGGTGTACTAACTAGAGATGAAGTAGGGGTGGAGACAACTGGAATATTGTGTCCAACAAAGAGTCCAACAAAGGGCCACCAAGATGATTAAAGGGGCCAGAGCATCTCTAATACCAGAAAAGACTGAGAGAGCTAGTGGCACTGCTCAGCCTGGAGAAGAGAAGGCTCAGGGGGGTCTTGTCAATGTATGTAAATACCTAAAGGGAGGGTGCAAAGAAGACGGAGCCAGGCTCTTGTCAGTGGTGCCCAGTGACAGGACCAGAGGCAATGGGCACACGATGAAACACAGCAGGTTCCCTCTGAACGTAAGAAAAAAAATGTGAGGGTGACTGATGACTGGCACAAGTTGCTCAGGGAGGCTGTGGAGTCTCCCATCCTTGGACGTAATCAAAAGCTGTCTGGACGTGGTCCTGGGCAACCAGCTCTAGGTGGCTAGAGCGGGGGAGGTTGGAGCAGAGAACCATTAGAGATCCCTTCTCACCTCAGCTACTCTGTGATTCTAAGAACAGGAAAATCTACCTCTTAATTATGATAGTGCTTGAGGTTTTGTACCACAGACTCATGCATAAGAGGGCAGACTATTACAGGGACCTTGCTGTCTGAACAGAAACCCAGATATGCAAAATACACTTCCTACAGTATTTTCTGAGTTGATGTGACTTTATGTGACCTTGGATAGACTGAGATGTGGGTGGCATTTCTCCTTAAAGTTGGATCGATGAAGTCCTAGATAGCACTCTGACCACAGACTATCTTATCTTGAATACTGATTACAATTTCAGCAATCTTATTTTCTGCTCATCAAGGTGTCTTATTTTACTAATGAATATCTTATTCACATCAACAGAAAATTTTAATTTGTTCTTTTGCACATATGCTGTTACCTTCTTGGGGATGACCTTTGAAATATGTGCTAACTCTGGTTTTCTATTCAGAGTTGGCTGGAAGCAATAGAAGACCACTCTGCATATAGCACTCATTACTGCACACAGGAACAGTTGAGTAGCGATGATGAGGAAGATGATACGCTGTCTGTTACAGACCTACAGGATACTCTGAAAGTATGTACTCAGTACTTACTTGGCTCATGCATCTAGGCAATTGCAAATTAGTAGTTTTGTATTGAAGTACTTCAGTGTACTTTTGGCTACAAGTAATGATTCTTTCTTTGCATGGATGTGTAAATGCTGTTATTTGCACTGCTTACTGTCCTGTATTCCTGTTCAGACTGCATGCATAAACCAGCATGTTTATCTTAGCTACAGGGTTGTGGTTTTCACTTTTACCAGCACTACTGCAAGGCAGAAAGTCGCTTGAGACTTTCAGCCAGGAGAGGGAGCCTTGTGTGCTTGGTGACACCAAGGCTGGAGGATAACAAACCTAACCTTCAGTGAGCTCTACCTTTATTAAATAGGCAATGAAATGGCTTAGAAGTGATCCTTTAATGCCTTAGATAATGCTAGATGTGTTGTGCAGTGATTGTTTAGACCTGTGACGGAAATGAGTCTTCCTTGATAATTCAAGCATTCAGCCTGGGATTCTTGCTTTCTGCCATACATATACTTCTAAAACCTTTAAGGGAGAGTTGACACTGCAACATAGAAATTTTCAGACTGAGCTCCAAGTGGCTCATCCCATACCTTTTGATACAAGATGTCAAAGTAGCTCCTGGCAGAACAGAGATGGGAGGATAACTGATGCTCGCAGTTCCCAGCAGCCTACAGAAGATGATGGTATTATCTGATAACTGTTTCCAAGTTCAAGTGCAAGCTTGGAATATGATTGTGGGGTGGGTTCCTGCATGTCACTGTACTTGCCATACATCAGGTAACCTATGCATTTGCTTATTTTGACCTTAGGTTTGTCAGAGAACTAGCAATGGCTCTTTATGGGTTTTCAAACTTTTTAATTAAAAAAGAGAGGGAAATGCAGAAGTAGTACATACAAATAACCTTGGGGTTTGGTTTGCTATGCTAATTTAAACAAAAATTGGTCAGCCATGTAATGTGCATAAATTTTCTGTTTGCTTGTGTGTCTTTGAAGGTACTTCAAGTAATTTCTTTCAGTTTAAATCTCACAGTCTCTGTCACTGGGAGTCTCTAATGCTCTCCAAATTTAAAAATTTCAGTATAGTTAAGAGAATAAGCATACACTTTCCTTAAAACAAGGCAGTTCTGAACTAGCTAATCCTTGTTGTCTTTCAGAAAGCACAAGCATGCCAACAGAGACTCGGTAAAGAGATTTCAGACTTTCTTGCAATGGTTAAATCTTTGGATGCTACAAAAGGTAAAACTTATTTTTCTAAAACGCAGTTTGCTGCCAGGCAACTTTTTTTTTTTTTTTGTTTTAAGCAGCACATGCTTTAATTTCACCGAAATAAAATTTTCGGGAGCTTGAAAATATGGGGCTGTTTTTGTCATTGAAAAAAACTCAAAGTAACATTGTAATAATTGCCAAGAACTAAGATTTCAGATTTGCAGAAATGACCGAGTGACTGAAAGAAATCTTATTAGTGTCTGTAAATGTAGTGAAACCGCTTTTAGATACAGCACTTACTGAGTGCTGTCATAGGAATATAATGTAGGGGTTCACTTCCAAGGTTTTAAATAAATCTTATTGCAGAGCAGAAGTATCTCCTGGCAGGTACCAAGGGCTAGCTGTCTTGCTCAAGCTTTCCCCTCAAAAAAACTTGTAGTGAATAGTAACACAATGAAAGCTGAGGCATGATAAATGAGATGACTTGAAATCACAAAACTATACAGAGAACTGGAGGCATGGTGTGGTGGGATATATTCCACAGACTTCCACCATGAGTTTTATGCTGGGTTTGAACTTCTCAGGCTTCATTTTAATAATTCTTCTATTAACATGTGTCAGGATTTTTGCAGCATAACTGCCAAAAAAACAGCACAGGCATCAAGCTTTTAGAGATGAGAACTTGTTTCATTTAATGCCTTAAACATGTACAGAAGTTGCTTAAGTATTAAACATACAAGGGAGTTCTGTAAGAATATTTTACTGTTGCTCCTTTGAACCTGAGTCCTAGTAACACACTGCGACTAAAATTTAGGAAGCTTAAACTAGAGGACAAGTTGTTTATCTGCACAAATCTGTAGCCTGTGATAGAATATCAGTTTTGAGAGGAGAAAAGTTCTTCCTCTTCCATCCCTGTGCCTTCCCAAAAAGAGTCTCAAATACAATTTTTGCTCCTTATGCTACTAAGATAAGTTACTATATAATGTCAATCTATCTTGCATTAACTGAATTTTTACCGAATCTTTATTTCATAAAGAAAAATAAGGTTTCATAATACATGTGAGTTTTATTCTGAAGCCTTTGTAATAATACAGTAAAACTGAATTCTTGAAGCAGTTTGAACATTAGCATGAGGTGGATAAATTCCCCTACTAGGTGTAGGGGCAGTTTCTCTGACTCCATATGGCTGACCTGAAGAACCAGTGAGGACATTTTTTTTAAATATACAACTTGAGTAAACAAAACCCATAGTAAAGCAAAACCAGCTACTATCTTTCCTAGAAGCTGCTAGTCTTGGCCAATAGCAGTAATAAGTTCCTGTTTTCCTGCCAATGAACATTTGTAACTTGACAGGAGAGTGAACTGTTTCCAGGTTCATTTGTAACCTCTGTAGGTCTAAACAGAGAACTGCTGCAGCTCTCCCAGTTCTCACATTGGCTTGAAAGTAGTCGAGTCCTCAGGCTCCAGAAGAACGCAAATTTCTGAATTAGAAGTTCCATATGGAAGGACTTTCGAAAGCTTTTGAGTAATATAAAAATGGCTATCGTGGGATCTGATATTTAAAATTTTCTCCATAACTGTCTCAACATGCTGTTCTAAATCCAGGTATCTTTGAGATGCATGCATGTTATTTACTACTGGTAAAGCTGTCTCCTGCTCCTGCAGTCAGTGTGCTGCCCCTCCTTCTAGCGATGCTAGTTGTTTTTGATAGCTGCTATAAGTAGAGGTTACTTATTTCAGTCAGTAGTGAGCTTTGGTATCAAAGATGACAATTAGCGTGTGGATATGTACTGTCTTGTGTCCTGCACAAGCAATATAAGTTGCAAAATAAATTCAAGAATTGTTGCTGCTGGACCTCTTAATCATGTGACATCAGCTTGAAGCGTCTGTGTTACTGGGGTCAACTGGTGCTAGAGTCTATGGCCACTAAATGAGCACTTACTCCAATTGCAAGAAGTATGGTTCCTGAGAGAATGACTTGCTTGACTTTTGTGGAATTGTTGCACATCACAAAACTTCAAAGATTAACTCAAATATGAAGTAACTTGTACCAAGTCATTGGGTTATTGTGGTTTCCTGCTGGTTCTAGACATGTAGCCCCTTCTATAAATGGTGATAGAAGTCAGGCTGTGAGATTGAATACTTACTCAGGACATGATCTAGTAGGCATGGTGGTGTTAGGTTGATGGTTGGACGTGATGATCTTGGAAATCATTTCCAACTTCAGGGGTTCTATGATTCTGTGATTCTATTGTGTTGCTCTGCAAGCTGTACTACTTATCCAGAAGATGAGTCCATGAAAATAAGATCTCCTCCCTTTCTTATTGATCAGTGTCTGTGTAACTCCCCATCTGTTTTTCAAATCAAAATCTCCAGCTGCACTGCAGTAAGATTTTTCTCTTTTGTATACCATGGCAGAAGGCAAAAAAGCTACATTTCTCACTTTAAGTTATATTGAGCCAGTGCAGTATTGTTTGTATTTCAATTCTGTCACCTGGTAACTATGAGGCTTTTAAATCTAGAAAGTGGTTAAAAGGGGATTGTTGCTGGTCACTTTCTGATGCCTTGCTCCATAGCTTACTGTCTCTGCTTTCTAAGCCACGCTGAAAGAGAAACTCAGGCCGCTCGTGTGCTGTTTATACCAGTACTAGGGAAAAGATGCAAAAGAAAGAACTTAGGCTCCTTCAGTGCCACTTTTGCCCTTTCCTCCCGCAGATCTTGCAGTGCACCGTAGTTCCTGTGAAATATGAATGTTATCTCTGTATTCCTTAGAGGAAAAATAAATAAAAGAATCCTGTAGCTTACAGTGTCCCCCTAACACTACTCGCCTTTTGTGCTTTCAGGAATATCTTCTCCTCTCTTGCAAAAAGTTGATGTGGTCTCTGAAGTATCCCAGGAAACATGTGAGGCCCTGACTGACTGCCTCAACCTATTCACAAGGCAAGAAGGGGTATGTATTGTGCTGTGTGAGCCTATAAAGGGACTGAATAGCTTTAGTATACTTTGCTAGTTCCCTGCTTAACTGTTACGAAACTACATACACACCTCCACAGAACTTCATATTATTGGTAAGCTGTCCTTTTGCATGCTGAATGTCTGATGAAAACCATGCTTCTAGAGAAAAAGTAGCTAAGTTCTTCTACAGAAGGGTATTTCAGTGTTTGAGTGTTCAGAAGAGACCCAAATTTTGCTTATACTACTGCTTGTAAAGTTCAAACTGAGTGCTTGAATTCAATAAAGCAGTTGCTTTGCTGATTTGAAGGTTAAAATACTGAGAAAATACATCCTTTTTTTGTGCTGGCTAACTGAAGTGTTGAACAGTGTTGCTTCTGAATTTGTTTTTCAGACCATGTGCTTAGTGGGTGTGCGAATGCAATCTATTGAACTTCTGGCTTTCCCAGTGACAAATACCTAGCATGGTGTTAAACTTAATGCAAATGCTTCAATCTGGGAGTATGTGACAAACTTGATTAATTCCTGGGGTAGGAGATCTGGTATTTATCTCCCCTCTAGAAGATACCCTAGCACCATGGAATAAATTTGTCTTCCTGTATTGTAACAGTAATCCCTCAGTTCAGCTGCTCTTGTCATCGGTACGCTGTGTTTCAAAGTGAGGTTTCTGTTGGTGCTGTTAGTCTTCCAGTTATTTAACAGTGAGCTGCAAATACTGGCTCCTTTGTCTAGGTTTGGTTTAAGATTTTTTTTTCCCATTTCTTTCCAAGCCTTTTTTGTCTCCAGTCACAAGTCTTCTAGACTTACTTGAGTCAAGCTCTAGTGGAGTGGAACAAGCATTGGGTTTTTTTACATTGGGTTTTTTCTTTAAGAAAATCTGATATTACAGTTGCCAGTTCCATTTGTGGATGAGGGGGCAATTGTTACAACAGTGGGTGTATAGTGTTAGTATTCTTTAATCGTGTTGGCATCTTGCTTCAAGCCAGACTAAAATAGCTTTCCAGAGTGGAGTATGGCAAAGCATATGGTGAAATTGTAATTTTACCTTACTTGAACTTGAACAGCCTCAGTAGGTGTTACAGAGGCCTTATTTCAATCTGAAAGCACGTAGATTTGGGCACAGAGGGATAGGCTGAGGTGTGAACTTGAATTTCCACCATAGCTAGTGAAATCAGTTGGTCATGACAGGGAGAAGATGTGTTTCTGGAGAGTTCTGTGTCTTGGTATTTTTAAACTTGAAGCTATTGCAATTCCAGAATATAACGCATGTTTTTAAAGGTGTGATAAGGGAAATTACAGCAGCAATCTCTTTCTAAGACTTCAACCTTTCCAAAAGGTTATGTTCCTTGAGCATTACTGTTCTTAAACCCACAGTATTTGGTTTTACTGTCTTCTGTAAGACAGGGCCCTGTTCTTTGCCATTCAAGAGCTGATTTCTAGAGGGTAGTTCTGTTTGCCTTCCAAAGGCAATGGGTTCTGCATTAGCAAGTTATATGAAGGAAGATACTTGGAAGGAATCTTAAAACATTTGAATAGTAAAGCATAACTCTCAAGCATAAAACTCTAATATTAAAAACACTTGTCTAAAATATACTAAAATAAATAAATCTTTTTTTAGTGTTCTGTTTCTCTTCTGATCATGATCTCAATAACGAAGTTGAGGCTTAGGTGTTGTGTTTGGGAACAACTGCTGTGAAGGCTCTGCTCTGGCAATAATTGGCTGCCAAACTACCTTGAGGAAGGATAACTTTACAACTGGTGCTTAAAAGCTGCCTTCCTGCCTGTTGTCTTGTCTCCAGGCCTCTTTTCATTGTCCGCCAGGCAGTTGCAGCTTGTCTTGCGGGGACTCCCTTGTAGATCTTGCTCTGAGTAGAGAGGAATGACTTGCTCCACAATACCTTTCAACCGTACTGTGCATGTCCCGTGAAATCTGGTTCTCTCTAGAACAAACGTGTTGTGAGCTCGGTACCTTTTTGTCTTGCCTCTTGAAAGAGAATTCTTCTCCCCCTCTTACTTAAATTGTCAGCATACCAGAAGCTGCTGCTTGACTGATGAGGAGAGCTTGCTAACTTAAGGGCAGCCACAGCAAACGTGCTTTTTGCCTTTTAGTGAAGACTTTGTTTAGTACCGCTCATCTCTGCTGAGTAAACTGTAGCATAATTGTGCAATATGCAAATGAGACTGCTAATACAGCA
>VWZZ01002301.1:526239-581157 GCA_013399095.1 Psophia crepitans
GCTGCGCTGCCCGGTCCGGCCCCGGTCCCGCAGGTGCTGCCGCTGCAGCCCGGGGCGGGGCGGCTTTCCCAGGCGCGCGGGGCGAGGGCTCGGAGCCGGCTGCCTTCCCGAGATCGGGTCCGCGGTATGTAGCCTGCGCGATGGGTCGGGGTTTGGGGCTTGTTTTTCCTCCTTGACATTGGGGTGAACCCTTCAGCGTCAAGCGGAGAAGGTAGAGATGAGCCACAGATACTTTTTGCCGAACAGTTAAAACATGCTGAAGGAAAACCGATTGCTTTAATCTCGGTGTTTATTGAGGCTTTTGTGCCGAGCTAGTGCAACTTGAAACGTTTTCTGCAGTGACTTTGGCACAAGGTTAGGAAGTATTGTTTCAAAGCAGGACTTCCCTTGTACTATTTCTAGCAGATACCAGAACCTCCGTTCCAAAAGCAGTTTGATTCTAATTTTTGTGGATTTTTTACGGTATTTTTATACAGTTGTAGGAGAAGTTTAACTTAAGGTTATTTGCACGCTGTTATCTCTGATAGATTTTTCTGGGTGAGTTTAAAATGTATGCCCTGTACTTGAGCTGCATGCACCGAAGCTGTAGGAAACTGGTGGGAAAGGTGTTCTTTAGAGAAACAGGCTTTTTTTTAACTTCGTCATTAACTGGGGTGAGATAAAGTGTGCTGATAAGTATCTTGACTCTCCTAAGTTTCACTTTTACCATCAAAGGTTATATTTAACAGTTAATTAAGAGCTCGTGTTGCATGAGTTTAGAACGAATAGCAGTTGTAAGCTGACTCCATTTGTAGTCTGTTTGTGGCTTTGATCTTCCTTTGTAGGTGTTGTCATTCTTTCTAGTTTGGATTGGTTTGTTGGTTTGTTTTTGTTTAGGTTTTTTGGTGGTTATTTTTGTTGTTGAAAAAAGAACTTGTTTACAAGCTGATAAGAAAGCAATGAGATAAGGGATTCAGGAAAGGTTCCTTAATTTCTTGAATTAAATGAGCTGTATACTCAGCTAGGTAGAACTTGTCATAACAAATGAAGCTTGTAATTTTTACAGAAACTGTAAGGTTAAAATACTATGGGTCATAGTCCTTGGATTTAGTAATCTTTACCATGGTGTAACAGGCTATCTCTTGTATGTATAACTGATGTACTGTAAATAAAAAAATGTGTGTGCAGTTCAACTACCAAATACTAATCTCTAGAAGTTCAGTGTACTGCCTTAGTTTATTTCATATTTCTTAGAGAGATAATTGAATGTCTAAGGGTTAGATATGTCTCTGTTCTCGTGAATGAGTGTGTACATGCTCTTTGAGATACAAATAGTTGTCTGTAATACATGTCTGGTTTGTGGCATGGCTGATACTACTTAGACCTACTGCCTTACTGGATTGTGAATGAAGAAGGTGCCTGTTAGCTGTGGCCAGGTGACTCCTTAATGAGACTTTTTGTTATGTGTGTCTTTGTGGAGGTGAGGGGAGCAGTGATGAGACTCTGCAGTCAAGGGAGAACAACTGATACGCATAGCCTGAGCAAGTCTGTCTAGAAAAGTCCTTTTCTGCTACCTGGCAATACAGTCTTGGCTACGTTAACGTCTACCAGCTCTTGGGAGCCTTTGGTGTGGGAGAGGCAGAGATGAAGAGGGGGTGAGGGACTCAAATCAGGGAAGCTAAGAAAGAGGTTAATTTTCTTTTTTAAGAGGAGAGGATCATGTCTTGCCTGGCTGTTGAACAAGATCTAGAACCATAGAGTCCTTAGCCCCTGAAGTCATGAGTCCAGTGCCTGTGTTTCTCTGCTCTTTTCTCTATTTAAAAACAGGTAACAGCTTCCTTTCAGTTGCTGAAACATAACAGACCAATTTTGTTGTCCTTTCTGTTCGGTGGCTCTTGCTGAAAGTAGTGGAAATCAGGGCAAGACCTTGATGTGCTAAGGCTTATAGGCAATGACCCAAGCAAGTTGAACACTGTTCAGCCTGTAACTCGGGGGAAGGAGAGCAGTTTTCAGACAGCTGATAATTGCACTGGGCACAGCAAGAGGTGTCTAGTGTTGAGAAACTTGAGGTGTCTGCATCAAGAAAACCTTTATTGGCTGTATGAGTCTCTGAATTGACCCTGTTTTCTTCCCCTCCTTGCCAAATGAGTAGAAATGTAGTAGAAATACCTAGTAGTGCAGCTTGAATCTTGTTTTGAAAGTAGCAGGTTAATTGGAAGGTTTTCTATGCTCAAACAGGGGCCTGGGTGAAGATTGATATTTTTCCCTTACATAGAAGAGCATGTGATGTAATGTGTTGTGGAATGGTGTATAGGCATGGCATGTAAGAGAACAAAGCTATGACAGGAAAGTCATTTGCCAGGTTGTTTATCCTGCTAGAATGTCAGAGGTTCTAGTCATGCCTCAATGATTCTTGCTGTACTAATTTTTGAGTTCTGTAGATGTAAATGTCTTTCATCTGTGAGATATTCAAATCAGAGGAACTCGGTAGTGAAATGTTTGCAGATGGCCTAGTGTTCTTCCTCTGGTTGCGTTTTCTTTCTGTCACTGTGCTGCAGCCTTGCAGATAAAGCTAACTACAGGTCTGTGAAGACATCATCCTTATCAGTAGTGTGTAAAGGAAACAGTTTAGTGAGTCCAAAGTATCTAGAAGATAGGGGAGTTAAAGAATGTAACTTTTTTTTTTCAGAGACTATCCTAGAGTAGCCAAGACTGAATAGGTCACCAGAGTGGGTAGAGAAGCTAAGCAGCAGCTGAGCCGGAAGCTTGTTAAAATAACAAATACTGCCACTCTATTCAGGGAAAAGATAAGTAAATATTACTGCCTTTCTTTTATAAAAGAGTATTATGTGTGTTGACAGAATGCTTACATTTTGAATCAGTTGCTAAGATCCTTGGTCAGGTGCCCTGTATGAAAGGCTTCTGGATGGCAGACAGTCCTGGCTGACTTAAGTATGCCTGGGTATTACTGTAGGGAAAAAGAGGAATGCTATTGGCCTTTGTAGTACAACAGGGTCCCAACGTTGTTGTGTTGTTGTGTTTTGTTTTTTTTTCTTAAGAGTGTGCGCTTCAAAAGTTAACGTTCTTCCTTGTAGCTGGTGATATATTTGAATATAAACTCTTGGCAAAGTGACATACTAATTTCTACTGAGAGGGAAGCTCTTGCTGCCTTACTATCTCAATGAGCCTGTGCGGAAGCTGGTCACACAACTTGTCCAAAGGCATTCTCCACACAGTACTGCATTGCCCAACTCAAAGCACACTGCTAACCCATTCCTGCACCTTCCAGAGTGGATTAATGCATTTTCAAGGCTTGGCTTGTAGTTTTTTGTTTTGGGGTGGGTTTGGTTTTTTTTTTTTTTAATCTCTTGGCAGTTGTTGAGCAGCCTTGTGTAAACTAACTTGGAATCTGTTCAGGGGCCTCTGGGGAAACAGTGTAAAAACATATTAGTTTGAAATGAGACCACTTCTCACCACTTCTCACTGGGCTTTTGGAGCTCCCACTCAGAGTTTTACTTCTGAGGTCTTTTCTATGAGTTCTTTGGGGATTTTATTTTTTAATGCAAAAACACAGAGAAAAGGGGCTTAGCTGAGTCTGCAGAGAGGAAAGATCAAGCAGCAATCAAGTTTAATGGAATAGTATTTGATACAGTAATCTTCTAAAATAGGAATTAGCAATTCTGCTTTCTGTGAGTGTATCTGAAAAATGGTGCTGTTGTCTCTGTGTAAGTGGAGATGAACAAAAAAGAAATAAGTAACATGGAAATTTTTTTTCTGTGTTCTTCCTACTTGCTGCTGTGCTGTTTTTCCTCTGTCATACTTGGAAAACAAACTGGAGTGAGAAGCATGCACACTTACCCTTCTGTTGTCTCTGTGATTTCACAATGGCATGTAAAGCTGATAAGCTTGTTTTCAGTGTTCTGCCTTAATGTGTATGTGATGTGTTTTGGAAAAATGGATGAACAGCAGAGTTCTAAAACTTGGTAGTTCCTGGACAGCCAGTTATTGTCAGCTAAGGACTGGTAACATTTCAGGAAAAAAACAAAGCAGTAAAAACCAAGATTTAAGGCTGACCCTCTCTGTGTAGCACCATACCTGTTAACTTTGCTGGAATTTTGTGTGCAAGTGTGTGAGATGTTAGAACCATAGAATCATTAAGGTTGGAAAGGACCTCCGAGATGATCAAGTCCAACTGTCAACTGAACACCACCATGTCTACTGGATTGTGTCCTGGAGTGCCACGTCTACACGTTTTTTGAATGTCTCCAGGGACAGTGATTCAACCACCTCTCTGGGCAGTCCGTTCCAACGCCTCACTACTCTTTCCGTGAAGAAGTTACTTGACTGCAGTGTGGTCTGGCTGAGTGGTCTGGTTTTGTTTCAACTGCATATAACCATCAGAATGCTGGACTGGGTGACTCTGGTTGCAGATGTTTACTACTTCTCTGGACATTCTTCTTGACCTTGCTTTCTTGAAACTTAAGGTTTTCATAATGCCTTTTTCCTTGTAGAGCTGATAAAAGCTAGTTTCTTAGAATTTTTTTCTATTATTATTCTATACATATAAAAAACTTAATGTAGCCTGTCCCGTACTGGATATTAACACGTGCCTTTCAGGGAGACAAATATTTAACTTATTGCCCACATGTTTTGTGTGGAGTTGTTTTAAAGGCATTGTCTCTGAGTAGCATAAGTAACTTAAGGCTTTATGTGTCTTAACGTCATCTAGAATCATCTTGAGTTCTTCATGTGATAGAATTTTTGGTATATTTTATTTGGCCTCCTTAAATGTCAGTGATTTCAGGTTACTTGCCTTGTGGCCTAGCAGGCTGCTTATGTGCAGTTGTGTAGCCCTTCCTTGAATAAAGGAGGCTGAGTCTAAAATTTTCTGCTGTTCTTTGCTGTATTTTTAGTTGGTGTATTTTAGTTACTGGTTCCATGAAATACAGGGATCTTCTAGCTATGAAGAATAAGATGGATGATATCCTATTTAGACAGCACGAGTGTACATGGGAGGGTGTGTTGTGGGTTTTCTTGTGGGTGGGGAGTTTTTACTTCACCTGGCCACAATCATGGCTTTTCCACCAAACCTGCTTTCTGCACTTTTTTTTTTTAATTCAGTGACTCCTCAGAGCTGATACCATTTTTATGATAGAGGTAAGCCATTGTGGAATTTGACCTCTTCTCTGATTTTTAATCTCATGAATTGAATGTGTACTTGTTGGCCTCTCTCCCCCTCAGACTGCCAGTGACTTTAAAAGCTTTTTTCGTTTTCATATTAATATTCAGAAGTGTGTTATCTCTGCTGTGCTGTTCGGTGACGAAATGTGTTCATATAATGCTGACTGCTGAGTCACTGAGGTTATCCCTAGAATTAGTAAATGAGCTGTGTTTAGAAAGTGTTTATATATCAGTGGTATTAGTTTTCCTTTAAGATACATGCATGGCCTGGTCATCAAGGAATGTTAGTAACTTCTCTCTCCAAAGAGTGCTTGTATTGTTCTTACTATTACACCTTTTTAAATGCACCAGTAATATACTTGAAAAATAAATGTATTCAGTGTTATATACAAATGGAAAATGCAGGCATATGCTGTCCTACAAGGATAGCTGATAAGCACACACAAGCAAATTATTCTCCATTTATAGTAAAGAGCTGAGCTGAATGTTGCTACAAAGGAGTGGTAAGATAGAGGGCCTCTTACAAATAAAGTGTATCTATTGGGAATATGCTGAATAGTCCAGTAAAAGAGGATATCCAGCTTTTCAGATGAGGGCTGTCCTTGCAGCATGCTCATCTTTATAGAATGCGTTTGGGAGTGACGCCCGTGATGTGCTTACTTTGCTTGCTTAGCTTTATGTTAAGCCACTTGTAGGGTAAACATGGACTCAGTGGTTTTGAAGAATGTTTTCCCTCCTCTCATACTTGACACTGCTACATTATTAATGTTAAAACTTGACATCAATGTCTCTTGGATCCATACGTACGCTAGGAGACTGGTTTTAAAGCATGCTTACTTGAAGGAAGTCTGCAGTGTACATCATAATGTAGGGGGTCTCCTTAGCTTAGAAGTAGAACAGTTCCTTCACAGAAGTAGACTGTAAACTTTCTTCTGCTTCAGAGAATTTTGTGCTGCTGTTTCCAGAACATAAGCTTGTTCAGATATGTTGTTTGACCCTTGAATAGAATCATAGAATCATTAAGGTTGGAAGAGACCTCCAGGATCATCTAGTCCAGCTGTCCTCCATTACCCACTAAACCATGTCCTTGAGTACCACATCCAACCTTTCTTTAAACACCCGCAGGGACGGTGACTCCACCACCTCCCTGGGCAACCCGTTCCAATGCCCGACCACCCTTTCCAAGAAGGAATTTCTCCTAATCTCCAACGTAAACCTCCACTGGCGCAACTTGCGGCCACTCCCTCTTGTCCTATTGGAAATATAGAAATACAATTTCCTATTGATCTTGACATTTAATAATGTTCCTGTTGCAGGTCCCTTTCTTTGAGTCAAGAGCTATGGTGGGAGAAAAGTTAGGGAGAACAAAACTACTCTCACCTTGTCTGGAAACACACAGTTTAATTGACCAGATCAGCAGCCTCTGGGCCTTGTGCAGATCTACCATACCACAAAAGCATCTGCAGGAACTTGGAGGGTTTGAACTGATAGACATGAACTAATGGGGCAGTCATACGCAGGGATTTTACCGTTGTGGTGGGAAACGGTGTAGCTCCTCTAGGTAGTACGGTAATCCATATGCATCAGTAGTGTATATCTTTCTGGAAATACCAAGGGGACTATTAATTGTGGAAGTATTCTGTGCCATGCATGCAAATTGGATTGTCTGTTGTTCTGGTGAAACACCTTGCTGCAAGGACAGATGAATCAAATTGAGGTGAAAATGAGCTGCCTGAGCCTTTAAGATGGCTGGAAACCTTAAAAAGTTGCATCTGTGCCTATGGATAGCAGAAATCTAGTTTTGTCTGACCTGTATCTCCTCCAGCTCTGAAGCCACATTTCTGGCTAAGGGCTAAAGTCTAATCTTGCAGAATTACAAGAGTTTGGAAAGGACCTCTGGATGTCCTCTGGTCCACCACCACAGCTCAGGTAGGGCCACCTAGATCTGGGTGCACAGGACCACGTCCAGATGGCTTTTGAGTACCTCCAAGGATGGAGACTCCCCAGCCTGTGCCAGTACTCAGTCACCCTCACAGTGAAAAAGTGTTTCCTGCTGTTCAGAGGGAACCTCCTGTGTTTCAGTGTGCGCCCATTGTCTCTGGTCGTGTCCCTGGGCACCACTGAGAAGAGCCCGGCTCCGTCCTCTCCGCACACTCCCTTTAGGTGTTTATATAGATTGATGAGATCTGCCCTGAGCCTTCTCATCTCGAGGCTGAGCAGTCCTCAGGCACGCATACAGTAGTTAAGAGGCAGTCCAGTACAGTAGTTTTAGACAAGTTCAGGGAACCATGACACAGATCAGCTGATAACATACGATCAGTGTCTTTTTACCATTGTTGTTGCTCCCACATACAATTTAATTGAATCTAAAAAGCAACGTGTCCCTCTAGGCTGTCTGATACTGCTTCAGTTTGGGGTGAGGAGAAGTCTTGGTGTTCCTTTAGACTTAAGACTTTAATCAAATCTACCTTCTAGTTTTATCCTAGCCGCCAGTGGTTTTTCATAGAATCATAGAATAGTTTGGGTTGGAAGGAACCTTTACAGGCCATCTAGTCCAACCCCCCTGCAATGAACACAGACACCCTCTGCTAGACCAGGTTTCCCAAAGCCCCATGTGTTTCTTACTTAAATCTAGTCTGATACTACCCCCTTTCAGTTTAAAACCACTACCCTGGTCCTCTTGCAACAGGCCCTGCTGAAAAGTTGGTCCCCATCTTTCTTATAAGCTGCCTCTAAGTATTGAAAGACCACAATGAGGCCTCCCTTATAGCCTTCTCTTCTCCAGGCTGAACAAGCCCAACTCTGTCAGCCAGTCTTCATAGGAGAGGAGAGGTGCTCCAGACCTGTGATGGTTTTTGAGAAGTTCATAAAGGAGCTTATGAGAAGTTTAAGCTGGGACCACTTCTTCCTATGAACTGTAGATGCTACTGGATTGCTTACTGGAGAGTAATAAATAAAAGACTTATCAGTAGCTTCACTACAGCGTATGTATCTCAGTGAGAAGCAGGCTTATTTTATCTACTGAATTCATCTTTAGTTACTTTTTGCACAAGAAGAATCTGAGTAGCAATGAGTAACACACTGAATTCTTGCAATAGAGAAAGGAAAAACAACAAAGATGCCACCAGATAAAGGCAAAAGTGTTTGAGATCATTCATAAAGAGACAGTCTGTTCCACTGAGTGAGAATATTTGGATTATCTAGCTGTTCTGCATGGTGTTCTATAGTCTCCTTGTAATGTATCAGTAGGTATCATGTTTTGGGAAAACTAGTGGTTTTAGATTCTAGAAATTACTTTGAACAAAAATAACTGAGAGGCAGTATTTCAGATTTCATTCTCAATATGCAAATGTCTTTTTGCTAATTTGATCAAAGGTTGTGACCTTTTAATTTGGATTGTTGTAGCCCAAAGCATAGTTGTTTTTCTGCTCTAACCACCAGGCAAACTTGTGTACGACATACTATGATTTCAGGAAATGAAATTACCAGCCTACCCAGGGCTTAGCTGACGTATGCTGGCTGTTGCCTGCGTACGGGTAAGGACAAAACAGCATCTCGGAGGAAAACTGTCAGTAAGAGGAGACAAACTTCATAATGCTGCAAGCCCTTCTAAAATCTGAAGGGGGATTTCTGCATTGCTGTCTATCTATGAGGTCTGATTCTTTAATACTGGAAACTTGAGAAGAGCCAGTTCTGAACTATAGCAAATGAGAATGCTTTCCAAGGTGGATGTCGTTTGGAGATCAGAAGTGCAGCACTGCGGTGTGAAACTCACCATCGACTTCTGGCCTATGTAAGAGCTCAACTTTTTTCGTTTTTTAACTAGCTTGGTTAGCATCCAAAATGAAATAAAAACTAGCAAATCTGAGTTTTTCATAAACACCAAACAACTGTGCAGCATACATGTTTGTTTTGAAATTGCTTTTTAAAAACCCTGCGAGTTATTCTTCATGAATAATTAACAAGATTCCTAACGCGGAGCTTGTAGAACAGACAACCAGCTTCAGAAGTGTTAATTTTTTAATAGGAAGCTTTCACTTTGAGTCAACAACATGTCCAGTTGTGTAGCAGCATTAGTAAGCTAGCAAGAGCCAACAAAAACATAGCAAAACCATGACAGTTGTTGCTTCAAAGAGAAAACATGAATACACACATTTGCTGTGATCCAACTGGGAAGAAGTATGGGGGAGAGGATACAAAGGAGTTGATCAAAGTAATCAGCGGTGTATACCAAGGAATACTTAAGGGAAGTAGTTAGATCAAAACTGCCTTAAGATCTGTTTTCAAAACAGTCCTTAAGAATAAAAAGGAAATGTTTCCTGTGTGTGTTCTTAAGAACCCTTACATCTTAAAGTCTGGTCTCTCTGTGAGACTAGCAAACTACAAAGGTGTTCAGAGTCTCTCAAAGGGAAAAGGCGCAAAAAAAAGTCCCCTGAAAACACGCAGCAACATACTGTTCTGGTCTTTTGGCATCAGTGTAATGTATCAGCTTGAATAAGACCCTTAGTTTAGGTATGGTTACTTGTGCCATATACTTCTGAGGAAATAGGTGCTTAATCTCACTAGGGCAGCAAAATATCTTTGGGGTATGGTGGGGTTTTTTTTTCTGGTAATCTTGTAGCTCTGCAACTTGAAACGAGCTTCCCAAACCATGTACATCGCTGCTGACGTCATTCAGTCCCAGCTTGTTTTGGCATAAGCTATTGGCAGATGTGAATAACCGCCATATTTAATTTCAGTTTTATTCAGAACAGAAACAATACTTAACACAAAATGACAAAATCATAAGATCTTTTGTTTAAAGTCCTGGTATTTGACTAATCGCTATTATAATACTAGAACACAAGTAGGGACAGCAAGCACCCTGGAAACTGGCAATTTCTGCAGCACTCAAACCTAAGTAGACTTCAGGAGATTTCTCAGTTTACTGTTAAGTTGTTGAAGTAAAATGTGAAAAACAGAATTTTGAGAGGAAGATTTGGAATTGTCTCAGTTTAGAAACAAACCAGAAAAAGCTGTTAAGTCTTGACTAGTGCAGAGTCACTTTGAAGAAAGCAGTTTCTGATAGAAAAGCTTAAACCAAAGCTTTTAAGCCAAAACCATCCTTCTAATCTGCGATCAGATACAAAGTTTTTGCAGTTTGTTCTTTTACTCCTAGATGGGTTCTTGGCTCAGAACTGCAGCATTCTCCACTGGTTAAAACTGTGGTGTGTCATCAACCTCCAAATAAACAAACTTTGACATAGCTAAATGTGGAAACAGGAGAAGAGGGTAAGGAAGGCAGCAAGGTCCATGCTGAGGAAGAAGTGTTAGTGCCTTAGGAGGGAAAAGTGGGAGGCAGTCTTTGTCCCTAGCATGTAGGTAGTTCAGAAACTGTTAATCCAGGCAATCTTGAATTATAATTCTTTATAATAGATTGGTATGTTTGGAGGAAGTCTGGTGACTTCAGCATCTCCAGCTCTTCTCTTGAATAACAGTTCTCTTACTGCCTTGATGTCTGTGTTGACATGATCCTGCTAAAGTCTGAGTTCCTTCTGTGTGGATGATAGCTTGGCTCTTGCTTCTAGCAGGGTTTCCACTGTCTTTTTCTAAGTTTTATGGTCCTTTCCTTCATTAGCAGAATTTTATTATTTTAATAAATCAAATATAGGGAAATATTGTAACATTGTACTTAGAACTAAATGTAGTTTTTCCACATCAGCTCTGCTAAACTCCTCCCCTTGAACTTTTGAGGTGAATGTTTGTAGTTGACTAACAATGAACCCTTGTGTTCATCTGGGGAATGATTGAGGCAGAGTCTTATGACTTGATTTATGAAGTCTTTGGTTTCTTCTATAGGCTTTGAGTTGGGATGCAAGTGAATAGATTGCCAGGACTTCAAATCGGTGTGTATGGGGGTCTTTCAGCCTTTGTACAAAAAAGGAACTTAATTGGTGGTGTTTCCTGTGTATGGGTCTGAAAGAAAACAAAATGTTACATTAGCCTTCTGAGTTGTTTTTTCTCTTTTGAATTTGATGATCTCAGTATGATGTGTTATTCTGATGCTGTAGCTGTAGAGTCAGCTGGCCAGACTTCTGAGACAGACTGATGCTGTCTTGTGATACAGTAAGTAACCCTTTACCTATCATCAGTGAGCTCAGCTTACCTCCTTGATTAACTCAGCACATCTTGTTTTGCATTTCAGTAGTTGCACTAGAAGTAGTTCAAGTCACTGGCAAGTGCTGTCTAACTACTCTATTTTTAACTAGAGATCTGATAGATCTCTGAAGCTGGGTAAATGGTAAGCTTATAGCACAGAGAGAGAGAGAGAAGACCTAAGCAAAAAACAATAATTGAAGTAAAGCATGACTTGTTTGGATCATTCCTTGTACCCTGGGGTGTGAGCCAAGGCTATGATGAAGGTTACAAGACCTAATTTACTCCAGTGAATGAAGAGGTATGATCCAAGGAGGCCTTAACGTATGTTAAGATAGCAGGTGTTTGTCATAAGTTCCTTGTGGGTGATGGGGAGTGGTGAAGTCAGCAGGGGAACTCTGTGTGGAATAGGCCCATGTGTAAACAGATAAGAACTCCAAAAATTTTGTATAAAATATTTACATGCTTTAGGAGTCTAGTGATGTGTTCGTGAAGCTGATTGCATCTGTTTGGGAACACTTTGTTTTTGCTTTAATGTGAGCTGTCACACTTGCAGTTTTATGGTATGTCATAGGAGTATTCATAAAGCACTTGTTCCTTTCTCTAGTACTTCAAATACATGAGACATTCTTGCAAAGAAATGCACTGAAACTGAAACTGTTCCTGTTTTTTAGGGGGTAGAGGGAGGGAGGGTTAGGAGAAAAGCAAGATTATACATATTGATATATACTAATATGTGGTTAGTGGGAGTAGAGTGGTCCCATGAGTAGAGGTAAAAAGCCTTTTTTTGAATTTATTTCTGAAAAACTTCCTCTGAAGCTCAAATGTGGTTAAAACTATGAGAACTCCACATGAGAGCACCTGGTTTCAGTTTTCGCTTCAGTAGCAGCTTAAGCAACAACTTAGTCCTACTCTAGGCAGCAGAAAATCTAAACCCACTTTTTTATAGAAGCCTATCCTGTAGAATTAGTGCTGCAGTAGCATGCTTTAAAGGTAGCTAACAAAATATATAGAACAGAACCACTAAACAGAAATACCTCAGGAAAGATACTAAAAATCTTCATATTTCTTCCACGTTGAAACGAAAAGGCAGGTTTTGTTCAAGACATGGAGCCAGACCTGACTCTTCTTGAAACTATGTAGTTCTCACATTAAATGTAAAAGTAAAAAAACCAGATTTGCTCAGCACTAGTTTAAACTGGTCATCACAAAGAACTGGCTTATGCAGGGAGGCGCTAGCAGTAGCAACTGTATTGTCCTGACAGCAAAATTGCAACTATGTGAGCTTGTCTGTTAGAATAGACAAACAATGTACGTATCAAACTGTCTGCATTGAGATTGTGATTTGCACTGTTAGCCTCAGATTTTTTGGAGGGATTTTTGTTTGGCATGAAGATCAGAGGCGGAGGGAAAGAATTTGGATTCCCAGTGCTTCCTGTGAGTGAGTAGTTTTCCATAGCGTAATGTTTACAAGGCAGAGCTTTTTAGGTTCTGTCTTTCAGGATAGTATGTCCTGTTGGAGTAGCTGACCCTGGAAAATTAGCAGTTTTATATAAATAGATGTAGTGTGAAACAAATGGCAGGACTGATTAGCATTTACTTCATTAAAGAAAGCAGGATTATGTTTCTTAATGTCAGGAGATGTCCACAGAAAACTGTCAGTTCTACTGTAGCAGCATTTTTCTATTTCCTTGGTTATGCGTGAATTGCCAGCCGGGTGTTCGACTAGCCCTTTTACCTTGCTACTGAAAACTTGTACCTTGTGTCCATGCTTCGTGGCAAACGTCCCGGAAGCGGTGACGTTTTTGGGAGGATGGAATTTCTGTGGCAGTTGAACAGCCATTCATTTTGAAAACCAAAACCCCGCTTCTGAGTAGTTCGAGGCATTGGTGAGGCAGTGTCACAGGCTGCTTTCCTGTGCTCAGCTTACTGCAGAGCAGAATTGGTACAGGGCGTACCGACACTCTGGCAGTCTGGCTTCGGATCCCCTGGTGGTTGCTATGTGAAAGAGGTGGTTCTTCCTTCCTACACAACTCAAAAGTCTGCATATTTTGGGCGTTCTTATTCCTAATGCTGAAGTTGAGTGCTTCTGAAAGTAAAAATCAACTAAATCACACTGCGGTGCTGTGAAGTCTTTTCTCTTTCTCAGTCCAGGAGAACCTAGAGATAAGGTATGCTGTATTTTAAGTTACTATTCTAATGTTAAGGGTGAGTAGCCCAACATACTGTTGAGGTGTCTGTATTTGTTCTGTGCCTTGCTTGCTATGTGTTGTTTGTAGGACTTACTTGCAGCTGCAATAGCATGTTGCTGAAATGATCATTTATTAGCTGAGCATACAGTGGCGTGACCCTTTCTTACCCTACAAAAGTGCCAGTGTTGTTGGGCATAAATTTAAATTAAAAGCATCCAGCACCAAACAAAGCAAGTATTTTGTGTATTGTGCTGAGATGTCTTCAGGATGGACAGAGAAGCCTTGGTTACGGACTGAGCTCATACAGTTCAAGACTTCAAGCTTGAAAAAATAAAAAAAAAAATTAAAAAAAGTGGTTTGATGCATATTATTAGTCTCCCACCTACCTCTTGGAAACTGAGAGTACAGAAAGGAATGGGACTGGTGTTTGTTAAGCACAGGTAAGCTTTTTGATATCTTGCAATAGGCATGTGAACTTTCTGGTAGTAATAATGTAGTGAAGGAGTTAAGTTTTAAACCATGCTCTTGTGCTTAGCAGGATTTCTAATAGCACGGAAAGACAATAGAAATGTCTACAAATAGCTTGGTTTCCTTTTAAAATATAAAATAGAGGTCTGAGTGCTAAAATAATTCCACTACTTAAACTTACAATTCAGTTCTTACAGCCTGAAAGACTCAAATGTTTGTTGGAAGCAGATTCCCATTTGGTTGAACCAGAAGTGAAACCAGTTACCCCAACTTGGATATGAAACATCTTCAGCTGGAGAAGTATTTTTTTTAAAAAAATTGTTGTACTGACCTAGATACTGAAGTCTTGGTGGTTCTGTGTCAGTGTATCAGGTTGTAGCTGTGCCTGTAGCTGTGAGGATAATGACTGTTTACTTCTGAGAGACAAAGCTAGATACCTTTCCATCAGCAATTATAAATCTGACATTTTGCCTAAATATTCTCTCTAGAGAGGGAAACAAGACTGATCTTAACCGTCATTGTCTGACAGTGCAAGCACAAGCCCAACTTGATTGGTAACTGTAACTGCTCTTGTGCAGAGTAACCCTGACAAGGGTAAGGTAGGAAGCCTGACCAGTTGAACATGGGGAACTCAGCTGCGTTCACTAGAGCACTCTGTGCCGCTGTCCCCATGAAGCTCAATGGAAAGCTGCTAATGCTGATGGTGGCGCCAGCATTGTGGGGACCAGTGACAGGGATCAAAAATGTGGCAGCTGTTCTGTAGCTGGAGGATGAGGGGCTGAACCCAGGATGGTGTGAATTGCCATCTGTCTCTCAGCTCAGACACCACTACTAAAGGTACAGAAACCACATGGCTGCATCACAAGCTATGCCTTACATAGGCTGTCAAGAAACCATTTCTTCTGGTGTTTTCCTGTGTGTGCTCAGACTGGCTCTCCAGACCTGTGTGTACACCAATACCTGCATCGCTTTGGTGTGGTGTTTACTACCTTATATAAATATTTGTATTGCTGTGTGAAGTAGTACAGTACTCAGCTAATCCAACTTCATGAAATCAGATGATCTTCCACTGAAAAGTGTTGGTCAATCTGCATCCAGTTCAACAGACTGAATGGGTATGCTTCTGAAAGCCGTTGTGTTCTTCATTGGTTGTGTTTGTCTTCCTGCTTTATACAGAGATCCTAAAGGCTTTGTCTTAGTAAGCATTTTTAAAACTAGTCTGGAGGTTTCTTCTGTAATCTTGCAGTTGGTTTTGTGCTGGGACGCTGAAGAAAGACAGGATGGGGAAGAAAAAACTTTGGGAAAAGGGATAAAACTGAAGTGTAATTTCAAAAAATGGTGGTGAAGTAGCTAGGAAGATGGAATAATTCACTCCAGAACTTAAGCAGTGGCCAAGTTTTGTGAATGAAAAATAGCGTATGGCAAAATTATGTGTAACAGCAATCTACTACTTACATTTTGGGAAAACCTGTCACTCAGTTGGTCAATTATGCTGTTCAGTAAACTTATGCTTTGAAAATAGTGCCAATCTGCCTGCATATTTCTTATTAAGCTTGGGAGAATGGAGTGTGTGGTTCTGGAAAAAAACCAAAACATCCTGCCTTTACAGTCAAGTTACTGTGAGAAGGTTTTAGGAGGTATTTAGGTATCTCATCAATAATAAAATACAAGATGACAAAATGGTCGTATTGCTTAAAGCTGCTTTGTGTCTAAAAAACAAAACAGCATGCTGACTTCAAACAAGGTTATTTCTCCAGTGATACCTGTATTTTTAAATAGAGTACACAAAGGTTGTACCAACTCTACGTTTACAAGCATTGCTTTTCTGCAGGTGAAATCAGTCAAATAATAGTGGAACCATATTTTTTATTTTATCTTTTTTAGTTCTTACATTGACACTATTTTGGTGCTTAAGGACATAGTGTAGTTACAGTATTTCCAGACCACCGTCTTCAAAGAGCTGCTGGTGTAAGCTCTTACTTCTCGCTGAGTACTAGGTTGTGTAGGTTCGCAGAGCTGCCTCTCAGCTCTCTGAATGTGTGTGTCTGTCCCACAAGCTCAAAAACTTTTATATTGGGCTTTCACCTGTGGCCCCCAAGTATTGGATTAAGGTTGCTTTAAAGCCAATTCATTCAGATGTGAATGAACATCCCAAAGTTTACAAGTAACAAAGATGTCTTATTTTTCTTTAGCTTCTGGCTAGTGGTGTGCTGTTTATGCAACAGATTGAAAGGGGTTTTTTTTCTTGTTGCCTACTAGTAGTGTTTAATTGCTGTACTAGTGGTTGGCAGCTGGGAAACCTGGAAGTACACAGAAAAATGAACCTTACTCTAAAGCTGGCTATTTGTTTTCCAAAAAGATAATTTATTTCTAGTACAATTCTGAGTAGGTTTACATTATGATAGGGCAGAAGAACCTTAAAGTCAATAAAAGATTTTTTTTTTGGGGGGGGGNTGTCTTAAGTCTGTATCTGTTGTTGCTTGTTTAGTCACACTACTATGCTTCTTGATTATGCAAAAAAAAGTTCATCTGGGTTTTGCTAGATGTATTTCCTTTTAATTTGCTGTTAAATAACATCACAACTTAAGTTTTACGTAAAGATTTAAATCACTTGGATCATTTATCAAAACAAAACATTAGAGCATAAAGGCATCTGAATTCAGTGTTGCAAATACTTTCAATAATTGGCTTTATTTTGCAGTTTAATAAGAATGAAAAGTACCGTTTTATTTTCAGTCCTCCACTTTCCCCCTCTCAGGAGAGTGAAATACTGATGCTGTTTCTCTAAATGGGCGGTTCCTAAACTATTTGATAGCATACAAAATGTAACCCCTGCAGAAACTGCTTAATAACACATCTTTTGCAGTGGCACATCTGACTTGTACAAAACATTGCAGTAATTGGCTTCATTGGTACTGTCAGAGTGAACTTCAAAGGAAAGTGACAGTAACTAGTCCAGGCTTTTTTTTTTTCCCATTTTGTTCAGGGTAAAACTATTAGACGGTAAGTGACTTACTGGTTTTATTGCTTTCAATTAGCAACCCAATTTTATACTTTCTTAATTATCATTTAATTGGATTGCCCCTTCACACTCAGAGCTTGGCAGCCAAACCAGCTGATTTAGTATTTGGCACAACTGAGGGGGTGAACATTTCTTCCATAAATCTTTTTCCAGAGGGTATGTTACTGCAGCACAGAAACTCTTCTCTGGAAGTGGCAAATGTGCTTTATCTCCTTTCTAGCCTCTAAATTTGCACCCCCTCATTTGTGCCCGACTCCGAATCCACTGTTTGAGTGGTTGTTACAACTGAGGGGGCTGAAGCCTTCAAAATAAAGCTTTAACGTGAAATGTAACCAGATAGGACATACGAACAGTTCTTAAATTAGATTCAAAAAGGTAATGTTGGTATATGTGTAAGTTGCTCGGGGAAGTGTGTAAGTTGTCCCTGTAACTGCTCCAAGAGATTAATTGTCATGTCCTTGCCTGTTCTTAGTGGAGGAGGATTTAGCGTTGTAAACTAACCTTTGAGAGTAAACTAGAGGGCAAGGCAGGGGATAGGGATGCTTTTAAAAAGGGCCTGGAAGTGAGAAAGGAAGAGAGTCAATGGTTTAGGGACTGGAGAAGTAGCCCGTGGAAGCCTTGCTAGACTGGGAGAAGAGGCCCCTCCCCGGCAGGAAGAGGAGACAGGAAAGCACCAGCAAAAGAAAAACGAGGAGGAAATAGGAAGGACATGTTGCTCTCCCGTTACTAGTCCTGGACTCAAAACTTGGATAGCAGCATGTTCTCTGAAGCTGAACATGTGTGGGCTTAAAAGAAATGTCCACCATCTGGTGGCTGGGCTTCTCTTTTGGTCAGCTACTGGCTCCTCTGTAAACTGTTTTGGGAATGGGGAGGGAGGGCTGTTTATATCAACCTTAAACGGGTTAGTAGAGGAATCTCTTTTTTTAACCTCCTTCTGTAATCCTCGGGGTTAAATGTTTTCAGCTCACAGTTCAGTTGCAGTTATTTGTAGCTGGCATTCACATTTGCTCTCTAATTCAATTTAGATGATGCTGCTTGGCCCAAATTAGAGCAGACCAGTACAAGGAGCTTGGTGCATGTAGGAACAGATCACTAACTCCATAGTTAAGGTCATCCAAGTAGAGTTGTAAATATTTCCCCTCAGTTTTAAGGTATAGTTATCTGGCTTGGATTCACTTGCGCAGTTGTGATTTATTACTGTTGTTGGGTTATTTGTTGGATTTCTCAGCTACTGAAAATGCTAACAACCTTACTGTCATCACAAAAATGCTGTAATATTCTCATGAATCCATATGATTTCCGTTCCAGCTATTTGCCAATTATTTATTTATTAGTCTATTTTCTGAATAGCTTCCAGCTACACATACTTCAGAGAGATGAGATTTTATTCATATGTGTATCCACTTATAGGTGAGGAATTTGAAACTGGAGCATGAGCAGGAGAAGAACAAGATCTTGTCAGAAGCATTAGAGACACTAGCTACTGAACACCATGAACTAGAGCAGTCTCTAGTTAAGGGATCTCCGCCGCTCAGCATCATCAGTGAAGAGCAGTTCTATGATGCTGTTTCAGGTAAGTCATGGTATCCAGAATGTGCGTGTGTAGTCAGCATGTGTGTGGTTGAATGTGTTGGGGGGGGTGGGANGGGGGGGGGGGGGGGTGGAGGGGGTGGGAAACCGTCTCACTTCAAGTGAAATACCTGTTCTTCTAACGTGGAGCTAATTTTAGGAGAATGTTTCATGTGCTTTATGAGTGGGCCTGTAAAATTTTGCCTGAGTTCACCTGTAGAATGGTTTATTCCACCTTAGTGTGACAAGAAGTTACAAAAGCACAGGGCAGTCGTGAAAGGTCTGATTGCTTGGGTGTCTACACCCTTTTTTTAAATAGCAGAACTTAAGGCTCTTATTTTAGGAGATGTAACTGTATCTGGTAGCCTTCTGATTTAGTTTCTCTATGGTGGTATCTGTTTTTTTCTTTTGTTACTAAGATTGGTTCATAAGAATCATTGGTTTTGAGGTATAATGAGGTTAAGAAAGGCTTGTTCTATTTCACTTTTGTATATGTTGTGTCACATGTGGAAGAAATGAATGAATCAAAATCCTGTGCGCATTTCTGAAATCTTCTTTCCCTCTCTTCAGTTTAGTGTCTTCCATATTTTCATGTGCAGAATGTGCAAATAGTGATTTATAGAAAACTCTGAACTGCATAAGATGATTACAACATGGCATTTGTATAGAGAGGCTGTGCACAGTGCAGCTCAGTAATAGCTCTAAGTGGGTGATCCCACAGCACAACTTTCTACAACTGTGAAGGATCTGGAAAAGCTTGGGAGTGAATGTAGTTTAACTGTAGCAGATAATTAAGCTGTGATGGCATAGTTCTCGGGCAAGTATGGGGTTTCTTTTTCTGCCAGCTGAATGCTTCTGTGTGATGCTTCTGCCAGATAAGAGCAGTGTTCCCAGGCTTGATAGGTGTTCTGCTATGCACAGCTTAAGCAGATAATTAAAAAAAGGCAAGGTGGAGTCTGCTCAAGCTTAGCACTAGCACAGGAGCACAGGGGATCAGTAGCAGGCTTTGGTGCTTGGCACGGTAACCAATTTATCAGGCCTTCAAGAAGAGGTTGAGGAACACTAGAAACAGGTTCCATGACCAGGACCAAAAGAACAGTTCTGCTGAAAGGCCTCAGGCTCTTTTGCGTGTCACAACAAAGCAGAGAATAGCTGTTCATCTGGTGCTGCTGGAATGTGGTCTCTCCAGCCAGGTTTGCTTTGTGTATATGAGAGAATACTCAGCTTTAAAGAGCTGTTAATTTATAATCTCGTAACTGACCCAGTCTCTAAATCCCCTTGAATGAAAGTGTCCAAACCCTCTTCTCTAGCTGGGAGAGGTGGTATTTTGTCTCTTGAAGCTGCAAACAAATAATATCAAGTAGATTTGTGTAACGGTGAATCATCATCAGACTCGTGTTAGATTCTCTTCTTAAGGTTGTTCACATTCAGTGCTTTATAGTGGTTGGGGTCCGATCTGTCTCTGAAGGTGTTTGGGGGAAGGGCACTCTAATGTTTGCAGGGGAAGCTAGAGAAAGGGAAATGTAACACATTTTCTTGGCTGCTGGCCGCATGTTATGACTTTCACCATTAGCACAAAAGGAATTAGATTTTTGTGGGTGTGGTTTGGGGTAGGGTAGGGTTTTTTTGCTAATCACTGGGATCCTGGTAATACTTTGTAACCTTCTTGCTTTTCTGCCCCGGCTGTGGAGTCCCAGTTAGAAGACTTTTTGTGTCTCTGCCAAGAATACAGTGAGAGCAGAGGGGTCTGGCTCAGAGTGTGGGAATGGGGGTTGCCGTCTTGGGCTAATGAGAGGGGATATAATAATAAATATTCTCATAACAGATAGCAGTAACTAAGCCAAATTGTCAGAAGCTAAATATTTATAGCTCCTGAAATCGAAACTACTAGAACTTTGTCTTCAAACCTTTTGCTAAACCTGATTTGTGATCTGATAGTGTTAAGTTAAATTATACTGATTCTGGATAAATAGACATATTCATGAATTACCTGTATAGGAAACTGAGCAAGCACCACTGTATTTTAACAGGGTGATGTGACAAGTTGCAGTGCCTTTCAGTGGAATATTTTTTTCTAGTTTTTTTCCTAGAGTATTTTTCCAACCATCTTTTTCTGGTTACAGATGTCTGAATTTTTAAATCTCCATCATGGGAATGAGTTCAGAAGTGAGAGCATTGCGTAACTAGGCTTGCACTTTAAGCTGAAGAATCATTAGCTTTGACTTGACACATCGAAAGAAGCCGCTGCTTTTCGTTCTGTTTTTTTTAAAAGAATGTTATCTACATATAGAATCATTAAGGTTGGAAGAGATCTCAGGGATCATCCAGTCCAACCATCCCCCCACCACCTATTACCCGCTAAACCATGTCCCTAAGTACCACATCCAACCTTTCTTTAAACACCCCCAGGGACGGTGACTCCACCACCTCCCTGGGCAACCCGTTCCAATGCCCGATCACCCTTTCCGAGAAGAAATTTCTCCTCATCTCCAACCTGAACCTCCCCTGGCGCAACTTGCAGCCGTTCCCCCTTGTCCTGTCACTAGTTATCTGCAAGAAGAGGCCGACCCCCAGCTCGCCACAACTTCCTTTCAGGTAGTTGTAGAGGGCAATAAGGTCTGCCCTGAGCCTCCTCTTCTCCAGACTAAACAGTCCCAGTTCCTTCAGCCGCTCCTCATCAGACCTGTGCTCCAGACCCTTCACCAGTTTTGTTGCCCTTCTCTGGACACGCTCCAGGGCCTCAATGTCTTTCTTGTGGTGAGGGGCCCAAAACTGGACACAGTACTCGAGGTGCGGCCTCACCAGGGCTGAGTACAGGGGGACGATCACCTCCCTGCTCCTGCTGGCCACACTATTCCTGATACAGGCCAGGATGCCGTTGGCCTTCTTGGCCACCTGGGCACACTGCCGGCTCATGTCCAGGCGAGCATCAATCAACACCCCCAGGTCCTTTTCCTCCACGCACCTTTCCCGCCACTCCACCCCCAGCCTGTAGCGCTGCCTGGGGTTGTTGTGGCCAAAGTGCA
The DNA here is from genome assembly GCA_013399095.1 of Psophia crepitans. Lineage (NCBI taxonomy): Eukaryota > Metazoa > Chordata > Aves > Gruiformes > Psophiidae > Psophia > Psophia crepitans. The sequence continues at coordinate 547,812 of VWZZ01002301.1, forward strand.
GGACCCGGCACTTTGCCACATTGAACCTCATCCCGTTGGCCTCTGCCCAGCGATCCAACCTGTCCAGGTCCCTCTGCAGAGCCGTCCTACCCTCCGGCAGATCGACACTTCCCCCCAGCCTGGTGTCATCTGCAAACTTACTGAGGGTGCGCTCAATGAATGAAGCTGAATCAGGAAATACACTCCGGTTGCTATTGGATACTCAGTCTGTGGTATGAGAGTAGAGCTAATTTGAAGAGACTACCACCAGAAATGTATCTAGTTCAAGTGTCAAGTCCCCAGCACCATCTGTTTGGCTTGCAACTCTGCTGCAGCTGAGCCATGCTACCTGCTAATGTTGGCATAGACTAAACTGGTCATCGATAAGTCTGTGTTGTGTAGTTCTGTTTGTAGAAATTGTGGACACAATTACAGAAACACCCTCTTTCTTTCTTTTCCAAAACTGGAGTGAGCAAAATGTTTGTCATGTGGTAAGATTGCTTACTGAAGTAGTCTATTTGCTGAAGCCTCTCCTCTTTTTAACTGATATGCTGTTATCAATGCTTTCTGACTGTTGTGGTAACTCCTAAATCCCAGTGGTGGGAGAGTAGGAGACGCTAAATGAGAAAGGAAGAACCTACAGGAAGCGGGAGTTACTGTGTATCGCCGTCAGTGTTAAGAACAGCAAAGTTAATGGCGGTGTTAATCTAAACTCTGACAGCAGCGGGTCAGTTAACAGTGCTTCCCAGAACACTGATCCTCTCATCATGGGAGTGGTGGAAATGTGTAATTAAACTGATACCATATGGAGTGCTGGAGCTGTCGATTTCAGGACTGAATGCTTAAGGTGTCAAACTCATCTTCTAAGTTTAAAGCAGGAGTGGGGGGAAGCATTGGGGAGGGGAAGAAGCGCTAAAAAACTAGAAAATTTAATAAGACCTATGTTGTCATCCAGAGCTGGAGAAGTTAATTAGCTTTGATTAAGTATGCAGATCTCAGGAAGCGTATGAAAATGGAGTACAAATGCCAAGTCCATCCACAAATGCTGAAAAATGGGTAGGCGGGTTAAGAATTAAAGGGGGAAGGTACTTGGTTTTTGCCTTGCAGGTAAGGTTCCCTGGTGTTATGCAAGTTTCACACCCAATTTGGGAAGAGCTTAGAACTGTCCTAATTTTTCTCTTCCTTTTTTTTCTGAGAGGTGGGGGTTTTCTGCAAACACAGCTTTTGTGTGTCTTCAGAGGAGCATTGATGGTTTTACACAGATGTGATCTTACTAAAAAAGTATTTAGCTATGGGACTATTTAGATGATACTAAAGCCAACCTGTCACAGTACAGCTTCAACTGTTACGTGCCACTAATGGTTGCTGTGTTTATAAATAATGCTCTTAAATGGTACAAGTACTAAGACTAGTTCTGCTGCATTTGCTCACTTCCTAGTTTCTTTCCAGCTATCAGCTCACTTAAAAGTGACACACTGTACAAGAAAGCATAGAAACTTTCCTTCATAACCCTTCAAACATAAACCCTTTCCTTCCACATTTTGGGTAGTTTGTCAAGTGGCTGCTTTTTTTTGGAGTATGCATGAAAAATAATACTCCACAACTTTTGGGAAAACACTGCTGGCTGTGGACTTTTGCCTTGAATATAGTTAAAAGAGTGAATTAAAAGTATCTGAGGGATGGGAAACACTTGGTCAGAGTTCAAACCCAGCCTTGTTAAACACTAGCTTTCTTAGGTGTATTTATTAATCAACTACAGAGGCTAAACTTTTCTGTCTGGAACTGAAGACTTAACAGTTGTTGCAATAGGAGATGAACTTCCCTTGAGTTAAGTTTCTGTCATTGCTGTTTCCCCTTGCTCTCCCACTCTCGCAAAATGTAGCTGCTGTTTTTACTGTTACCCCGACACTTCGGGTTTCATGAGCTGGAGTGCTTCCTCGTCAGCCTGGTCTTGTCTTAAAAATCACTTAAAAATTCTGGCTTCTGAACAGGAACTCTTATTCTTTTCCCCCCCCTCCTCAGCCCACAACCCCTCAAGTTCAATAAAAGAAAATTCATTTTCTCCTAGTCATCTGTTTGACAGCTGCTCTGTAGCAACTTGTGAATATGAATCTTTTTTTGCAGTAACGGGGGAGTATGCAAATCTCAATTCAGAAAAGAGTTAGCTGCAAGTACACAGGGAAGAGCTCAGTCTGAGTTGCCTGTTGATCTGTGCTCACAATACAACACTAGGCTCGTTCACTCTGACACCTAAACAAACTTTCAAGGCTTGTTGTGCTTGTTGGGTGAAAGGAGGTGGCTGAGGTTTAGGGCTCGGAGATTGAGATCTTTGATGGCAGGAGCTGTTGTAGACAGACTTTCTCAATGAGAGCCATTTCTCAGGAAAACGGGAGAGATGTCTCTCTAGAGCAATTTCTTGTAACAGTGCCTGGTTTCATTCTTCTACTGTTCTTTATTGTATAGCGTGTTCTTGTATTAAGTGAGGCACATGCCCTGGAGAAGACCAGCTGGTCAGTGTCTGCAGCTCTGGAGAGGTTTGCAGGTGCTGAGCTCAGCCCAGCATAATTGTATCTCGGTGCTGTAAGGACAGCATTAGGGGAACTGATAGTGTGCGGTGTTTAAAAATCCTTCTTACACCGAGGCACACACCAGAGAGTGGTCCGTGGCTCAGGTGAAGGTTACTTATTCTTCCAGTTTTGCCTCTGGGGTCCTAGATCCATTGCAGCAACTCAAATTGAGGGAATTGTGTGTCGTGACTGTTGTCTGAAAACAAGACAATCCTGGGCAGTATGGAGAAAGAAGGGAGCCTGTTTACTGGAGGCTGGCTCTTTGCTTTACGTTACAGGGTTTGCTTTATGCTTTTCTTGACGTGATAACGGTTGGCAGCAATTCCAGTGAAGAGGTGGAATACTTACCTTGAAGGGATTTCTAGCTCGTCATGTTGCTGGGATGCTGAGCCCCAAGTTGTGTTACACTTCTGGAGTGTCTCTTCCTCTGTGATACTGGGATATGCAACAATGTTTTCCTGACAAACCGGGCTTATGATCTCTGGAGAAATTTGTATTTTATGTAACCAACTTGTCCACCACTAGAAATGCTTTTCCTTATCCTACTTGCTATATACAGAACCCACCAAACTAATGCTTTGATGTGTTATATCATAATTTGGCACAGAACTAGACTGACAAATTTGGGAAAACTTGTGAGAAGGTTCTCCGGAGTGCCAGTCCACTTTTTTTAACATATCCTCAGCACCAGCTGGCAGTTCTTTTCATTCCCTAGCAACTGCCTGAATTTCAGTACTGCTTTGGTAAGGATAGGGATGGATGTTTTTAATGAAAGCAATTTATGCTTCTGGATCTCTCTCTCTAGAAGGGATGGAGACATTGTGGCACTGCCCATCCATTCATCAGGATTTTGTCCTGTCCTTGACCCTTCCATGATCTGGATGTAGTAGAAAGTCCTCTTGCCACTCTCCCCTTCAACAAAGGAACATATAATTGACATATTCTGGAGCAGCTGTTGACATCACTTTTTAAGAGAAAGCGAGGAAGCACCTGTCAATGGACAGCTGTGACTGATAGATTTTTTTGGATATGGTACTGCTTCAGCAGGTTTTGATTACTAGTTTTGAATTAGAATTCATGTGTGAGAGAATGACTGATCTTACCATTATTCCTCTGGGTATTTGCAGCCAAGAGGAGTAGGGCATGCTGAAGGAAGTGCATAGCAGGAATGGTGTCTACTACAGTCTGGGTTTGCTTTTCTCAGAAGTAGCAAGGCTTGCATTAAGCTGTTTACCATTCAGTGTTGTACCTGGCTTCTGCTAAAGGGTTTCCTGAATGGGGTAGAAATTGGTGGTGCTTTACTTGTCTTGAGCTGTTCCCTTGCTTCCTGGAACTTGCAATTTGATAATCCTTTGATAATCTTGTCAGGTTTGAAAGAAAAACATGAAACAACAATACAGCCTTTTGCCAGGAAATTTTTCCTTTCAGATTTGGAGCAAGACTCTCTCTTCTCCAAGGCTGGTTGAGCACTACCTGACCAAAACACTGGTTGGAAATAAGGTGGTGTCATTGATGTTGGTTTTAGTTTTAGATGTGATGTGGATTGTACTATTAACCTACCTTCCAGAGTACAAACTTTATCTTATTGATTGGTGAGCTTATCATTTAGACTTTGCTGGGACTTGCATGACTAATGTTATCCACGGAGTATGATACCTCCTTCTGGTCTTTGACACTTGTTCAGTAAGGTGGGACGTGAAAGCTCCTGAACAGCACTGAGTGTCTTAAGAATTTAGACCAAACTGAAATCTTATATAGAAGAAGGACTCAATACTTGAATGTTGAGGTAACAGTTAGGTAAGGTAAGGTACTGACATCTGTGTGACACTGGCATTTGTCCTAAGCAAGTTGTAGTAGCTTCAGTTTAATAAAGATGTCAGATTTTGGCTCTGTTTGATAGAGGGTTTTTAATGTACTGTATTCTTGCTTATGTCTTTCTATCTAGATACAGAGCTGCAGTGGTCTGTGGCAGTACTAGTTACTTACCCAATGGATGCTGTCATCAGGACACAGTAGCCTACTTAGGTTTCAGTTTTGTACAAAGAGGGAGGATCTGTTAGTGACTGAAGTCTCGCACAGGCAGTGGATTCATTAACATGCACCTGCTCTTTTGCAGATTCAGAATCTGAAAAATCATTAAGTGGATTTGAAACCACAACAGCCTACTCGTTAGAGGACAGCATGGATTCAAAAGATACAATAACTTCAAGCATGTCTGAAGAAAAGGTTTGTGGCAGTGGGGAGTTGCTGTCTAATGGAATCAAAAAACACAGGTAGGATGTTGCACGTTCTTAAGGCATTATAGTATGCATTAGTGGTGAGTGAAAGGCAAGAGCAGTCGCTGAAAAGTGAACTGTGAAAACTTTTAAAACTTTGTAAGGGATGATTGACACGTAGTTGGTCATGCTATGATTTTGTAAAGAATATTTTTCCAAGGCTAATGTGCTCCTTCATATACTGCATTTTGATGATTGAATCTGAATAAGTAAAAATAAAATCTAAGGTGCTCTGTGAAAATGGACACGCTTGTTTTATAATAGATCTTATTGAAATCTACGTGGATTTTAATTCTTTCATGTATCTTTAATGACCTGTGCCTCCTATTGCCTCTTTAATTTCCAGTCATTCGATCCTTCTGTTGGTATCAGGAATGAATGAAAAATATTGCTACCCTGGCATCAGAAACTCAAATGTGAACAAAGGGAGTCTTATTCTGAAAGTCTCATCCATGTTTTATGTGCTTATTTTGTGTTGTCAAATGATCCATTTTTGTTTGTTTCCTTGCTGATAAAGGAGGACAATAGGTGTGGAGTTAATGAGATGTAATAGACACCACTATTCTCGAGTTTCAGTGAAGGGGCAATGTAATATTTGTGCTACAGATCAAGCCAGACTTCAGCATGTTTCAAAAAAGGCTGCTTTGGGAGTGGTTTGGACATGTGGAATGATGATGAGGACACCAGATTTCTGTAAAAACAGGAAATTAATATTTAATTTTAGAGGCAAGCAAGACATGCTTTAATTACTTTGGTATCTTAAATGGTTAAATTGCAGTGACTGTTGAAGTACGTGGTAGTGTCAGAGACCTGACGTTTCAAGGTTCAACCTATGTGTATCCCTCCCATACTAGGCAAAGACTGAGGCAAATGAGAGCTTGGGTGGAGTAACGGGGTGGTTTGGGGAGGTAACATAAAGCAGCTGAGTAAGCATACATTGCTCTGTGCTCTTGTGCTGTTAGCAAGGTGGTATTTATGGCCTTGGCTAAGTGCCTTTTCGAACTGAAGCAGGAAGTTCAGGGGTGGAGGGGAAGCACTAGGTGAGGGTGGACAGATAATCTGAATTGTATTCATGGCCTTGGAAACTATGAGGAGAAAGGAGGTAGTTCAGGATCAACATGAAAATGATGATGCATGTTGACATATATTGTCTTGAAGAGTTTTAACAGGAGTTGATCTTCTTTTTAGTATAAAAAAAGAAATAACTTGGCAAGTTTCCACTGTGTTGTCAGAAGGGTATGGAGCAGGTGACTGGAGGAGCAATTAAGATCTGGTTTTATGAGGGGGAATGAAAAATGATGAACAAGTACCTCTGCGTAAGCTGTTTCTGAATTGCTTGTCTTTTAGTAGTAAAGAGACTATAGGATGTTGGAGTAAAATGAGTGCATAAATTGGCTGCCTAATAACTTACTGCTGAAGAAAAGTGGAAACATCTGTTTTGCATACAGATAAGAATGTGTGGTCCTATTTTATGTGACTGGCTAGAGAGCATATTCTAGGTTGAGCTGTAATGTTACGCTTTTTTACCTGGCACCTTGGTGACACACTGGGATTTCTCCACAAATACATTGATGCAAACTGAGCCCCAGGGCTCAGCCAATTTAAATTTTACTTTCAAGAGAACCTTCTCAGGGGATGGGAGTTGTGTGGTGTTTCTAGTCTCATTTCTGAGCCTCTTGGTGGCAGCGATATTTGGCGTGGTACAGGATCTGTTTGCTGTGTCTGCAGTTCTGACTTCAGAACTGTGTTACCTGCCTGGAGCTGCTGGCTCCAGTTTGTGCCTCTGTTCATCTGGGGGCTAGTTAGAGAGCACGTGGTCAAATACACATCGTCTTTGGTGCCACCTGTGTCCTTTTGGGAGCAGAAACCTTAACTTGATGCCATGCAAAGTGAGGAGTCAGAATGTTTTGGCAGCACTTAATTCCATCCTTAACACCTTCAGGTTTGCTACAGTTTTTTTGTTTAGCTTCCTTTTGTGTTAACCACGTCGAAACAAGTCACTTAGAGAATAAACCAGATTAATTTCTTTTGCTTAAAATCGTGATACCTTCCCGTAGTTCCTCAGATGAATAGAGGGTCCATGGCTGCATGTGGGTTGCACATGAGAGTACCCAACACTGTTTAGCAGTGAGTATAAGACTACTTTCTACCTGAGAGAACCTGAGTTCTAATCTGTCTCTTTTATTTGAGTGGTGAGGGTTTTTCCTTCCTCCACATAAGGAGTTGGAGGTCAGTTTTTGACTGGGGGGTGGGGTGTGGGAGTTGTTTTGATTTTGGAGATGTAGGAATAAATCTGTTGGTTCTAAGGAATTAAAAGTGTTGGAATGTACATGCATAAATTGTTGAAGCTGATGTTGGGATGTACGTATATAGGTAGGTGAAGCCAGTGCCACTTATCTGCTGTCCTGTTCTGATTTTTTTAAATGCAATTGGCACTTCATAGAGTGTTTGAAAGAATGTGGGTGGTGTAACTTGTAGTTTAGGTTGATTTGAGAGTGAACTTAATTTTTTGGAAACATCTTGGGAGAAGATTTGAGAGCTAGAATAGTACATTCAATCTGGAAAAATTGAAATAATTTCTTTTTAAGAGGGGAATTCTTAATCTGAGCCAATTTTTTTTTTAAGACACACACACCCTCCACCAAACTCTTGCACAGAAATGTTTTGTAATGCCTGCCAACATTTAACATGTATTTATCACTGTTTCTCTCTTATTGCTGAGTTTTTGTAATCAACTTTCCCTTTGGTCCTTCACTGGGAGCCTTTCAGAGTGCAATTATGGTTGTTTGGCTTTTTGGGAGCCAGGAGGTTATGTGGTCAAGTTGATGTGAAGAGCAAGCTAAACATGCTTTTCTCACACTATATATCTTCTTCCCCACCATTCCTGTAGTAGCTGATTTACTCTAGATAATGCTTCTAACAAGTGTTTTTGTGTAAGTGGGTGATCTTAAATGCATCTTATCTGTTCTACTGCACAGACATTCCAGCAGATGTTTTTGTCACTTAAAGCTAAAATTAACTTCCTGAGTTGCTTCTAAAATTGACATCTGGAAGGACATTTTTGCTTTTACAGACCTTTCCCTTAATTACAGGGAGTGTGTCAGGGTTAGTAGGCCTCAAGTCTTGGCTGCCTGTCATTTTTTCACATGTCAGAACTCGTCTCTGGGGTCTTTTTTGGTGGCTTAAAACTGCTTTGTATCTTCACTCTTTGTGTGTTATATGGAGAAAAGAACTGACTCCCATGTCAGGTTTGGCTGATATAGGCAAGAAATATGGATGAATGGCTGAAACTGAATGCTAACTTCAAAGTAATTAAACAAATTGAAGAACAAGTTAACTTTAATGAAAATGTTTAAGTTTTAGTATATAAGGAGAACAGTCTGTGTATACTTCAGCAAACTAGAGGCACGTGAATGTGTTTTACACACAGAAGGGTTTACTTAAATGCATACCCACTCCGCTAACTGCCTTCATTAAAGGAAAACGCAGGAAAAATAAGTAAACACTACAAATTAAGATAAGACTGAATGCTTGGTGGACACTGTCCTCTCCTGGACATCTGTTTCAAAGCATCCACATAAGTATTTTATACTTCATATTATTCAAGACAATCGGTTTCACAAAATATTTTTCTATCAGTGGAAAATCAGAATAGGGAGTAATATCATGTTGTTCCATTAAAATAAAGTCTCCTACCTGCTCATCCCCTGTGCAGTAGCCAAGTAAAACATTCAGTGTTGGGCTGTTAGCTACTTGGTAACAAAACATAGTTTGGTACCACAAGGAGTTCAGACATATGACATTTGGTTGGATGGGGCTTGTTATATTTTAAGGAGCATTTTTTGGTTTTCTTCTTTCTGCAAACTGAAGCATCAGCCCTGGTAGAGGTGTTTCGGTAGCAGGTAAGTATGGGAAGTAACACAGCAAGTAGGGTTACTGAAACTAACAGCTTAGTCTGAATAGGGGTGTTTTTGTTATCTTTTTTCTCTTGGCAGTGCTTCTTTTTATCAGCAAAATGGGATGGAGGAGGCACTACAGCCTGTTCACACTCTCTAAAAAGATACTGCTTTGGCTGCTTTGAGGGGAAGATAAGACCTTCTTGTTTAGGAGGGCAACACGATCATTTAGACAGGGTTAACTAAACTTTGAAACTCATAGTTCGTGCAGTCTGAGTGAGCTGAAGGTAATTCTTGCCTGTGGAGAATTTTCCTCGTTGCTAATAGCTTCATGATCCAAACACGACTTTTAGTGGTGGTGTGAACAAAGGGCTTTGACCTATATCTATTCCTTTCTGTAGGTAAATTGGATTAATAGTTGAACTGGTCAGCAGCACTAAGAACTGAACAAATTGGTGCCTGATTTCTTGTAGTGCTGAGAAGTACAGGTTATATTGCACAGCATAAATGTTAGTCTTGAAAGGACGTTTCAGACTTGGGTCAGGATACATCAGCTCCCTGTAGGAAGAGGCTGCTGTGTTTTCTGTTCTTTATCAATGCTGCTTTTTCTGTTGTTTCTGAGAGCTGGTTTTAATACAGGCAATAAATGTCACGGCCCTTCATTGTCAGCTTGCAGCTCACTAGTAAAAAAAAAAAAAAAAACCAAACCAAAACCCAAACCCACTATTTAACTCTCAGATCTGTTCAAACATAGTGAACGTACCTATTGATTTACTTGGAGAGAACTTACTTTCTCTCACAAAGACACAAATATCTTAATGGTGCCAACGTGAAAACAGTGTTCTGATAACTGATGTAAAAATTTTCATTACTCTTACGTAAAACTAAGGGAATGGTTCTAGTTCAGTTTTTGGAGAAATTCGTGTTTCTGTGCAGGTAAAACAGTTTAAATGCTTCGAAGTAGCACTGTCATTCCCCCTTAATTTTTAATTTAAAGTTTGGAAAACTGTTACTTTCAAAGAGTATTTGGGTTTCTTAGTCATGGAACACTTTCCTTACTTCTGCTTTTTCCCTGTTCCTTTTCACAGAACAAGCTTGCCATCTCCGATGTTTTCTAGAAATGACTTCAGTATCTGGAGTATCTTAAGAAAATGCATTGGAATGGTAGGTAACCAGAAAGCTACAATAAAAGGTGTGAAGTGATTGTTTCATTTGAGGCCCAAACAAAAACTTGGTGGGAGAGGGATTTTTATTTTTTTTAATTTGCTTCTAATGCTTTATTTGCTTTCACAGCTAGAGAAGGTGAAACTTGGTCAGAGCAATGTTCCTTTAGTAAAAGCATTTTCCCTTAATTTTAACCCTTAAAGTACTTCATGGAGGCAAAATTTTTTAATTTGTAAAAAAACATAAGAAAACAAAAAACCCAACCACTTAAATTTTGCCCTTCTTGCTTCCCCTTAGTATCTCAGTCTTCCCCTCCATGGTGTTACTGGCCAGATGGTGGCCAGATCAGAGGTTAGCTGGGTGGCGTATCATCTGCTTGCAGCTAAGGCTGAATTGAAAAGAGTTCTTCTCTGTTAGATCCTGCAATAGGCTGAAAGTACTTACTGCTGGTAAACGTCTGCCAGCCTGTAACAGTAGCCTACAGAAGGGAATATGTGTGTTTAGTCACTGTTGTTTTCTCCTCCTCCCCTTGCTGTAGTTAGAAACAGCACCAAGCAGTGACATGTGAAAGAAATGTGTGTATCAGCAGCTCCAAGTCGTGTGAGCTGTGAAGCATCTGAGGCTTCTCACAGTGGTTTTAGCGGAAAAGTATTTTAAACTTAAAATACAGAGATTGAAAGATGCAGGTTGAAAGCCTGTCTTGCGTAAGGTGTGTGCAGGGGGAAAAAAATGTCCATAAAGGTCTTAATTCTGCTTTGCAGAAATTGCTGCGCAGAAATTGCAGTTTGGGGGGAGAGGAGGCAGGGAGAAACTCGGAGTGGACTGTGCCAAAGTGTCTGCCAAAGGGAATAGTGCCAGATGCTGCTGTTATGGTTAAAACCAGCGCTGTTTACTGCACACATTGCTGGTGCTTGTACTATATGCTTTTAATTTGCTGGTCCAGGCAGTTTAATACATATTACACATTCAGAGGGCATGCTTTTGAAAAATGGGGAAGAGAATAAACAGCATCAAAACTGCAGGGCTTGTCTTCAATTTTTATTCCTGTTGCAAAAATGCCTTTTTTTCTTCAGAATACAGACTCCCTGTTTTTACTCCTGTCATGCCATGTTTGCTTGTCCTTTCTCATCCTCTTCCCCCCGCCTGCCCACCTGCCTCCAAAAAGATAATATGTTTAAGTAATTAGATGGCCTATATCTGTTTTAAGAGTAGTAAATAACTTAGTCTTTAAAAGGGTCCTTAGTACTTCATTCCATTGTTTTATCTTGCCTTCTTAATGTGTTTGTTGGTAGGAAGTTTGTTTGATGTTTGGTTTTCGTTTTGTTTTAAAAGTAGTGTTAATGTCAACACAGATGGGCTTATTGTGCTCACAAGGGATGTACAGGGTTTTTTCCTTCGGCATTAGCAGAGCCAGGTCAAGCACACTGCATTAGCACTAAGAGCATCATTTATTTTTGTAATAAGCCAATTACACTTGGGTTACTGAAGGTCAGTGTATCTAATCATTTGGTTTTTAACACAAATTTCATTTGTGCATCAGGAGTTGTCGAAGATCACAATGCCAGTTATATTCAATGAGCCCCTGAGCTTCCTACAGCGACTTACAGAGTATATGGAGCATACATACCTCATCCACAAAGCCAGCTCACTTTCCAGCACGACTGAGCGAATGCAGGTACTTTGGACATGATAATTTGTGCTAGCTCTTGATGAATGCATTGGGATTTTTTTTCTCATAGATAGTCTCATTATAGGAGGAACTCCTGCAATCTGTGCATGTTGGATTCTTAGTCATTAACCAGTTTTGCTTATCTAGGAAAATGTTCTGCTTTTCCTGAGGCTTGCTTTTTTTAGCCTGTTGATGAAAACTCTTTATTCCCCTGCCTTGCAAACAGAATTTTGTTAAGCTATTTCAGAAGAATCATTCTGTAATATCATGACTGCTGTTGATACTTGATAAAGACTAAAATCCAGGAGATGAACTGTGTACTCTTACTCTTGAGTAGTGTGTTGCTGCGTTTGCTGTGTCTGCCGTAGCCTCGCAGTGGGAACGTACAGGGAAGCCGTTCAACCCGTTGCTTGGAGAGACATATGAATTGATCAGGTAAGGAACAGAAGATGCACTGAAGAGTTGGAGGCTGGTATTCTGTATAACTGATATTTCATTAGGTGGCTTGCAGATGGCTCTTCAGCTTGTGGGATTCCACCTCTTCTCCTAGTAGCTGCTGGAGGTGCTTGCAATGTGTCGTGTTCAGCAACGCACCTTCTAGTGAAGGCAAACCACTTTTCAACTCAGAGCAGGCAAATAAAATTTGCCAGGTTTAAAAGCCAATTTTATTTACGTAAATGACTTTTTCCTGAAACCTTCTGAATGAAAAGATGCATGGTACATAAGGGAGGTGATGGCTGATGAGATTTAGTAGTTCTTATTACCTTTTCACATTATCACAGAATGGTAGGTAGGGGTTGGAAGGGACCTCTGGAGATCAACCTAGAGCAGGTTATGTCCTCAGTTATTTGGAGTAGAGAATGTTCTATATCTGTCTTTGTGTTATCCTAGGGTTTTAACTAATTCTTGCACTGAGTACAGTAACTATACTGAGTCTGACTATCTGTTTGACTCTAGGGAAAAGATCTGCAATTTCACTACACTTGGTACACAGATGCTTACTTTTGGTTATCTTTATTTTGCAGAGATGATCTTGGATTTAGGCTTCTCTCAGAGCAAGTTAGCCACCATCCACCGATCAGTGCATTCTATGCTGAAGGCTTAAATAACGATTTTGTGTTTCATGGATCAATTTATCCTAAACTCAAATTCTGGGGCAAGAGCGTGGAAGCGGAACCAAAAGGCACAATGACTTTGGAGCTTCTTGAGTAAGTTGATAAGTAATAACTGCATAGGCACAGTGGCCACATCCACAATGATTAGTGTGCATTAGTGTCTCACGGCTTAGGAGTGGACGTGTTGAGCACCCACATGCTAATGTTTGATGGCAGGTCACTCTGCAGGGAGGAAGGGATGAGGAAGATGAAAGGAACTGCCATTGTTTCTCCTGATATATTGCATACTGATAGTAGCAGTAGTTGGGGCTTGCGTCTGTTCTGCAGACGCCTGGATGTCAGTCCTACTAAGACTAGCATGCTTGAGTCCTGTTGGCTTTCCTCAGCTCATTCAGCGCTAACAGTGACTGTGCTGAAGTTGCCGTTTTAAGGAATTGATAAAATCAGTAGTGATAGTTTAGTAACCTTCTCGGGTTTCCTGACTTAGTGCCATGTCCATTTCAAGACTTGGTGCGATTTACTCTAGATGCTGGCTTGTTGCAGGAGTGACATCCACTACAAAGAAAGAGTATTTTAATTTTTATTCCCCTCCCTTAGACACAATGAAGCCTACACGTGGACAAATCCTACATGCTGTGTGCATAACATCATTGTGGGCAAACTTTGGATTGAGCAGTATGGAAATGTGGAGATAACTAACCATAAGTAAGTTAAGAGTGTCAGTGCTTTCACTTGCTGCAAGTTTGAAGAGGAAAATCATTTGGAAGTAATTATTGTCATCTTGTTCTGCCTTTAGAACTGGTGAGAAATGCGTCCTAAGTTTCAAGCCCTGCGGCCTCTTTGGGAAGGAGTTGCACAAAGTTGAAGGCTACATTCAGGACAAAAGGTAACAGCTTCGTTTTTAACAGGAAACAAATTGCTGCCTTCTGTCTCTGGAGCTGTAGAACCAAATGCCATTGACATAGTCTGTCAAGGGCATGAACCTGCAACAGGAGGGCTGTGGATTGCGCAACACCAGTATTGGGGTTTTAAGAGTTGCTCTCAAAAGTTCTTTCAAATATTTTTTCTGAAATGCTGAAAAATCTGTTGAAGCTCCTTTGGTAATCTTAGTCTTTTTTGACAGCAAAAAGAAACTTTGTGCGCTTTATGGGAAGTGGACTGAGTGTTTGTACAGTGTTGATCCAGCTACATTCGACGCTTACAAAAAAAATGACAAGAAAAATGCAGAAGAGAAGAAAAGCAGTAAACAGGTATTAATCATGTAAAGAGGTGGTATCTCAAAAGCATGATAGGACAGCTAAATATTTTAGCAGCATTTAAGAGTATTAAGATTTCTTTTCACTTATTCTCCCTTTCCTAGTAGGATACAAAATGAATTGGATGAGTGCAAGCATTAAGGAATAAAATAGTTTCTCAAGGATGTGTATTCAAACTTCACAAAACCTGGAGTGGTCTAAATACTGGCTGGTTCATTACCTGCCTCTTCATCCAAAGGGGGAAATAGTATATCCATTAGTTAGTTCTGATCAAATAGGGTAACTTTTCTAACAGGAGGATTTGGACACCTAGAGGCAGGAGAGACTGCTTTCTCATCTTGATAGAAGATTGTGTTTTCCAGCTTTTACAAGGATTTTTTTATTGCTTTCTATTGAATCTTCACAACCATAGAAATGCTTGCTTTTTTTTTCCCCCTTCACAACTGCTTTTTTTTTTTCTGGGGGAAAAATGCTCATTCTTAATTCTTCCAGATTTTTGATCAGCAGCATGTTTTTTGTTTAAGGTGATGGTGATGACATACAGCTTGATGAAGAGCAGCCGCTTGCATAAAGCTTAAAACAGGGATTTCTCCCTTCAGTGACTGAAGCCAGATGTGTTTTTGCTCGTTTGGGTGTTGGTAGTTTTTATACTTAAGAAAAAAGCAAGATCTCTGGAAGCAGTTGTTCCCATGCAGGTTCAGATTGTTGCTGTATCTGAGATTGCTCCAGCACTTGTTGCCAGGAGAGTGCTGAAGCCCTGGGGATTACTGTTTCTCTTCGAGTCTGACCCTGTGAGCTCTAGGGAGAAGGAAGAAAGAAAAACATGCCCTGTGTCTTTGTTCAGCTACCAGTTTGCATTTTCCAACAATGCTTAAGATGATCCTTGCTTTTCGCTTCAAAATGAAGCATCCTATTGCATAAAGCTCAAGCTGCAACGTTGCTCTGGCTCTAGAAAAGCACGCTTTTTCTACTCAATAGTGCTATTTCTGTGTAGAAAATGGAAAGCTTTGTAATGCACACTATGGATCGGGTAGTCTTTGTTGAATATGTATTCCCACTGCCACCTTGCGTTTGAGGAGTTGATACTGTTTATGGGTTTTGGATGTCTAGGTGAGCCAAGTCTCATGTATAGTGTCAGCATGTGGTTTGTCCCTTCATAAGAGTGATTCATTCAGGCATGAAAGCACGTGGCCTTTCAAACTTCTGATTAGCATTTTCAGATCTATTATTTGTTTTCCAGCTATTCTGTCATGCTGCATTGCTAGTAATGAAGAATCGCTTCTCCCTCCCTTTAGGGGACCTGCTTGGGTGCAGGTTCTTTTGCAAATTGCCCCAGGTTTCCCCTGAATCCTGTTGATTTTTTTATAGGGACAAAACTTGAAGAAAAATAATTTTGCAGGGAACTAAACAAGTCTTCATGTACGCAAAGGAGATATTTTACCAACATCAGAAGAATTGTAGTAGGTCTGGTGTTAGACCAGGATGATTCTGCTCTGAATGAACTTGAGCCTTTTGTAATGAAGGTGAAGCATTCTGTGCAGTATTTTCAGGGCAAACACATGGAAGAACAGAATGTAGGGCAGCAGCAACTGTTCTTACCATGTGCCTTGTTCACAGACACCGTAGGGCTTGCTTTGGCAAAGTCTGTTACAACACTCCTAGCAATATACAGCGGAAGTTGGGTAGCGATGAGCACGGAACAGGGGTCATTGTGGCAAGAGCATGTGAAAATCCACTTCTTGCCTAATTCTTTGTAGTTCTCATGACATTTTTAAGATGATGTATCGAGCAATGCACAAATTGCAGTGTGTCTTGTACCCTTTCTATAAAAGTTGGTTTGGGGTTTGACAGTCTGCTGTTGAAGTGTCTTTGTTTTGATCTGAGGATATCTTTCCGATATGTTCTGCTTCAGATTCCTGATTTCTGAAAGATTGATCTGTGTCCTTTAAAGGACAAAATGGCAGGTTGCCAGCACAGATGTAGTCAGCTGAAAGCCCTGTTTATCGTCTAATATCTGAGGGACTGAACCTGGTCTGAATGTTGCTCTGGTTACTTTGCAACCTGTTCATTATTAAAAGCGCTGTACCTGAGTGCTCCACAGTGGAACAGAATCTTTAGTAATTCCTACTTTTCTTGGAGGCATAACACATGAATTGAGTTGTCAGAGGACAACTGAGTCCAGTTTGGGTACTTGATTTTTTTTTTTGCATTAGAACAGTGGTCTGTATTATCTGATGCAACCATCAGAGCACAAAGCTTATTAGCAGCAGGATTAAAGCTGTTGGCATGTAGCCAAAGTATTTAAAGCATTAGTTGCCTTGAAGTCCAGCTTTACTCTCCAGTGGTCTCTTAAACATACTGCTGTTTTTAGCTGCAATGGTGACACCAAGTTTTCTTGGGAGAGCAGCATTCATTGTCTAGCTGGCTTTAGTTCAGTATTGTAACACAGGCCTGTGTGGCGGAATTAACGTCCGCAGCATCGGACCCCAGCTGCTATAAAGCTATGCATAAAAAGGGTGATGGTTTAGAATTAGTTCAGGTCACATCTATGCTGTGACCACCAGTTACTCTCTGCTGCTTCAGTAACCCTGGGTGCAGTTTTTGCCCTTCTGGGAAATCATTTCATAGTGCTGTGCCTGCAGGTGCCGCAGCCTTCGTAGGATACCCTTCCCAGAAGCAACAGCTAATCTAGGATATTCATTTAACATTTGCAGTTTGCCATTTCAGTAGTGTAGTGGTCAATGGAAAGGATGGTTCCTCTGACCAGAGAGCAGTAGCGTAGGGCTTTGTGTTGCGCACAAGCTGAAGACAGCATTTGCACTATGTGCTGCTGTGTTTTTGATCTGGAAAGATGAGGAATTTTACTTCTGTTCTTCAACTTTGATGAAACAGTAATGGAGTTAAATATCAGGCATGAGCATGCTTCTGTGTGAGGAAACGGGACATCTCTGTGGTGGAAAAATTGACATTTCTTAACGCTTGAACGTCCCAATTATATCTGCAAAGATGCTGAAGCAAGAAACTTGGTAGTCTTCCATTGGGAGGGAACTGGGAGCATGTATGCTATGTTAATTCTGTTATCCTTCTTGACAAGCACCTAGAAAAGTTTCTTTGTTGCTGAAATTGTTTACTTTTGTTCAAGGAAATAATTTTATGTAAGTTCCAGCATTGGAATGAATGGGTGTAAATGGTTTATGACTCCAAAGAACTCTTCCTCTTTTTTTTTTGTGTGCTGCCTTTAGGTGGGCAATACTGAGGAACCAGATGAAATGCCATTGCCAGATTCCGAAAGTGTGTATGTTATTCCTGGAAGTATTTTGCTATGGAAGATAACTCCGAGACCTCCAAATTCAGCACAGGTCAGCTATGCTTCTGCTTACTGGAAGTGCATGCTGCCCTGTTATTCTGTACATTCAACACAAAGCAAATCCCTTTTTCATTAACAAGTCGATTTTTGCCTGTTTGTTGTAATAAACTTTCCCTCTACAATTGTAACTTGTAACTGCCACAGTTAGCGGAATTTCTCTGGAAAATGAGAATCTTCACGTAGCTAGTGGTATGGGAGCTTTCCCCACCTCTTCTCTCTACCCTCCTCCCTGCACTAAGGGACCTGCTTTGTGAGAAATCTCTTCCGAAGGGCTTTATTTGGAGGACAGACACTTCCTAGGAGACGCTTGCAAAGCCTGTGTAGCATGAGTTGGTGTGTGAGGGGCTGGAGAGCGAGTGGGTGGAATACAAGGGTATGTGTGCAACTGGGAAGACAAAGAATTGGAGCAAGAAAAGGTGCCCTCAGTGAGTTAATCAAGGGGGAAATCTCTCTACAGAGATAGGGAAAATACCAATGGGACTGGAAAAAGATGATGAGAGATAGTGCACTGAGTAATTGGATGCTGGCCGCCTTAAACTGAAACGCCCGGGATCACCTACACGCTGCCTGATGGTGCAGTTTTGCTCGTATCTTAAGTATTCCTATTGTGAGTGATTAAATAATAAAAGAAGCACTTGAATGTTTGGTTTTTAGACAGCAGCTTTCTTCTGTATTAAGACTAGCAGCTAGAGACACCGTAAAGTCACCTTTTCTCTTTGTCTGAATTTCAGATGTATAATTTTACCAGCTTTGCTATGGCTTTGAATGAGTTGGACAAAGAAATGGAGAGCGTCATCCCCAAAACTGACTGCCGGCTACGACCGGATATCAGAGCCATGGAAAATGGAGAAATAGGTAACTTCAGTTATTGGCAAAGGTGGTTTTATTTTTTGTTAAAGCTGAGGGACTCGGGGAAAAAAGTGAATTCCACATTCAAGTTGTTTAGATGAACTGTTAGAGTAAGTGGCTGCCCAGAAAGATACTGTCTTGCAGCATGAAGGAATGTAACTCTCTCATACAGCCTTCTGTGGGTGGTGGCATGCTTCTAGTGGAAAGCATGTCACTCGCCTGTGCTGGGGCTGGTTGGGAAGGAGCTCATTTTCATCACAGCAGCCCGCATACAGTGCTGTGTTTTTTAAACTGGTGACCAAAGCAGTGTTGATAACAATCAGTGTTTTAGCTGTTGCTGAACTACACCTGCACAGTGAAGGCCATCTCTGTTTCTGGGGTTGGCAAGAGGCTGGGAGGCCACACAGCCAGGACAGCTGACCCCAACTGGCCAAAGAGATACTCCATACCGTATAACTTCCTGTTCAGCAATAAATTGTGCGTGTCGGGGGGAAGTAGCTGTTGCTTGGAGATTGGCTGGATACAGGTCTGCTGGTGGGAGGTAGTAAGTGATTGCCTCTACATCACTTTTTCCTCCTTTTTTTTTCTTTCCCTCCACTTACTAAACTCCTTTGACCTTGACCCAAGAGGTGGGCGTTTTTTGTGGGTGTGTTTTTCCTTTTGATTCTCTGGGGTGGATGGGAGTGAATAAGTGACTTGTGGGTGCTTACTTGCTGGCCAGGAACCCACCACACCATCTACTTGCTTGTGTTCTTCCATATAAGCAAGAATCTTCAACTTCACGATGTTGCGCTTTTTATTTAGCTTTAGTCCTTCTGCCATGTTCCATAGTCAAGCCCTATAACTGGGAACTAGTTATATACTAGTATAGGAGGATACCTAGCTTTGTTGGCTAAAAGTGTGGGAGTTCTTTCTTTCTCTGCATTGCTAAGTGATTGGGATAGGTCATGAAACCTCTGGTTCAGTGTTGCCTGTGTAATAGTGCAGTGACTGTGACGACTTCTGATAAATAGTCTGAGATCTAGATACGAAAACCAGTGACACGGGCGTAATACAGAGCAGTTGTACTTGTGTGGTTTTTTTTTTTATTTTTTTTTCTTCTCAGAAGCTGATAACCACTTCCTTGAGGCTTTTAAAAAAGCAGATCAGTGAATTCCCACAGCCAGTCTCTCCCGCCTGTATGATTCTTTTGTGACCAGCTGAATGGACACATACTTGGTTCAGGGCATGCCCAGTAATTGGTCTGTCTTAACTCAAAGTGCAAATAACTAGTGTAATATAAGACAAGGATGTTACTCCACACTGTTAGCAACAGACCATATTCCTTAACTGAACTAAAGTTAAAGTTTGTCTCCCAGATAGATTGGTAATACGCAGTGTGTTAGTAGCTGGCAGAGTAACTGGGAATAGTTGATAGTCTTCCAAAAATTGTTCTCTGAAGTGCTACTTTGAGATGTTTATTAATTGCTTTTTGAGGATTCAGGTATGAAAAAGATTGCCCTTCAGCTAATCTGCTTCTTAGTCTGACTTACTCCTCAGACTTTCTGACCACCCTTTCTGCGAAATAGAAGCAACTTGTTCTGGTTTAGGATCATGACCCATACTACCTTAGTGCCTTAATAAAAAAAAAAAAAAGGATACTGAGGAAACACAATTCTTTGTGGTTTGGAAATGAATATTCCAAACGACCTGTTGATCAGGAACTAGGCACTATAATAACTCAAACTGTAACAAGAAGCAGGTGGCCAGACTTCTGAAATAAATTCAGCATATCTTACTCAGCTTCCCCACTGAAATAAATTCTAGGTGTGCCACCTCCCCTAGCTCACACTTGCTGTCATGTAAACACATTTTCAGAGTCCTCAGGCCATGGATAAATACATATTTAGCAATCTTAAAGGAATTCCGCTGGCTGATACTGTGCCACAGCTGGTCTGGCTTTTCTCTTAGTCTACTAAGCCAGAAGCTCTTCTGTGTTATGTAAAAGGCTTTTTAAATGGACAACTTTTACTATTTCCCTTATTTATTTGCTGGGTCAGATGGAGTAATGTCCCTGTCTAACATCTTCTGTATTTTTATTCCTTCAAGATCTGGCTAGTGAAGAAAAGAAGAGGCTAGAAGAAAAACAAAGGACTGCCCGCAAGAATCGTTCAAAGTCAGAGGAAGACTGGAAGACAAGGTTAGTGTGCTTGCCTCTGCGTATGTACGTAGTTATATAAAGATTTTGAACATTCATGTTAACACCAGTCCATGTTGGTGATGTGCAGTGCTGTGTCAGCAGGAAGAGCTGACGTCATCAGGTTTGCTAGTGCCACTGTTGTATTTGCGGGCTTGGTCCCAGCAGGCTGTAGTGCTTCCAGAGAGAAGCGTCAGGCAGCTTGGTCTCAGTTCTTTCCCTCTCACTGCTTGCACGTGCATATTCAAATACAAACAGTGTTGTCTTTTCTGAGCACCTCTTGCTTCTGACACAAAAGAGATGCTGCCACTGATAGCTGCTTGTAAGGACTGTTGTTGCTGATTAATTTATAATTGCCTCAAATTCACATGCTTGGCCAAGGAGAGGAGGAAGTGCATCCTCTGGTGAACTTGATAGCTTATCGCCTGTGACTTCTCCGATCAGTTGCTGTGTGGGGGCAATATTGTTTTCCCACTGCATACACTTATTGTCAAAGTTGGTGAATGACTTCATCACCCAGGTACTCAAGTCACTCTCTCCTGTGAGAGGGGTAGTATCTACAAAAGTTAGTGGAAAAATTACTTAAAACTGCTAGGATGTTTTGTGGGGTTTTTTTGCTTGTTTTGTTGTTGTTATGGTTTTGTTGGTTTTGGGTTGTGGTTTGGTTTGTTTGTTTTACTACAGAAGGGGGATCAGTTGGGAGCTCTTACACACAAGCTAAGTAGAAACTGTGAAAACCATGACCAAATTAATCTCGCTTGACCAGACAAGTCTATTTAAAAGTATAGTAGTCAATGAGTCTCTTCACAGAGGGGAAAAAAAAAAAAGCTAGGGCTAAACTCTCTAACAAGCTTCATATCTTCCCTATTAACTAGCTATTAATACACCCAAACACCAGGGATTAAATATCTTTAAAGTGTTAAAATGTTTGTAACTATAAATCGCTTCTTTCTTTTTTCAAATCAAGTCACCCATCATCCCAGAGTCCCAGGTTTGGACATGTCTGCCTTTGTCTTTTTCCTGTGCCTGCTCTCCTGAAGTGTTTGGGTTTGCTTGCCCTGAGACTGGTGGAAAATAACATCTTTGTAATGCTTCCAAGTAAACATGTGAAGTGCTGGACAGCCTTGCACCTTTCCTCTTCCTTTCCTCACTTCAAAGTGGTTCTAGCTCTCACCAAGTGTTTTCAAAGCAAGGGATAGTTATACTGTGTTCTTCCGGGTGCCTGAAGCAGCTTAAGGTTTAGCTCAAAGCACCCGAGGTTGGTATTGGAAATTCGGGAATTCCCAGGGGACAACTCAGAGCAGTGATTTTTGGGATGTATAGTTAGTGCAGACGCCATTCACAAGGTTCTTCAGTTCCAGTTGTGCAGCTACTGTAGACCTGTTGAGCACTTGCCTGGGATATCCTTTAAGAACTCTGTTTTCAAGGATGTTTCTAAAGCTTTGGCAGAAAATTGCCAGTGTCTGATCTCTTCAGTAGGAATACAGAATGTGACTGCCTCCAAAGGAGGAATGTAAAGCGTGGAGGAAGAGTTAGGCTTTGGGGAGGGGGGGAGGGGAAATGCATACTGTGAAGGGAAAGTCTCCTACCTGTTCCCAAAGGTCAACTGTAGGTCTTAACCTGCAGCGTAATATAAGCTACTGCAGTTTCCTTGCCACAGAAAAGTAGGCTTTTCTTACTTTGTCTGGTGGAGTTCCTCTCTCATAAGACAATTCTCCAAAGTGCCTAGTGATTTTTTTTTAATTACTTTGAATCCTTTAGAGGGGGAGTCTTGGTGTTTTTGAAGACATGATTCATGTTGAACACTTAATGTTTTAGAGACTGACCAGTAGTCTGAAGTCTTGAGTAAAAGACTAGTTCGGTTCTGAAACAGCAGTGGTCTGGTTTTGATGAAAATCAGTCCGCTCCTTCCCCCATCACTTACCTGGTTAGATTTGCTGATTGCTTTGGGTCTCTTAATGTCTCCCAAACTTAGTTCTTCCCATCACCTTCCCCTCCCTATTGAAGTGTGTGGTCACTGGAAGAAGGGCACATTGTCCTGACCTGTGCAAGCATTGAAGACACACTAGTGAGGTATTGGGTGGTGGAATTCCTTAATGTGAGAGATGAGGTGACTGTGCTTATAGCCCTGCCTCTCAGCAAACTGTTTGGGCTCTGGAACGAGCTGCTGTGGCCTAGGAGGTGAACTAGATGCCTGCCCACATGCACGCACCAGTTGCTTCAGAGTAGCTGACGCATCCTTTGTGAAGGTGACGCAGTAGTGCAGTATGAGGGTTGAATGTCTTCTGTTGACTTCAGTTCACTTAACCAGGACAGCAGGAGAACCACTGAAGTGTTCAACTATTCAGTTTACCACCATTTCTACTGATACGCAGCTCAGATCTTTTGAGCCAAGCAAGACTTGCCCATGAGCTGCCCTGCTTTGTAACGTGATGCTGCAATACTGGTGGTCTTTATGCTTTTGCTTTTTTAAAGAGATCAAGTCATATTTGGTCTGAATGAGCTTTAATTTCTGTTCTGAAACCTTATGGTACCCTAGAAGGGAAGAGCTGAGTTAAAACAGGCTGCCTTGCACACGCATGATTTACTGAAGTGAGTGTGTTTCCTGGAGTGAAGCGTATAAAGCAAGAACTGGCTTGTGTGGCCAGTGAAGAGGTGAAAGGGAGCTGCATGGAGCATATTAACCACAGAAACAGCTTTGAGTAAGCTGTCTCATGCCATAAACATGGCTTGGCAAAATACAACAGGAAGTTAAAATAAATGCCAGCGGTCAGGTACTGTGCGGTGTGCTATCGAGGCAGAAGATGGAGTAACTGGGCCCAAACAGAAAGCGGCGTTCAGTAATGTACCGCGGGATTGCCAGAAACGGGTGTGGGAGAGGAGGAAGAACAAACTTCTGTGCCATGGTGATTTGACAGGGTTGTACTTGCCACTGGGGGATACTTGCCAGCAGTATGGCCTTGTAAGTGCACCTTATTTTACAGACAGATACACACACATACACATATATCCCCCACCCCCCAAAAGAAAAAGATTACATACGTGTGCGGGTGTATACACAGTGCCTCCAGATTAGGTAGGGGGAGAGGGAAGGAAAGAAAGAAGGTGCTCAACTTCAGTGTTTCTACCAACAACCAGCTTCACAGAGGCTTGCGAGTAACTTCATGCAGATGGAATCAGCTTTCTGGGCATTTGAATTAGCCCCCCAGCACGAACAGTGAAATGCAGCACAGTTGACTTGTAAGCCAGGACTTTTCCTGCAGCCCGTGGCTGATAATTCGTCTACACTGAGGGTAGCTGGTGCACTTGTTCTGGGTAAAGTGCATTGCAAAACAAAGCTTTAAACGTAGATCCCGAGGAAATAATGGTGTTCTGTTTTCAGGACTGCAGTGCTTGTGGTGTTTACATGTCTTGCAAAAACAATTACAGCTTATGCATGCCAAAATTATTGTTCAAAACTGCTTTGAAGTAAAACTGTACCTGTCCTTTTTTTATATGATATTCTTGACTGCTTCAAGTGACAAAATACTGGTGTCAGTAACTTCACCTAGGAGATGTTTAAGTGGTGTGGCGAATGCGGAGATCTAGCTACTGAAGATGAGTTTAAATTCACTTACTAATGTAAAACCAAGAGGGCTCCTGCAATCACAATTATTACTTTGAACAATAAACTGCTGAAGATGCAGCAAAGCAGTTCTGAACTTGTATAAAAGTGTGTTTGTGTGTGTTAATAGCTTCACTAAAATGCTGTTTGTTCCCTTGCAGATGGTTCCACCAAGGCCCCAATCCCTATACTGGTACACAGGACTGGCTTTATTCTGGCAACTACTGGGACAGAAACTACTTTAACTTGCCTGATATTTATTGAAATGCAATAAGGAGCCTGTGACTGATACAAATAAGTCTTAATCTATTTTAATGTTTTCCCTCATTTTACTTATCTCCTGCAAAAACTGACATGTTATCAAACAGAATATTAAGCATCTCCACAGTAAATCTGGTGGTACCTGATCTGCAGTCCCATAGGTAGGGGAATCATTTTTCTGGCTGATGGTGAGTCCTGTGTGGACAAAGTAAGTCGCCGTGGTGTCGAGCTGCCCTGTTTGCTGAATACACCTATATTAGGTTGTGGTGTATGAGGAATAGAACACCTCCGGCTGTTCTGTGAATACTTTCTTTCGTAGGTAACATTGGCACAAGTAAAACTGGTTTTATTTATTGTGACATGGGAATGTTTAAAAGCACACACAGTAACTGCAATATTCTGTTCTTAAATGAAGAAGGGTGTGTCACTTTTGTAAAGATGTAATTTTTCATAAAGTGACTTTTCTTTTACTAAAGTAACTCCCTTGGATCCTGAGCTCTGGTCAGAGATTCCAGAAGCTGGAAGATTCCCGTCTCTGGAGCATTAATGCAGTTGTTTAAGCTGGTAACATTACTCAGAGGTATTTATTCCATGTTTTGTGCAGTGTGTTTTGAATTTTGCTCTTCTGTTTTGCTACCAACTTTATGGTTTAAGGAATTAAGAGCCATTTAAATATCTACAGATTTAATTTGAACTGCACACTACCTGTTACTACAGGTTTTAAAAGAATCCGTTCCATGCACTATAGAAGTTCTGGTGCCCAGCACCACTGCAAAAAGGCAAGAACCTAATCAGTCCAGGACTTGGTGGAACGTGGTGGGGAGGGGGGACAGGACTTGTCTGTACTGTGCAGACTCCTTGGGAGGAAGTCTTGTGCATTTCAAAGGTAGTGCAGCACCTCAGTGAGGCCTCCTGTGCACAGCTGCTTTACCCCTTTTCAGTGGGGTGCGTTCAATCTTAGAGTGTAAGTTTATATTGAACTGTGTACAGAGCTTCTAGAGGGCAAGCTGCTCTTTGTATAATATTTTAACTGCTGTCTGGAGGTTAGTGTTAATTGAATAATTTAATTGCTACTAAATAAAGGCTTCAAAACTTCTTGCATCTAAAGTGAGTGGTGTTTGACAGCGCTGACCCTTTCTGAGCAAGCCTACTCCAGAAGCTGCTGCGATGACGTTGTACAGTATGTGTCCCTGTGCTTCAGGGACCTCTCTTCCCCAAGCAGGAACAGTCTGCTTATGGAGGGGAATGGCTGGGGAACTGAGAGCTGCCTCCTTGAACATGCAGTGAGGCTCATGCCTTCAGGGTTGGACTGCTGAAACTGTTCATAAGGCAAGGAAATTCTCTCCTTTTTTCCCCCCCCACCCCCCCACCCCTTCCCTCTGCACTACTGGAATTACCCCGGCAGTGATGCTGAGACGTACTTGCATAGATAAGGGAAAGCCTGATCTTTGGCAGCCTTCCATGTGAGGGCCCGGTTCTCACAGTGACCTGCAGCAGCAGAAGTTCAGTACCTGCACTCTCTCTTGGAAGCCTCTACTCTGGCTGGTGTTTCTCAAGGTCTGTCTTAATTCCTGTGCAACTTCAGGTGGGATTCTGAGATTGTAGAAACACTCGAGTGCTTCAGCAGGTCACACAGCATTGAACGCTCAGTGCTAGGAAAAACAAAGCTTTTGTTCCTGCCTGCCCATCATCAACTTGTCTCCTTTTGAGTAACTCCAGTTTCATAAAACAGGTGTTTGCTTGGGTTTTTTTGAGACCTGTACCTCTGGAGTCTGGCATATTTAAGTGACCATACCTGCAGCTGTGAAACCTCTAAAGCAACAGGAAGTTAGTTTTTCCTAACCCCTTCCTCAAAGCATTGCCTCTGCTGTCCTCCTCGATGAACCTGTACTATGAGTGAGTTGACCATGTGCAAGAACAACTCTTTCCTCTAGTTGAAAGTCTGACTGTCCTCCTGCTCCTGACACTTGTGTACAGTTCTTCCCTGGCATATAACCGCAGCAGTACAGGCACCACGTGGTTACACTGAAGGAACTGTGGCTCTGATGTCACCTGTCAGTAGCGTTGGGGCTTACACATATGCCATGCTGAAACAGCTGGGCAGGCCACTTGTCAATGAAACAGCTGCAGCAGATGTGTCCCAGGGGTCACTTCACACAAAGTTAATGGTCAGGATGATGTCCTGTGCTAGGAAAGCATAAGTGCATGGGAATGCAGTTCTAATTCCTGGCTTTCTTGGGCATTTGCATTAAGTTCTTTGGTTTATTACAATGTCAACTCCATTCTTCCTGAAGTCCACACAGCCTCTCTTAACCTGTTTAAAAAAAAATAACATGAACTCAGTAGAAAGTGGTCAGCAAGGACTATGTTAATTGCTGCCTAAATGCACTCTATTTTGCCACATTGTGACTATCACACAAATGATAAAAGTTCAGGCTGCAGGCTTAAAGATGCGAGATTACAGTAACCAAGTTTTTCGAGTAAAATGAGAGCAAGAGCAATACAACTAATTACAAAGTATAACAAGCAGAGGAAGGCCTTGGGTCTGTTATGCATGACCAGGTTAACCACTGGTCTACAACCCTCTTACTATGAAAAGGGTTAAATTAAGTTTCTTCATAGTAAAATCTGAACTTGAGCATGTCCTTGTGCAAAGCCCATGCAAGAAGCAGGGTTACTTCCTCACGGCCCTGCTTTGGGCGTGGGGCCTGCTGTAATGGGAATCTGTCTGGCAGCACCATCACTGTCTGCAAGAGCATTTGTACCTGTGTGCTTAGCGCCAGCTGGAACCTTGCTTTGCAGACATCACATCATCCAGCGGGATGGCAACTGAGAAAACACGGCTTGTGCGTGGCTTAGCTCCAGTTCCTTCTGTAGAATGAGGCTTGGGGCTTGCCATATCTCTTTCCTCATCAGCTGGCCTGGCGACTGGGACTGGGACAGTAGCAAGTCTCCTCCTAGCGCCTGCCCCTTGCTGTGCAAAGACAGCGTGGCCAGGAAGAGGTTTCCAGTCCTGTGCCTTCTGAACGTTAGAGCCCACTAAAATGAAAGGTGGAGCATCTTCCCTCTTGCTGTCGTCTTGCATCACATAAATTGGAGCAGATACTTGTGACAGCTGCCCACACTGGTGATATTCCCCCCTGGAAAGGCCAGGGTTTGCCTGGGAATAAGGAACGCCAGCCCCAGGGGAAGGAAGGGCTGGTGGTGATTTTTGACCTTGTCTCAAGTCAGTGAGGCAGTAGAGGGTCCAGACATTGGAACATGGTGGTGGCTGTCCTGCTTCACTTGATGCCATGGCTACAAACATAAAAATGAGTGCTGCTGTCAGGAACAGTGATTTCCAGTCATGTTGTAAATCCCCATGTCTAAACCAAACATGCTTATGCTTGGTGAAAGCAGGTGTGTTGGAGGAGAGAGCTGGGATAGCAAACCCTGTTGAGCATGTGGCTGACAAACCCCTGCAGCCCAGAAACGGTAAAACTGTTTATGGTCAGAGCAGAGGCTCTTTGGGAAACTTTTGTCTCATATTTCTGAAACTGAACTGTGACAAACTCCCCTAAAAGTTCAGTTTGGGTTTGCGTTTTTTTTTCAAAGAGCCAATGTTAGTTTACAGATCTGCTCTACAAAATGCCTTGCTGAGACGTCACAGCTGTACTGCTGCTCCTGGGGCCTGGGACAGGACTTGGGCAGATTCTGCAGTACCAGGGAGCCCCAGGGCAGGGGAGCTCCACCCTGGAGAGTTTCTCCAGCTGGGCAAGGTTGGAACTGGGCACATGTCACCACAGGGGTATGATGCTAGGGAGGGCCTCACCAAGATGAGCACCAGCTCTTCTGCTGGTTGTGGAACTGGTAGCCAGTGTTTAGCCCACTCAGCCCAGCTGCAGAAACTCACCAAGCTCAAGACAGCATTCCTAAATGGAAAAACCTAGATTTCCTAAATGGAAAAACCTCCTAGGCCAGAGCTAGAATACAAGATCTTTCAGGGGAGGAGAATCAAAACTAGGGCTCCAGCTGGTCACCTCTCTTCAGCCACAGGGCATATGTGTTACATCGTGGGTCTCTAACACCTGCTTCAGAATATACGGCTTGTTTTGAGCGAGACCCCTTGGCATCAGTGGGCACCTTCCCCTTGCTCTCATCTGCGTATTGTCCTACAGGAGCACAGCCCAGAGCTAGGCACATCTCCTGGAGCAGATGGCAGTGAGATCTAACACATGCGCACTGGGGCCAAGCAGACTTGGTACAGTAGTTTCTTAGAAGTCATCTCTTAGAAGTCATTGCACCAACACAGGTGCTTTTCCATTTAATGACCATTGATGAAGCCGTAGAGCTGGAACAGGAGGATGACACAGAGACCCAAACTGTCTTACCTGACAAGTCATAAACTTGCTCAGCTGACTCCACTTGTGCTGTAGATTCCACTCTCTCAGGATGGCACACTAAATCATCATCAGGTGCAACTAAGGTTGTAGTACTTGAGCCATGCCCTGCATTTAATGGCTGATCAATCTTTACCAGATAAGCTCTTTGGTCTACAAAGGGAATGATTATTTTCTGTGGAAACTGCTCTACATAGTGTGGAACCTCTGCGTCCATCATCAGCTCATCATCCCGATACAGCGATACAACCTCAGTGGTTGAGGTAACCTCAACTTCGTAGCAGGAAGGCACAGCCTGCAGTGGATCTTTAGGGGCAGGTAATGGTGATGGTCCTTCCCACAAGGAGACACAGGAAGCTTGATTTACATCATTTGTTGAGACATCAGCCTGGCTCACCGAGGACCCTAGCTTTCCAGGTATGGAGAACTGACTCTGCATGCCTGGTTGTGACGTCCCAGGAGCTGAGACTTCTATACAGGCTGTTAGAGCACAATCATCTTCAGCAGAACTTTCTACTGCTGTAAATTCATTCTCTGAGGTCTGAGAGTCTTCATGAAGAGTCTGCACGCTGGTTGCCACATCCCTCACAGAATAAAAAGACTGACAGTTACCTAGCACGTGGGCAGCAAGCTGTGCAGGCTCAGCAGGGACGTACACCAGTTCAGGTCCCTCAGGGGTTGAAGCTCCATCAGATCCAGGGGGGGAATAGCTTTCTGCGATGGAACTGGCAATTGATGGGTGTTGAGTTACTTTGGAGCTATATTGAATATCAGGTTCTTCAAGGAGCTGGTCTTCCTCTGTGTCAGTACACTTGTCCTTTTGCTTGGGCTCTCCAGAAAACAAAGTATCTCTGTACTCTTCCAGTCCCTCATTCCCATTTTCTGCAAGGTGAAAAGCACGTAATGGCAATCCGTGAGCAACTGTTCCCGTTTAAATAAAATTAAGAGTGATTCCAACACTAACTCAATTAGATGCTCTGCAGCACATTTATGAGGCTTCCCAGGTTACAGAGCTGGGCTGATTTAAGGAGGGGAATAATTTAAGGGGGGGGTGGGGTGGGGGGTGTGTGTGCGTGTGTGTGTTGCTGCTTGCCTGTCAATAAGGGAAAAGAAAATTCGAAGAGCGGTGGTACCACTTCAAAACCTCAGAAGCCTTGACTGTATTCCCAGTCCTGCAGTGATGACTGCATTCTTGTCTTCTGCCCACGCACACTGCTACGCTTGCAGGTTGAAAGATTAAACCTTTTACATTAGGCACATCAGATAACCCAGCTAAGACCATGACTCCTCTTTGCAATGTGTCAGCACTCTCTGATGCCTACAAGTCGCGGTAGATGCGTAGATGGTGACATTTTAGCTTCCTCAAGAATCTTGCCCAGTTGAACTGACAGGTATCCAAGTGCAGAACAGACATGAAGAAGCTTCAGAGAGTGAAAAATGCCTTCCAGGTTAGTTATCAAGGGAGGAACATTGGAGTATTTGTGGGATCACACCAGTGTTCCATCATATGGTGGTTATAAAACTCTCAGCATGGGGGAAACCAGCAAACCAAGAGGCCTGGTTTCTGTCATGATTAGCAAGTGTTGCCCAATAGGTGAAGCCAGCACAGCAGTCGAAGAGGTGGGTCTTCAGCACATCAGCACAGCTCAGCACTGAGCTGTTCTCTGCAGCCATGACTGGATGCCATCAGAAATCATGAGCAAACATAACTCAAGGGGTGATGAAAAAACACTGTTCTGATGGCCATCCCAAGCCACCACAGAGCCATTTGTGATCCCATGTTGGCACTGGGCGATGCCACAGGAAAGACAGGCTCCCTTGCAGCTACACAAACTAGCCGGCTGCCTGCTGGTGTGCCACCAGTCCCCAAACTCACACTGGCACCATGGGTGAAAGACTCCAGTGACTGGTGAAAAGGGACGATCGCACCCATTTTTAAAAAGGTAATGAGAGGGGCTCTGGGAACTACTGACCAGGCAGCCTGGTGAGATCATGGGACAGATCCTCCTGCAAGATACACTGAAACATACAGAAGACAGAGAGCTGACTGAAGACAGCCAGCACAGCTTCACCAAGGGCAAATCGTGCCTGACTAACCTAGTGACCTTCTACAATGGAGTGACAGCATCAGTGGACACAGGAAGAGCTACAGATGCCATCTACCTGGACTTCTGTAAGGCCTGTGAAATGGTCCCCCATATTTTGGCTCCTAAACTGGAGAGATGGGTTTGATGGATGGACTATTTGATGGATAAGGACTTGGCTGGATGGTTGCATCCAAAGAGTTACAGTTGTCAGCATAATGTCCAAGTAGAAACCAGCAATGAATAGTGTCCCTCAAGGGTCCATACTGGGACCAATACTATTTAATTTCTTCATCAATGACAGAGAGTTGGATCGAATGTACCCTCAGCGAGTTTGCAGATGACACCAAGCTGAGCGGTGCAGTTGATTCACTAGAGGGAAGAGATGCCATCAAGAGGGACCTGGACAGGTTTGAGGAGTGGGCCCACATGAACCTCGTAAGTTCAACAAGTCCAAGCGCAAGGTCCTGCACATGGGTTGGGGCAATCCACAATATCAATACAGGCTGGAGGAAGAACAGATTGAGAGCAGCCCTGAGGAGAAGGACTGGGGGTGCTGATGTGTGAAAAAAATGGGCATGAGCAGGCCATGTGTGCTCACAGCCCAGAAAGCCAACCACGTCCTGGGCTGCGTCAAAAGCAACATGACCAGCAGGGTGAGGGAGGGGATTCTGCCCCTCTGCTCCGCTCTTGTAAGACCCCACCTGGAGTACTGCATCCAGCTCTGGGGTCCCCAGTACAGGAAAGACACAGAGCTGCTGGAACAAGTCCAGAGGAGGCCACAGAGATGATCAGAGGGCTGGAGCACCTCTGCTATGAGGACAGGCTGAGGGAGTTGGGCTTGTTCAGCCTGGAGAAGGCTTCTGGGAGACCTTATAGCAGCCTTTGAATACTTAAAGAAGGCTTTAAGACAGAGAAAGACTTTTTACAAGGGCCTGCACTGTCAGGACAGGAGGCAGCAGTTTTAAACTGAAACAGGGTAGATTTAGATTAGATATCAGGATTATATTTCCCACACACACACACTTTGGTTTGTTGTTTTTTTCCTTCAATGAGGGTGGTGAGGCACTGGAACAGGTTGCCCACAGAAGCTGTGGAGGCCCCATCTCTGGAAGTGTTCAAGGCCAGGTTGGATGGGGCTTTGGGCAACCTGGTCTAGTGGAGGGTGTCCCTGCCCATGGCAGGGGGGGTGGGACTAGGTGATCTTTGAGGTCTTGTCTAAACCAAACCATTCCGCGTTGCCAAATTGCACTGCAATATCTTAAAGTGGCCCGGGACATCCAGGCTCTCCTCTGTACTGATGGAGTAAGGACAGCATCCCGGGGGACTGCGTCTTCCCACAAGAAACAGAAGCAAGCACTTTCTGAAGATGCCTGCCTTTTCAGTAGCCCAGAGCCTGATTAGGGCTAGTCAGGATGCATCCCATAATAAGTGATAACTCCTCTCATCCGCCCAGGTTCTAACATTGTCTCAAAATACCTCAAAAGAACAAACAGCAACTATCTTACCCCTGATGAACTCAAACTTTTCAACCAGTTCTGTTATATCCAGATTTGGATGCCCTGCAAACAGAAGCAGAGGTGAAGCTGGAGGAGGACAGCACTCCCAAATAGCTCAGCTCTTCAGATGAGGCTCTGGTAGGAACGAACCTTCTCGAAAGGTGACGAGCTCTTGGAAATAGCAAGCAAAAAACTCAGCAATGTCGTCCGGGTTGTTCTGCATGACGGCGCAGCTCACCCCCTCAAGCAGGTGCTTGAGGCCGCGTGGAACAATCAGTCTGATCTCTGAAGACTGCATCTTCCCCACCTCAAGCCAGCTTATGGTTTTCTGATCTGTACACACAGAAGCCCCCAGCTGAGAGCCTACCCCACGCCGGCGTGAAGAGTCTAACGCCAGCTGCTCATCC
Source organism: Psophia crepitans (assembly GCA_013399095.1). Taxonomy (NCBI): domain Eukaryota; kingdom Metazoa; phylum Chordata; class Aves; order Gruiformes; family Psophiidae; genus Psophia; species Psophia crepitans. Next base: position 580,360 of record VWZZ01002301.1, read on the forward strand.
CTCACCATGCCCTGAGTCACCACCTCCTCCTCCACCCCTTCCCCAAGCTCCTGTAGCTTACAGGGGGTATTGACCATCTGCAGTGGCCTACTCCTTAACTCCCCCTCTGTGCCTTTAGGCGGCAGGAGGCACAGTCAGGCGGCCCAGCCAACCAGGAGACCACCTAGTGAATCCACCCATGCCCCAAATTCCCCGTTTTTAGATAAACCCCACCAAAGCACCCCCACACGAGCCACAAAAGCCCTTCGCGTTCAAGCAAAGAGTTTACAGGACACTTCCCCCCCCTCATACTTGCTTGCTCCTGACCCCCACCTCCCACCGGCACCCCTCGAGGAGGGCAGCAGGCAGGGTCCCCACACCCAGCCAGGGGGGTGTGACATCACAGTGCCGTGCATCAGCAGCACGGTGATGCAGAGGTTCAGAACCAACCGCAGCTGTGCTCCAGCGCTGTGGCATTACTGTTTGCAGGTCAAAAAGGGTTAAAAAAAAAAAAGGGGCACAGAAAGCGAAATACACAATTAGAATTTACACACACCGGAGTGCTCGGTGGCTGCTGCTCACCAGCGCGGGCTCTGCCCCTGCAAGGCCTCTCCTCCTGCAAGGCCTCTCCTTGTCACTCGAGAAGCCACGCGTTCAGTGCACATGCACCTTTGAGCGCTGCTCTGAATAGAACAGAATAGAATCATTAAGGTTGGAAGTGACTTCAAGGATCATCCAGTCCAACCATCCCCCCACCACCTATTACCCACTAAACCACGTCCCTAAGTACCACATCCAACCTTTCCTTAAACACCCCCA
>VWZZ01002302.1:2061-98154 GCA_013399095.1 Psophia crepitans
TCCACTTGCTGCTCCAGCTTGGTTTTAGCTTTGGTCAGCGTATTGACTTTGTCCTCCTCTGCCTGCAGGTCATCCAGTGTCTGCTGATGGGCCTCTTGGAGAGCCTTCTTCTCTTTTGTCAGCTTCACAATGGTCTCGTCCAGGGCTGCCATCTCCTCTGTGAGGTTTTTCACCTTTGAGAAGAAGGTAGCAAATGCAGATCAAAAATGTTGTTTCAAACTTTATACTGTATAACAACACAGTGCTCTGCTCTGGCATGAGAGTGACAGGTTCCGCCTTGTACCTTGTTTTCAGTGGCGTGTTTTTCCTTCTCAACCTTGGCCATTGTTAACTCAAGGTCATCAATATCTTTCTTCAGCTCTGAACATTCATCCTCCAATTTCCTCTTCTTGGCTGTCAGCTCGGCATTAATTTCTTCCTCATCCTCGGCCCTTTCAGTCACTTCTTTAACTTTGGCTTCCAGCTGGATTTTGGTTTTGATGAGCTGGTCACACCTTTCCTCAGCATCAGCTAAAGCATCAGCTTCCTGGTGGGAAAATACCATTTTAAGGGAAACGCTTTTGAGGAAATATCAAGATGCTTACCTGCATACTTTAGACTCCTGGATAGCAATTTTGTAATTAAATTCGGTTTATGTTCCAACAGAATGAAATATAATACAGAATTGATTTTCTATTTTTTGTTTTGAAACAGTCCGTTTTTAGGGCTAAAAATAAATAAAGTTCTTTTCAATCTATATGAAGGCCTGAATATTTACATATTTGTGGAAGCTATAGAGTCCAATATTATGCCACAATATGAAACATTAGAAAAAAGTACATAAATCTAGGTTTAATCATAGGAATATTTCCCACATGTATCAAGAGCTGAGTGATAACCATATGCCCAGTTACATATAAATACTGAAGTCACAGTTATGCTCACATCATTCCTTTATTTACCTTTTTTTCACTCAACTGTCTCTTTGGAACAACTGATTCTGATTTAGATTTTCATCACCATGGTCTAAAAATATGCAGCACCTAGCAGCTTTGGCTCTTCTGATGAGAACCTCATCAGCTAAGAACAAAAGAATTTGCTGGAAAATTTGTCTCTGCTTTTTTTTTTTTTTTTTCAACAGATGCCCTGTGGTATTTGTTATATTCTGTCTCAAGTTTCAGCCTAGCAGAAATAATAAAAGAAAGAAAAATAATAAATTTAGCAGTGAGTGGACTTTTTAATCTTTTTACGTGTCAAGATTCTTTAAAAAGGTGCGCACATAAATTTTCCTGTATGTCCCATAAGCTGCATAGTATAAATTCAAAGGTACAGTCTTTTCTAACCTGTGAATGATTTAGTTTATAAGCCACAGCATTACAACTCTGTAGATGTATCATTTAATTTTATGCAATGTTTCTGAGAGATTTAGTAGGGTGAGTGAGAATATTAAATTCTGTTTCCTCTCAGTTCAGTATTACAACACAGTAATGTTTGTAATAGCTAAGCCACCACCTGCACTGGAAAGGAATAAGTTATCTTGTTTAATTGGAGAATAAAGAGAGGAAAGAAATGTCCTCTTAGCTTATCCTAAGAATTCCTAATCATGTGTGTATAAGGATAGGTGTACTCAGTTTTGGAGAGGCAGCAATAAATTACTAGAACAAATATTATATTAACATATATTACACTAATAAAAGTAAAGTTTCTTGATTGCTCTGATGCAATTTACCTCAATGTAAATGATACAGACCTCAGGGTACACTGTAGAAAAGTCTCATCCGTGTAATAGCTTGACTGCAGCCTCCTGAAAGTCCTTAATAAAGCTAGATAAGTTTTTAAGAGCACCACTTTATGGAATACAATTGAATTTAATTAAATTGTAGTTTCTATGTGTGTTTTGAAAATATAGTTGTAAATATCAGTCTGATAGTCACAGTTCAGTTAGCATGAGGCACACTGGTAGTACTCACAGCCTGAACTTGGAGCTGCAGATCATTTTTCTCTTGCACCAGTTTAACCATCTTTTCCTCCAGCTCCTTCCTCTTTGCCTCAGACTTTGCAAGCTCTTCCTTGGTTTTCTCAAACTCTTGTTTCATGTTGGCCATCTCCTTCTCAGATTCTGCACTCTTCAGCAAGGGCTTGATCTTGAAGAACAGCTTCATCCAGGGCCAGTGCTTGACATTCATGAATGCACGAATGTTGTACTGAATGCAGAAGATGGACTCCCTGAAAGGTAAGTCAAATTAATATTAAATATTTAAACCATGATGACACAGTAAGCCAAATACAGTGAACCTAATTTGAAGAATTACCTCCTCTCCACCATTCTCTGGTACTCCATTCTCATCAGGAAACCCCTGCATCTGGCCTGTGTGCGAGTGATAAGCTGTGCCAGCTTCTCATCCCTCATCTCTTCCAAGAGGCCTACCAGCCCAGCTTTGAAGAACACCTTAGATAAGAACAGGGAAATACGTGCAGTTTTTGGTGAACAACACTTGCTGTTCAGTGTAGCCCGATACCCTGTCCCCCATGGCAGATAACACAGGAAGTTAAGAGAAAGAGCAAAAGCACAAAGAATGTATGTAGTGACAGACTCTCTTTTCTATCTCCAAGCTTCCAGTTACCTGTAGCTGAGGAACTGTAATAGCCAGATGTTTTGCCTTTGTTTTTATTAATGAAATTTATTCTTTCATTCTACATCTTTGTTTTCAATTAGGAACCCTAAATTAACTGTTAATTAAATTATCCTATGGCAATGAATTTCAGTTATATTCAAGGGCTGAGGCAGTAAGTACTTAGTTAATTTCTTTTAAATACAGTATTTGGTCATTCCACATACTGTCTGAAGAATCTGAGTATCATTCTCAAACCACACAAACCAAAACCACATAGTACTTGAAACAAACAGTTCTTGTACCTTGGTGTGACCAAATTTGTATTGAGTGTGGTCTATATCAATTGATCCAAGAAGTTTCTCACAAGCCTTCTTGCTGTCAATGAACTGTCCCTCTGGGATAGCACTTGCATTTAATACTTTGTATCTGGGGGAGAAAATGGAAGGACTTGCATTGGGCTGAATGATGGTAAGGGTCTTTTCCAACCTAAATGATTCTATGAATATAAACAGGCCTGTTGTTGAGACCAACTGGCTGTTACACTGCAAGAAAGAGTCTAAGAACTGTTGAGAACATGACAGTGCTGCTAAACACAAACTTTAGAGAATGTTCTTGTCAGGTGAAACTTAAATTTCAAAATGGACAAAATGATCCAGTAAGGGGAAATAGTCTGACCTCTGTTTAAAATCTGCATACAGGACTCTGTTGGGAAATCCTTTCCTGCAAATCCTGATCCCTTCCAGCACACCGTTGCACCGCAGTTGGTGAAGCACCAGTTCATGTTCCATGGCACCTAGCAATTCGGAGTACATTATATTCTGTAATACAGAGGAGAAGAGTTGCACTATACTGAAAATCTTCTATATGTGAGTATCTTACCAGGTGTTTTTGTTTCATTTGGGATGATGCAGCGCACAAAATGGGGGTGGGTGCTTCGCAGATTGGTCATCAGCTTGTTTAAATTCTCCTGGGAGAGTGATTAACAAAAGTTTATATTAGCAAATGTAATTCCCACTATAAGCATCGAGCCCTCTGAAATGAGAGAATAAGATATCAGACAAAAATTAGCTTGCAGAATCCTGAACTGAAGCCACCTGCACCAGTTTTTCTGACTTTCCACAGACCTTTGCTGTTATTAAGTTAATGTATAAAGTTCTTCTGATTAATCTGTAGGAAATATCATAGTCTTAAACATACAATTTTAATAAATTTCACTGACTCTAGTCTTCATTAAAAATTATATCCATCTTCCACTGGACGTACCCAGAGAGATAAACTGATATCTCTACCACAGCAGGCATTTAAGATGGGTTATGGAGCACACTACATGGAACCTTCCTGTTTTCCTCACTAAAAGGAGCAGGAACAAAAATGACAAACTGAATTTTATATGTCTAGATTACACGTTTATCTTGTAAGGTAAGATAAGAATAAGGTGAGATGAATCCAGCCTTGTTTTGTAATTAATATCTGTATACTTATTTATAAATAATTATTGCCTATAATTAGTGGAGGTAAGTGGGTACCTCCAGAGGACATCTTGAAGTATCTCAATTTAGCAGCCAAAACATTAAGGTGTCTAAACACCAACATGTCTAAATAAGAGGGATAGTGGAAGAAAGTTTGAAAACATAACAGAAATGCAAACCAAATGCAGCAAATATTTCTCATATAACATTACCTCCTGAAGTCTTACAACCTTTAAACATAGGCTTGTTGCATAATTTTTTGAATGATATATGCTGGTAATAACTTCCCACTTGCAAGGCCAAGGCACTAAAGCTGTGTTTATTTTACTTTGGGCATATACACATGTGCCCATGCCCTGTTTCAGAGCACTGGCTAGAGGCTGTCAGGTGATCAAGAATCATATGACAGCAGATCTGTAGAAGAAATCAGGTAGGCTGCAAGACTTGTTTATGACAAAGCACTGTCAAGTATCTGACATCTTTAAAATCCATAACCCAAGGTGTGGTGGTATTTCAACTGTAAGAGATTGATCCCTGAATTATGGAGAAAAACTATAGATATGAATGGATCAAACAGGTCATCTTCCAGACTAGTGGGCAGAATGTTGTTAAAAGGCAGTAAGAAGTTCTGAAGCCAGAGATGGGCATCCGAAGGAAATCTGGTATATTTAGGTATATATTAGAAATTTCTGTATGACATTTTTCCATCTGGAAATGTCATCTTGGGACAAGTGAATAAAAAGAAAAGTTGTGCATTCAGTGGAATGGAGCATAAATAGATTACAGTGGATTTATCCCTAGCAAAATATGGCCCAAGAGTTTCAGGGTCTCTTAACACAACTAAGCCAAAAAAAAAGACCAGACAATTTAAATGGTGGTTTTACTCCTCATCTTAGGAAGAAATAGTGAACTCTCTACTATACCCGGAAAAGGGCTGAGACAGTCTGGAAAGAAGAACCCTTCTTCTTGCCACCTTTCTTACCAGCACTAGCCTCTGAAAAATTGAAAAAAAAATAAAACAAGTTTTAGATTTTTGCTTTTGCCTTTTATGACTCCTTTTTTTAAGCTGGACATCAGTGAAAATATGGAATTCATACAACCAACCTGCTTCTGCTCCACCATAGTTGGCAAAAAGTAAGGCCAATGTTTTCAGGGATGATTTCTGGTACAACCCAATCACAGTTTCATTCAGGGGGTCCTTGTTTTTTTCCAGCCAGCCAGTGATGTTATAGTCCACTGTGCCAGCGTAGTGCACCAGGGAGAAGTGGGCCTCAACCTTTCCTTTGGTAGGCTTGGGCTTCTGGAAGTTGCCGGACTTGCCCAGATGCTGGTCATACAGCTTGTTCTTGAAAGAGGTGTCAGTTGCCTTGGGGAACATGCACTCCTCTTCCAGGATGGAGAAGATGCCCATGGGCTGGAAGACATGCACAAGGGAGAGAGATGGTAATTTAATTTTTAGGGCAATAATGACTTTCACCTAGGCAGAGTAGTGGAACACAGATTGAGATACATATCAGAAAAGATTATTATTCAATTACATTTTCTGCTAGAAAGTGAGATTAAACATATTGATCCTCAAATTTTTTAAAACCAAATGAATCACAAAGATTAATGAAAATTCGTTTAGTTTATGTTGAGAATGTGCTTTATAAAATCAGAGCACTACCTTCTTATCCAGAAGGACTCAAAGCACACACAGATGTTTTAGACAAATTGAAAATGAGTCAACAATATACCCTTGCGGCAAAGGCATCCAACTCATCCTGGGCTGCATTAGGAGTGTTGCCACCAGCTCAAGGAAGGTGATCCTTCCCCGCTATTGAAAAGCTGAATATTTGGACATGAACACAGAAGATCACTTTGAAAAATGAGACCAAGTAATTATAGAATTTCCACACATGTAATGCACCTGAACAGGAAGGATACCTTCTCAATGAGCTCAATGCAGGCAGCTAGGTCCATCCCAAAGTCAATGAACGTCCATTCAATTCCCTCCTTCTTGTACTCCTCCTGCTCCAGCACGAACATGTGGTGGTTGAAGAACTGTTGCAGTTTCTCATTGGTGAAGTTGATGCACAGCTGCTCAAAGCTGTTAAACTGGAAATAAAATAAGAAATACCCATATTTGCAAGATGCTGTGATACTTACAAACCCTCATCCTTTAAAAAGAAGGCATGCAGTTATCTTGACTTCATTGTCTATGCATTTCTTCAGTCTGCTTTCTATCTACGTAGTGAAAAAGAGAAATGCAACATATTAGTTGTCCAAAACGATTTTTTTTTCAATTAAAACAAATGGGAAGATAAAATATATTTATCTGAGACCAAGTTAGAGGGAGAAAAAAATAAGCTTAGGCCTATCAGATATACATGTTTTTATACTGTCTTGTCCTTGATCATTTAAACCAAGGAATTTTTCTGAGTGGACCATTCTGTACTTTTGAGTTTGTACATCCTGAAAGAACACAAGTGCTTTGAAAAGTCATTTTTTACTTCATGACAAAAAAAGGCAAATAGCTGCAAATAATTATGTGATGGTACTGTGTCTCTGAGTGATCATAACATCCAGTTGACACTTCCAAATAGCTCTTACCAAATTTTTACCACTTACATCAAAGATCTCAAAGCCAGCAATGTCCAGGACGCCAATGAAGTACTGTCTGGGCTGCTTCGTGTCCAGCTGTTGGTTGATACGAACAACCATCCACAAGAACATCTTCTCATACACGGCCTTTGCAAGAGCACCCACAGCATTGTGCACCTGTAAGAAAAATGAATGCCTGCAGTTACCATACAGAGCAGAGGAGAATTCAAAATACAGTTCCAGGTTACCACATCTTTCCTACCTGCTGCGCAGTTTGACCCTTGGTCACGTATTCATTCCCAACCTTGACTCGGGGGTAGCACAGTGCCTTGAGCATGTCAGCTGAGTTCAGACCCATCAGGTAGGCCGCCTTGTCAGCAACTGAAAAGACAGAATAAAAAGGAAGAATTTAGTGTCACATAGACTTTGAATCCTGGAGTATTCTGTAAAGGCTTCAGGGTTCACATTTCTGTTCTTTGAAATCTTTTGACACAGCGTCATAGAGTGAATCTTGGTAACATCAAAGTCATCATTACCAGTAATGAGCTTTTCAAAACGAATTTATGTTTGAAAATCTTCACTGAAGCATGTAGAAAGTAATGATGTTTTCAAAGTCTACTGACACAAAATTGAAAGCTGCAGCTTGCCAACCTAGAATATTTGTAGTACATGCTCAGGAGCTGCAGTGACAATGGTCAGGTACTGAGCTACATTTATAGAATTATAGAACACCAGGTTGAAAGGGACCTCAGGGATCATCTGATCCAACCTTTCTTGGCAAAAGCTCTGCCCAGACAAAAGCATGATTCAGACAAGATGGCCCAGCACTCCATCCAGCCAAATCTTAAAAGTACCCAAAGTTGAGGAATCCACCTCTTCCCTGGGGAGATTATTCCAATGTCTGATTGTTCTCATTGTGAAAACTTTTCCTCTAGAGTCTAACTGGAATCTCACCAGGCATAACTTGTAACCATTACCCTTTGTCTTTTCCATGTGACTCCTTGCAAAAAGGGAGTCTCCATCTTCTTTGTAGCCACTCTGTAAGTACTGGAACATGGTGATGAGGTCATCCTTCAGACTTCTTTACTCAAGGCTGAACAAACCATATTTTCTCAGCCTTTCCTCTTATGGCAGGTTTCCCAGTCCTTTGATCATCCAGATAGCCCTCCTCTGGGCCATCTCCAGCCTGTCTACATCTTTTTCATATAGTGAGGACAAAAACTGAACACAGATGTGGCCTGACAACTGCTCAGTAGAGCGCTAGTCATTCAGGTGATCAAAACCACCCAATATTTAGGGTGGAACGCAGAAAGGGTTTCTTTGTTTTCTTTCAGATCCAGAGTCTACAGCCCTTTCTGAGCTTTGGTTTCTGATGTTCAGTAAAACGCACTATGTTTCATCCTTTTACCTACGATATTTCCCATCTTCTGCCTAGTCCTTTAGCAAGAGGAGCCATTGCTCAGAGAGATGGAGACATGGGTTGTAGGTCCTGTGCCAACAAAGTAGAGGGATCAAATATACCTCTCACACCAGAGTTCCCTGAGCATTCAACAGGTAAGGGTGAATGGGAACATGGTCACCCCATCCTGTTAGATCTGAACCACTTGACTCTTTCACAATTGCAAGCCATATTTGAACAAAGGTATGACTAATAATGTTACAGGAAGGACATCCATCGCTCCTGACATTCTGGAAGTGTATAAAGGAGAGGTTAATAGGTTAAACTATTAATTGCTCATAGCGTAAGATACAAAAATCCTGAGATCAGTAAACTTGATGTACTGAGAAGAGGACAAGGGATAGATTTTTTTCTAGCTTACTGTTTTCCCTGGATTCCTACAGTCCAACAAAGAACAACTTTTGCTGTCTTCCACATCCATAGTGGTTTACAGAAGGGTTAATGATTGAGTTTGATAATACCTTCCGTGCCATCTGGCTCTGCCTGTTCCTCTCTTGGTTTCTGTTTGAACTTCAAGTTCCCGTAGTGCATGACAGCCCCTGTCAGCTTGTAGATGGCAGTCTTTTCATCAGGAGTGAAGCCCAGGATGTCAATGGCACTCTGGAAATAAAAACAACAAAGTGAAATATTTGCATGTTATGTGATGTATGACCTGTGCCTGTTGACCTGTTTTGCAAGTTACTTACATCTGTAGCCATGAGCTCCTCCTTGTCATCAATGCTAGGAACACTGATCTCACCTTGACTCACAAAAGGGTAGTCATATGGGTTGGTGGTGATGAGGAGCATTTCTGAAAACAAATAGGTTCACGGATTTTGTTACAAATAGGTTACTGTTTGTAATGTACTTAAATGTTGCTCAGTAATCTTCCTCCAAAACGCTAAATGATGACTCCTACCAATTAGCTCTGGCTTCTTGTTGGAGGTGACCTGATAAAATATGTGGTAGCTTCTTTCTGCCTTGAGCTGGAAAGTGACTCTGGACTTCTCCAGCAGATCTGCCAAGGAAGATAGGACAGAGTTAGCATAAGAACTGGGGAGGGTTAGAAGGAATGTGATCAGGCCAGGACAGTATCTTACATGTTTCAATGTCAGCAGAAGCCAGTTTGCCTGTGGCTCCAAAGTGGATTCTGATGAATTTGCCCTGTTAAGGGGAAAAAGAAGCATTTTAACCTAAGTGCATTTCATTGCCATCTCCTTATGTGAGAATACCACTAGCCCATCACTACGGTTATAATGAGGATGGATTTTGTCTGAAGCGACAACTTACAAAGCGTGAGGAGTTGTCATTCCTCACGGTCTTGGCGTTTCCAAAGGCCTCCAGCAGGGGGTTGGCACTGATGATTTGATCCTCAAGCGTTCCCTGCAGGACAATAATCACTGATGGTTACCCTTTCCAAAAATCACGTCAGAAACAGAGTAAAGCATTGGTTCAAGACAGCACCTATTAATTTACCTGCATTTTGCCTGACTGCTCCTCCTTCTTCTTCTCCCCGCTCGCTGCAATTGTTGCAAAGTACTGGATGACACGCTTGGTGTTCACAGTCTTCCCTGCACCGGATTCTCCACTGTCAAACCAAAGAGAGAAGCAGAGAGCGTGCGGTCAGGCAGGAGGTCCCCTGGCACCGGGCAGCCCCGCAGGGACCTGACCAGGGGTGTACGTACGTGATCAGGATCGACTGGTTCTCGCGATCTGTGAAAGAGTCAGAATGAAAAGTAGTGTTAGCAGTTGACCTGGGTAATACTCAGATGAATGAGAAATAAACCTGTAAATGGAAGTTGGGGCTTCTTCAGAAGTCCCAAGAGTACCCAATTCCCTTCCAGGTCCTAACCATAGTAAGTATAAGCCAAAATGGATGCATAGAGCTATAAGAGGCATGTGATCTTGAGACAAGCTGTGCATCCCCTTACCCTTCACACAGTTCTCATCAAGAAATCTAATCTAAATATTTGTGTCCAAAATAGTGGATTATATGGAATAATAACTTTTTCTTTCCTATCAGTGAAAAAAAGTAGCAAACTGAGTCAAGTACTGTTTCCGCAATGGGAGAGAGTAGAATTTTGTACAATATAGTGCAAGTAGTACATAGTGCTCGGTCCATGCATACTTCTGCATAATTCCTGTATAACTCGATTAAGTTCTGAGTCAAACATCTCTTTGGTGTTTTTAGCTGGCTTGTCACATGCTCAGTGAGATCAGTGGGGCTTTTTGGTTTAGATTGCTGTTAGTGAGGTCGAGCACTCACCAGTCAGCATGAACTGATAGGCGTTGTCAGAGATGGAGAAGATGTGTGGAGGGGCCTCCTGGCGCTTCTTGCCTCGGTAGGCCAACACCACCTCCGGGTTGTACACCGGCAGCCACTTGTAGGGGTTGACAGTGACACAGAAGAGACCCGAGTACGTCTGCACGCAAGGAAGACAGCACGTTGGCTGCTGCTTAGCCTGGCAGAGCAGTTCCTCCTAGCTGCCCAAAGGAAGACTGCTGCTGGTACTCACGTAGATCATCCAGGCTGCGTAACGCTCTTTGAGGTTGTACAGCACAGCGGGTTCATGGAGGTGGGTCATCATGGCCATGTCCTCGATTTTATCGTACTTGGGAGGGTTCATGGCGAAGACCTGATCTTCCTTCACGGTCAGGGTCTGCCAAGGAAACGAATGATCCATGTAGGTCAGCTAAAAGCTCAGACTGGGAATCAAATTATGTCCTTCAGCCTTGTTTTCTCCTCACCTCTCCAGCTTCAGTCTTGACGGTGACCTTCCCTGTTTCTCTGCTTTGGATTGTGCCTTTCACAAAGGATTCTTTAGGATGGGCCACAAAGACGGATGACTTGGCATCGAAAGGCTTGTTCTGGGCTGCAATTCTCTCCTTCTCTGACTTTCGGAGGTAGGGAGCTGCCTCCCCAAAGACAGCCATCTCGGCGTCTGCAGAGGCCATATCTGCACTTTATGGAAGGTACGTCAGCAGATGACTCTATTAGGAAGGACCAAGATAGCAGTTATTATTTACATGTATTCTGTAAGTCTGGGAAAATTTTATATCCTGTGCCTTGGTTTCTCTTCATACTCTCAGTATTTGGAAGATGTAACATAAACAAACTAGAGACTTAATTTTTAGGTCAACCTAGAAAATAAGAGGTTTTCATTGGCTTAGTCTATATCTTCACATATTTAGGAGAGCAGCTTTCAATGACCTCTCAGAACGGTTTGGTGCTTTAAGAATACTGTGTCTGTAAGATAAGAGTTACTTTGCTGAACAAGTTTCACTAAGACACCACTATTGGGAATGGAAATAGAGCTAGCACATTTTGTTAAAAGGATGAACAGTGAAGTAACATTTCTGAAAAACTATTTTAGGTGACTTACAGTCTTGGAAAATTTTGGACCTGTGGGACATTTACCTATTAAATATAATGATAACAGAAAAGCAGTGGGAAATTAAGGAATTAATGAATTTTTCAGTTGTCAACGAAAGAAAAGGGTAGTCTTTGTGATCTTTTCATATTCTGCTATAACTTAATTTGTTGTACGCATTTGTCATTCTTCAGTACAATAGCTAATTAATTTCAGCCCCAAAATTCTGACTTGCATGAAATAAAATTCATGCATTGAAAATGAATTGCCAAGCCTGTATCGGTATTACAAATAAATACTTACTGAAAAAATCTAGAAATAGGTGAGTTCTCAATACTTTAAAAAAATAGAAGTATTTTTTCAGATGCTTTATTAAACATGTAGGTGGCTAAATTTACCCAACTGCACTTGAAAGTTCTCAAGGTACAGTAGTAAAACTCATTCCCTCTTTATTCATCAGGTAATAAATATATTTTTGTCTGGAGTAAGAAAATGTGTATCTAAGAGAGCTCTGGCATTTTACAAAGGTGGTTAGAAGATCTGTATGCACAGATAATCCTCAGGTAGAATGCAGCATTTTGCACTTTTTCCTACTGTGCTCATCTTGGTCCAGTTCTGCCATAGAAAATATGGGAAGCCAGCACACCTTGATCCCTGTTAGGTCAGTTAAGCAGAAGTGAAGAATGTCCCCATAGGGATTTTCTGATCTGCCATCAATGGTCAAAGACTTCAAACAGAGCCACATGAAAATCTTGGGTACCCCACCTCCTTCTACTGTAATCACACTGGGTTTGAAACAGTGCCCATTCCAGAAACGCCACCCAAAAGGATCTTGCTCTGCCCTCTAAGAATTAATAAATCAGGTTCTTACCTCCTGTGACACCAGATGGGTGGTTTGCAGACTGGCAGCTGGTCAGTGCTGTAAAACAGAAACGGCAACTCCCTACTTGCTGCTGCACAGAAATCCAGAGTGAAAATCTGCAGGTACCTTAAAAGCAAATTTAAAACCTGAGCTGAGAAATTGAGTCCCCTCCTGGAAACGAACACTGGAGGCAGCAGGAAAGCTGTGACACATAAGGGTACCATCCTCTTCCTGCAAGCCTGCGGACCCCGTACACTTACCTTAAAGCTTTCCGTGGAGACAGGAACAGACTCGTCACAGGGACGTTTTATACGATCTAGTCTGCAGATGCTACAGATGCCTACTCTTTCTTCGGTCAAAAAATTTTTGGCAACCCTTCTTTGGTAAAGCATTGTCTGGCAAACTGAACTAAGGGCATAATTGTCATTTGACATGACTAGATATAATTAGAAAATTTTGATGTCTTACTGACTATATGAATACATCTCCTATAAATAATGTGACAAGGGTGTTAAGGAGGGAATCTGGACTAGTCAAGGCACTTAGAGAACTTGGATGCAGGACTTATGGATTCTATTGCTGGCTTGCCCACCGACTCACTGTATGATCCAGGGTGGATTGCTTGGTATGTCTCTGCCACAGATATCCCAGCTGTACAATAGATAAAACAGGATGTTCAAAGATAAATTAGCATTATTAAAAGCTTTTGGCAGTTGCGATGGTAAAATCCTAAAAGCAGAAGTGCAGATGTATAACAGTTCATGAAAGTTACAGGCACAGCAGGATGGTCAGCCAAATGCTGCAGCAGTGAGAGGCTGGGTTCTACCTGGGCTTGTAAGCTGATGCCTCTGATAGAGATGTGAGGCAGTCTCAGGGATATCAGGAAGAAAGCACACATGCATACACACACACACACACAGAAGCATGGGTACTTCACACACTTCAATTTGCAATTAAGTGGGAGATTGTCCAAGAAGTGTTGTTGTGACCCTGTGCACCACCTTGTTCTATGTGAGGGGTTACACCTGCTGAGACTTCTGATCTGCAGGTCAGTGCAAGCGAGCAAGGGATGCTCCCTTCTTTTGCTGGCAGCTTCTTAACTTATCTAGGTGTTCCCATGTCTATAAACCTGGGAAAGATAACTCTGATCGAGGAATGTCCCCCACAATTTTTTTTTCCTACCTGCAGCTGATACAAAAATCCTCCAGTCAGCCATATCTATAACTGGACATGTGCACAAAGACAGCACCTCAACATGCAGTTCCAGATGCTCTGTGTTCAATACATCCTCAGTCCAGCACTTCCGTTTCATCACAAATATCTTGCACCCTTACATATTTGTGCTGCACAGAAAACACAGTGATACCTTTACCATAGTGCTGGGGGGTGGCAGGCATGCCTATACAATGTTGAAAGAGTCGGGGGAAGGGGGATTTGAAGGTAGTCCTGATCTAGTTTTAGGAAGAGGGCACTATCGTGCAAGTTGCTCTAAATGCTGTCAGATCTAAACACATTCTTCCCATGGTCATTGGCATTTAGGTTATTAAAAGAGCTCAGTGGATAACACATGGGCAAAATTAGAAAAATGGTGCATGGATCTGATATAATATCCAGCATTAAGCAAAGTTCTGTGTTTGCAAAGCCCATTCCAAGGAGGGCTGCAGCGCTGCAGTGCCCACTTTGTTGGAGCCCAAATCCAGAGCTCAGCCCTGGGCTCTGTGTGCAGTGTGTGGTGAAGCTGATGGAAACACCCTGAACCTTGCCCAGAAGGAGCCCAGAGCCAGCCAGTGGGAAATGGTGAGCAGAGGGGTGCATCTGAAGTCCTCCCTCCCTGGGGAGCAGGCACCAAGGGGCGCTGGCAGGGGCACCTCCCTGCAGTGGCACCCAGAGCACAACTGTGCTCCCACCAGGTATTGCTCTGAGGGGCTCTTGGAGCTGAGTGCCCCGGGGTGCTGGAGTGCCACGTGGTGTCCAGCAGCCCAGTGGCTATCGGTCCTGGCCGAGGAGGGGGCAGAAAGGTCGTGGCAGCTCGGAGCCTGGGGTTTAGAAGACCACTGAAGAAGAGCAAGGGATGGCTGAGGTCTCTCTCTCCAGGCAAGAGACCTGGGGGCTTTCACCCCTCAGGCTGGGGACTGAAAATCTTTGACTTCCCAGTGGCTAATGACAAAGCCAGTCTTCTCAGGAGACCTCGATTTTTGCTGTTGCGTCATTTAGGACATGGACCCAGCTGTGTAACAGTCAGGAGTCACATGGCCAGGCAGCTCTGGGCAAGCAGTCAGCCGAGGGAAGGTTTAGTTTGAAAGGGAAGTGGCCGGTGGGTCAAGGTGTCTCCAAGTGTTGACAGTCACTCAGCAGTGCTTTGGGGACTGAACTTAGTGTCAGTACGTTCCAGTAAGCCAGTGTCAGAAACCTAAAGTCTTTCTTGGCAGTGGTCCAAATCTCAGAAAACAGTTGCAAAGCAGGGCATAGCGATGGAGGAGAGGCTTTTCTCCAGAAGGCTTTTGAGTATCTCCAAGGACAGAGACTACAAAAAAACCTCCAGGAAACCTGTGCCAGTGCTGGGTCACCCACACAGTGAAAAGTGTTTCCCGATGTTCAGAGGGAACCTCCTGTGTGTCAGTTAGTGCCCACTGCCTCTGGTCCTGTCACTGGGCATCACTGAAGAGGTCCTGGCTCTGTCCTCTTTGCACCCTCCCCTCAGGTGTTTATATACATTGATGAGATTCCCCTGAACCTTCTCTTCTCCAGGATGAGCAATCCTAGCACTCTCAGCCTTTCCTTGTAAGAGACATGCTCCAATTCCTCAGTCATCTTAGTGGCCTTCTGCTGGACTCTCTCGGGTAGCTCTATATCTCTGTTATACTGGGGAGCCCAGCACTGGCTACAGCATTCCAGGTGTGGCCTCATCAGTGCTGAGTCAAGGGGAAGGATCACCTCCTTCCATCTGCTGGCAGCACTTCAATTGCAGCCCAGGATACCATTCATCTTTGTGGCAAGGGCATGTTGCTGCTTCGTGTTCAACCTCCTGTCCACCAGGACCCCCAGGTCCACTTCTGGAAAGCTGCTTTCCAGCTCAGCATCCAGCACGTACTGGTGCAGGGGGTTGATCATCCCCAGGTGCAGGGCTTTGCACTTCCTTTGCACTGTTGGACCCAGCACTGACCTCTGTGTTTTGCCTAACCAGTACCCAGCTGCACACTGTCCTTAGCATAGAAAGTACTTTATGTTAAATGGGCCCTCACAATTGCAGAATCACAAAGATTTTGAGTCATACTGCCACATTTACCAGTATTGCTAATTAACTCAATCATGTATGGTGTCCTGGTTTCAGCTGGGTAGAGTTAATTTTCTTCCTAGCTGGTATAGTGCTGTGTTTTGGGTTTAGTATGAAAACAATGTTGATAACACACTAATGTTTTAGTTGTTGCTAAGCAGTGTTTACAATTAAGCCAAGGACTTTTCAGGTTTCCAGGTCCTGCCAGGCAGGAGGTGTGAGCCTTACACAGGAGGTGCATGAGAAGCTGGGAGGGGGGACAGCCAGGACAGCTGACCCAAACTGGCCAAAGGGATACTCCATACCATATGACATCATGCTCAGTATATAAGCTGGGGAAAGTTGGCCGGGGAGGACTGTGGCTTGGGAACTAGCTGAACATTGGTCAGCGGGTGGTGAGCGAACCGCTGTGTATTTTTTTAGCTGCCTGCCAGGTTAAACCACAACAGTGGACCAGTTAAAGAGCCTTTGTGACATTAAAGCAAAGAAACTAAATTGTACAGGCACTTCTACAGTCCCTCAGTAAATTCCATGCTTTGCATACAAACAGGGTGAGATGCCTGTAGGTTCAATATAATGTCCATAGAGGCAGGAGTACATATGCTAACTTAGAGACCGAACAATTTGCCATCTACTTCAGGGATTTTGCCTTTACTATCTCAAATATTGACTATACCGTTCACTGAAGCTAGTCTGTGCTTGATCTCCATTGCAGGAGAGTCTGGATGGTAGGACTACCATCCAGCAGGATCTGGTTCTAATAGTGGTTCTGGCACACTCTGAAGCTGTTTACAACTAGGGCCATAATGGCCATGTGGAAATAGGCATCCTGAAGGTTGAGGGGCAGGAGCTTATGAGCCCATTCAGTAGAAGAATCATTATCTTGAACGTGTGAATCTGGCAGCTTTCCTGTCACCAGAATGAAACACCACATTTCTTGACACAAAAAAATGGCAGCTGTAGAACTGTTCCACTGAAATGGAAAGGAGCAGGTTTCCTGTCCCTGGAGTCAACAAGGAAGAAATTTTCTGCCAATCTATTCTCCTTGGTCTGAGATGGCAGACCTTGGGCTCTGACAGTCCAGGCATGCTATGCTGGTGGTCACTTCTTTAGGAGGGAAAGAAACCTTGGGTATAGAGGAATGATACAGGATTTACACAAGAAAACTCAGAAAACTGCAGGCAGTCACATCCTACAAGGAAGGCGCAGAATGCTGCACAGGGCTGCAAGACAGATTGTCCCACCTAACCCTGCATCAGGTTTGGAGGACATCCTAGTTTGGCCAAAGGTTTCTGTGGGCATATGCAAATCCACACTGGGAATATATAAGCTGCCTTAAGTTCACAGAAGAATAAACTGTTGTTACTTTGGATCCCTAATTTTAATTTCTGTGCCCATCAGAAGGGCACAGAAGACCTATGTCTACATTTAATAGCTCTGTATTAATACCTTAGTACCAGTTTAAACCCCAATGTTAGCATAACGTAACTATGGGTATATGGGCTTTGCTTGGTATCTTGGTGTGAAATCCCTGAAAGGTGCTTGGTATAAATCATTTAAGAGTCTGAAGGATTACTGAAATATAGCAAAATTCTCCAGAATATTGGATATGGAGATCTGGCCCTCATGCTAATAACAACATGCATACTGAGTTCAGCTAAAACTTATAGTAAATAATACTACCTCCACCATGAAGCAGCATCTCTAGATGACACTAAGTGTGTCTGTTTACTCTTCTGTCAGCTGTACTGTAATAGAAAAATAATCTTGGTGGCTGAGACCAGCAGGAGTGAAGGGGCCTGAGTGAATTCAGCATTAAACAGTCCAGTGCCATTCAAATTGAGTAATAAGGCTATTCTAGCAACTCCTCTAAAGGAACCAGCATTTTAAAAACTGTTTCAGATAGTCAGAACAAGATGTTAAAATATTGACTACTTTCACTTGAAAACTGTCAATTCAGATGGGTTTCCTTTTTTCTCCTTTTGCATTAACTAAATAAAATATGGAAATCAAGAACTGCTCATTTAGTGTTTTCGGTAGATGTTTTTGGAATACTTTTTCTAAGGAAACTATAAGCTAAAGCAGTGGCAGCTGTAACACCACGTCTTATGACCATAGGCAGTACATGAGCTCTCAGTGAATGTCTACGAGGGAAAGACACCTGTGTGTTGGACTAAGTTTGTGGAGTCTGGAAGAAGAGGCAGGAGCAAGTGCAAAAAAGGTTGGGAAAATTACCCAAGGTTCAGTGTTTTATTGCATGACATACAGCTCACCAAAAGAAAAATGAAGTGTTTGTTCAGAGGGCATAAGCATCCCTGAAAAGGATTCTAAGCTACTGAGCATCTCCTTTGGATTTTTTTTTTATTATCTATAAAGCCCATCTATCCCACCCAGGTATCACTTATCTGACACTGACATAGTGGCTTCTTACAAAGCTTCTTACAAAGCAGCAGTCTCTAATCTGAAGTAGATGACCCAGATTTCATTGTAGTTTAACTCTGTAGAACCCAGTAGGTTACATTGGGAAAACTCGCCGTTTCCTGTCTCCAGGTGCAGCCAAGGAGAAGTCTGCCCACGAAGGGATCTGTTGAAAGAACTGCAAAAGTCTCAATGGAAAAAGAAGAATGCAATGATTCCTGGCAGCCATTAATTTTCTGTCAATCCTATTTCCATCTCTGCAGGGCTGGACTCCAGTGGGACCAGAGGCAAACCACAGCACAGTTAAAAGAGAAGAGGCAGACTGAAAGCCATCTCTGGATACAGACTGTCCTGCACAGCAATGCAGTGTTGGCAAGACACACATTCCCCATGAAGGAGAAAGGATTCAGTCATGCTGAAAATAGATCTTTCTTGAGACAGAGATCAGGCAGCTGTCTCCCTTTCTGCCAGGCATTAAGATGTGTATTTTCTTCTCCTGATCCCTGTGGTTAGCTGAGAGATAACGCCAGATAAGGCATTTTTCTGCTGGGCAGAAGAGACGAACTAGAGAGGAAAAGTGGACGTGCCTACGAACTGCTGTATGTTGGCTAGTGGGAACCTCCCTCTCATGCATGTTCACGGTCAACAAGTTCATGAACTGGAAAAATGAGAAGGTACCTGTATGGCAGGAGGTTTTGCAGAGGGAAAAGGAGTCTTTTTGGAGTCTGGTGATCCCCAACCTTTCACCCTGGGAACTACTCTCAGGCACTTTGCTCTTCTAACTACAACAAACTGCCCTCCAAGAGAAAGGACTTTGGGGTTTGGTGGATATGAATATGGGTGCTCCCACTGCAAACAGGATGAACCAAGAACTGGGTGGTGTTAGAAGTGTGATCAGGTGATTGTAGGAAGCTATTATCCCTTTTGCTTGATGGTGGTGAGTCCTCATCTGAAACGGTTTGTCCAGTTTTAGGCTCACCAGTTCAAAAGCGACGTGAACTAGTGGGAGAAAGTCCAGCAGAAGGCTAGCAAGATGGGAAAGGGTCTAGAAAACCTGTGCTATGAAGACAGTTTGAGAGCATGTTTAGTCTGAGGAAAAAAAGGCTAATGTTCATGAGGGGTAGTTACAAAGACAACGTGCCAAGTATTTTTCATGGCTAGTGGACAATGTAACAAAGGGCAATGACCACAAATTGTTAGTTGAAAGTGTCCAGTTAGACATTAGGACAATTCCTCACTACTGGGTAATGTAGAAATGGCAGAGGCTACCCAGAAAGGTTGTGGAGCCTCTGTCTGAAAAGCTTGGCTAATGAAAGCCATGACTGCTCTGACCAACAGCAGCAATAGATCTGATTGAAGTGGGAGACTGAAGACCTTCGATGTTCCTTCGCAGCAGCATTTCTGTGGCTTTAATGTAGAGGTTCCCTCTATCCATCCAAAGCAGACAATTGCTCAGGCTTAAGCAGAGAGGGTATCTGCAGCTTCATATCTTGTCCTAAGAAATAGAAATTTCCCTGGAGTCCTGAAAAACATCTTTTTTCAAGTGGACCACTGAAGATGAATCTTTGATCTCACTGCATTGTTGGAGACAGTTAATTCCATGCAACTTGTCAAAGCTTATCCCTCCAGAACTCCAATTCCAGAACACCCCTTCTCAAGTATGTCATCTAAACGTCCTCAGCAGCAGTAGGCTTCAGTAGCTTTCAGTCCTTGAAGAACAATCTTGACATACAGACAGAGTCAGAGAACTGTGGAGCTCACTGGGGCAGCAAAGTGCATCACATCACATCAGAAAGAAGTTCCACCAGGTGAGGAGCAGCAGAGCAAGCAGAGTACAGGAAGGTCCTCTTGTTATCACAGGCTGGACATGTTCACAGTGGTACTTGTATGCTGGTAAGCATTTCCCCAGCCCTGTTACAAGAATTTAGGGATCTGGCACAAACTTTTTTCATTCTGAGTCACCAGGTACTATTTGTCAGAAAATATGTGTATGGTATAGTGAACAGCAGCTAACATCACCACTGCGTGTGATTTCTGATCATAACACTGAAGGAAATAGGATTACATGATGTCCCTGCCAGTGGCAGGGGAGGATGGGCTAGGTGATCTTTAAAGACCCAAACCATTCTGTGATTCTGTGAAGGGCTGTCCTGGGTGAGATCAAAGGAATATGTAGACTCTCACACCTGATATTTCCCATCCTCCTCATCAGTCTCCCCAGATACCCACCCTCTGCACAACCTCCCACCCACATCATGAAGCCTGCTAGAGCACAAACCACCTCGAGTTGGTGAAAAGTATCGTGTGAGTGGAGCAAAACCAAATAAGGCAGCCATGGGAAATCATACTGAGAACAGCAATGTGTTTTCTGTGTCCCTGCCAATAATGGGGGACAGAAGCCCAAGCACATTCCTACTACGTCTCTATGAAGCCTTAGAAGCCTTCTCAGGTCTCAGAGACCTACTTGTACCCCCACACGGAGCCCGTAAAGCTCATGAGATACAGCAGACATTCCCCTTAACAGGCATCCCTTTGCACACCCTGCTAGTGAGTCCTGGGAGGCTAAAGAGAGCTCAGAGCTGCTCAGCTTCTGCTCCGATAGGAAACCTCCTCCTGTGGGGTGATGCCCTGGGGAGCAGGCTCAGGTGCCTGCTCAGGTAGCAGTGTGTCCTGTCCCTGGGGACAGGCCACTTCAGCTGCTCCTCCTCACGTGATCAGGGCCCCAGAAGGACCAGGAGTGTCTGCATGGATGTGCTGCTTTCTGAGCGTGCATTAAAGCTAAGGTGAAACAAAGTCAGCCCTGCATGTGGTAGGTAATTACTGGTGATTATTCTACCCTGCTTCAACCTAATCAGCTTGCTTGGTGACTGGGCTCCAGACCCTCATAAAACACTGTAAATATTGCATACCATAGAATTTATATGCATCTGTTCAGTGTTTATATACCCATCAATGTTTGCTGTGTTACCACTGTCTCTAAACACTATGTCACACAGGTGACTGACTTGGTGACAAGCAGTTTTGCCTGGACATGCTTCTGAAGTTAGGCTCTTCTTCTTTATAATGATGAAATATGAACTGGTGTTGAGAAATTCACAGATTTTTGTCCATCGGCTGCATCTGTTCCTTATTTTCAGAGGATAAGCATATAGTCCCTCAAAATCTCCAGAGGAATATCATCTTGTCTAGTTACCACTAGGAAAGAAGCTGATTGCACAGTAAACCCGTTCAGAACAAACACCAGTTTCACTTTCTTTTCTTTTGTTGGACAAAACTCCCTCAGATAGGTGCTATAGCATTAGGATGTTTCCGAATTAAAGATTTTGATGCTGTTTCAAATCGTCTCCCTTGCATTGCTCCCTGTTATCTGACAAACAGCACCTGAGGTAAAGGTTTCTTTAGCAGTTTTGATGCCACACATTGGGACCAGCCTGTTTCTGCAGAGGGAGGTGAAAGTGGCTGAGCCTGAACAGGTAAGTGTAGGAAGATCACTGACTTTCCAGGCATGCAGCTGGTGGGATGGATGGGGAAAAGCTGACTCTGTGGTTTCTGGGAGCAGCTATTCAGCACTACTCATTGCTTCGGTATGCCTCCCTGCAGTGCTAATCTGGCCTTGCAGAGCTCTGGCATAGGCAAAGCAATTTTGCTGTGATCATTGTGTGATCATTATCCTCCACTTCTGAACTCTGCTGACTACAACAGGCTTTTCTTAAACAGTAGGGTTTTGTTTTACTCCCCTCCTTCCCTTTCCCCAGGTCTTCAGAGAATTTTACTCCCAAATAATTTGCTTTTCCAGCTGCTACACAAAACATAGTCTCAGCCCTTTTGAGAGGATGTGAAACAGCAGCTGTGTGCCCATCTCCCAGCTGAAAACAATGAGGATCTGTAAGGCTTGCTCAGCTTTGGGAAAGCCAGAACAGAAAAAAAAACATCATGCAGAGACAGTCTCATAAATTTGAGAATAAGCAGACAGCCATATCAGCCTAGACCTAAGGTCCAGCTTATATTTAATCATAGAATCCCAGAATCCCAGGCTGGTTCGGGTTGGAAGGGACCACAAGGATCATCTAGTTCGAACCTCATGCCATGGGCAGGGACACCCCCCACCAGCCCAGGGTGCCCAAAGCCCCATCCAGCCTGGCCTTGGGCTCTTCCGGGATGGGGCCTCCACAGCTTCTCTGGGCACCCTGTGCCAGGGCCTCACCACCCTCACAATGAAGAATTTCTTCCTAATATCTAACGTGAATCTCCCTTCTTTCAGTTTAAAACCATTTCCCTTGTCCTGTCCCTCCCTGCCCTGGAACCAGCCCCTCTCCAGCTTTCCTGGAGCCCCTTTAGGGACTGGACGGCCACAATTAGGTCTCCCCAGAGCCTTCTCTTCTCCAGGCTGAATAACCCCAGCCCTGAGGGAGCCTGTCCTCGTAGCAGAGGTGCTCCAGCCCTCGGATCAACTTCGTGGCCTCCTCTGGACTTGCTCCAGCAGCTCCACATCTTTTCTGCACTGGGGACCCCCGAGCTAGACACAGGACTCCAGGTGGAATCAGAGCAGAGGGGCAGAATCCCCCTCCTCGCCATGCTGGCCACACTGGTTTTGATGCAGCCCAGGACACGGGTGGCTTTCTGGGCTGCCAGCACACACTGCCGGCTCATGGTGAGCTTTTCATCAACAAACACCCCCAAGTCCTTCTCCTCAGGGCTGCTCTCAATCCATTCTCTGCCCAGCCTGTAGTTGTGCTTGGGATTGCCCCGACCCACGTGCAGGACCTTGCACTTGGCCTTGTTGAACTTCATGCGGTTCGCAGGGGCCCACCTCTCCAGCCTGTCAAAATCCCTCTGGATGGCATCCCTTCCCTCCAGCACACCACACTGCTTGGTGTCGTCAGCAAAGTTGCTGAGGGTGCACTCGATCCCAGTGTTCATGTCACTGACAAAGATGTTAAACAGTGCTGATCCCAGTACAGACCCTTGAGGAACACCACTCATCATTGACCTCCACTTGGACATCAAGCCACTGACCACAACTCTTTCAGTGAGGCCATCCAGCCAATGGACCAAGTGGTCCATCTGTCACATCCATGTCACTCTAATCTAGAGACAAGGATGTCATGCGGGACAGTGTCAAATGCTTTGCACAAGTCCAGGCAGATGACATCAGTTGCTCTACCCTTGTCCACCAATGCTGTAACCCCATCATAGAAGGACACCAAAATTGTCAGGCATGATTTGCCCTTAGTGAAGCCATGTTGGCTGTCACCAATCACCTCCTTAATTTCCATGTGCCTGAGCATAGTTCCCAGGACGATCTCTTTCACCTCGCCTGGCCCAGAGGTGAGACTCACTGGCCTGTAGTTCCCTGAGTCTTCCTTTTTTCCTTTTTTGAAAATCGGGGTTATGTTTCCTCTTTTCCAGTCAGTGGGGACCTCACCAGACTGCCACGACTTCTCAAATATGACGAAGAGAGGCTTGGCCACTTCATCTGCCAGTTCCCTCAGGACCCATGGATGCATCTCATCAGGTCCCATGGTCTTCAGCACCTTCAAGTTTCTTAGCTATTCTTGAACCTGATCTTCTACAGTGGGCGGTTCTTCATTTTCCCAGTCCCTGCATTCACCTTCTGCAACTTGGCCAGTGTGGCTAGAGTCCTTGCCAGTCAAGAAAAGTCATTAAGTACCTCTGCCTTCTCCATATCCTGGGTGACCACATCACCTGTTCGATTTTGGAGGGAACACACATTTTCCCTCATCTTCCTTTTATTGCTGACATATTTATAGAAGCTTTTTCCTGTGGCCTTTAACACCCCTTGTGAGATTTAATTCTATCAGGGCTTTGGCTTTCCTAACCCGATCCCTGTATTGCTCCCAGGCTACCTGTCCTTGCTTCCACCCT
Organism: Psophia crepitans; assembly: GCA_013399095.1. Taxonomy (NCBI): domain Eukaryota; kingdom Metazoa; phylum Chordata; class Aves; order Gruiformes; family Psophiidae; genus Psophia; species Psophia crepitans. The sequence continues at coordinate 25,957 of VWZZ01002302.1, forward strand.
CTGTAGGCTTCCCTTTTTTGTCTGACTTTGTCCAGGAGCTCCTTGTTCATCCATGCAGATCTCTTGGTGTTTTTGCCTCCTGAGCTTGGAGGAGGTGACCCTTGAATACTAGCCAGCTGTCTTGGGCCCCTCTTCCCTCCAGGGCTTTGTCCCACAGTATTCTACCAAGCAGATCCCTGAGGAGACCAAAGTCCGCTCTCCTGAAGTCCAGGGTAGTGAGTCTGCTGTGCACCTTCCTCACAGTCCTGAAGATCTTGAACTCCACCATTTCGTGGTCATTGCAGCCAAGGCTACCCTTCAGCTTCACACCCCCTACCAGCCCCTCCTTGTTCCTGAGGACAAGGTCCAGCATGGCACACCTCCTTGTTGGCTCCTCTATCACTTGGAGGAGGAATTTGTCATCAACACATTCCAGGAACCTCCTGGCTTGCTTGTACCTTGCTGTGTTGTCCCTCCAATAGATATCAGGGTGACTGAAGTCCCCTATGAGGACCAAAGCTTGTGAACACAAGGCTGCTCCTATTTTGTGCATGACTGTACATTGAACGCTGGGTGAAAATCCAGTTTCACTTTTTCCACAATATTTATAATACTGTCGAAGCATAAGATCTTCGCACCTGGTGGTTTGTTTCCCAAACAGTTTGTTTCTCCAGTGCTCCCATCAATCTTTCTCTGTACCCTTCCTAACTGCCCAGGCAGAAGCTACAGAGAGCAGGTGTTTTGTGTGCCTGGTACAATGATTTCTGCTTTGTTTTCAGTTGATCCTGATAATTTCTGATACTCTGTTCGTCTTTTGTGGCCATCAGTGAGCACTGACTTGACATTTGGAGGCAAATACTCACTATTCTGGTAGCCTTCCTATCTCCTAATCCTGGTCTTCTTTTCAGAGACCAAATTTTTATAGGGTATAGTCTATGTTTCATCTACAGTCTCTGTTGCACCTGCATTTTACAACTGATGGTTATACAGTCTGCTTTACAAGGACAACGTCTTTCTTAGTGGCTTTCAGCAAAATGACAGTGAGTGAGACTCACGAGTGGCGCAGCTCAGCGAACAGAGCAGTGGAGAGACAGGTAAAGCAGCAAACTTTCATTTGGGGGTGAGCAGCTCTTCGCAAGTCTCAGAGTTGTGCCATTACTCAGATTCCTCATGTTCCCAGCAAACACCAGTGGAAGAGCTGGCCAAGGAGGTGACATTCAGGATGCCCTTTCTATCACCCACTGAAGCAGCTGAGGGGCTCCTGTTACAGAGAAGGGGAGTCGGGTGGGCAGGCTAAGATGCCTCCGGGTAAGACAAAGAAAAAAGACAGCAAGTGGCAAAAGGGGGAGGGCAGGGGGAGGGAAGGAAAATCAGGATTAGGTGCGTAATATTAGCACTAGCAACAACTGTACCCTAAAAAAGAGAGCAATGAGGTGACATCTTCCTAGGATGACACTCATGTGTGACAGATGCACAAATCCCACTTCTGGGAAGATTTCAGTGCTGTAATTGGAAATATACTGGTATGGAATTTGTATAAAACTGTTCACTTCAAGCATTAGACTTTTCAAGGCTAAGAGAGCCCACTGGGTTACCACAGGATTTTCTGAGTGCCAGAGTCACTGCAGTGAGGTTACTGACAGGATATGTAGCAGAATTCTCCAGTGACGTTATGTGGACTAACCTATTATGTTATAGAAAAGTTCCTTTTGCATCCTCAGGAACTTTGTCAACAGCCTCACTGTATGTTGGCAGATATACTTCCTTGGTGGTCAGTCTAAATGTTTCCTTAATTGCTCTCTGCATCCATCTGAGATGCCGAGGGAAGGATACAAGTCCCTGCTACTCCTGAAGGGCAAATCAGTTGTGTAAAGCAGAACAGCTCCAGCAGCAGACAATAACAGTCACATGCCACCAGCCAGCCAGCAGCCAGGGTGTTTGACATCTCTATCAGGACCATGGCCTGAGAAAATATATGTTAAACCTTCTGCAGCTCAACATGCAGTGCCAACTTCACTCCAGCGCCGCTTTGCCAACCATATCCTGGGGGGCATCAAGCCTGGCATTGCCAGCCAGGCCAGGGACAGGATGGTCCCACTCTGCCCTGAGCTGGGGCGGCCTCACCTCCAGTGCTGGGGGCAGGTTTGGGCGCCACAGCACAAAAAGGGCATAAAACTGTTGGGGAGTGTCCAGAGGAGGGAACAAAGGTGGGGAAGGGTCTGGAGGGGCAGGCGTGTGAGGAGAGGCTGAAGGCCCTGGGCTGGTTCAGCCTGGAGAAGAGGAGGCTGAGGGCAGAGCTCATGGCGGCCTACAGCTTCCTCCCGAGGGGGAGCCAAGGGGCAGGCGCTGATCTCCTCCCTCTGGGGCCCAGCGACAGAACCCCAGGGAACGGCCTGGAGCTGCCCCAGGGGAGGGTTAGGGTGGGGATCAGGAGAAGGTTCTTCCCCCAGAGGGTGGTGGGGCCCTGGCACAGGCTCCCCAGGGCAGTGGTCACCGCCCCAAGCTTGGCTGAGTTCAAGTAGCGTCTGGCCAACGGTCTCAGCCATCTGCTGTGATGGGGCTGGGCCTGTGTGGGGCCAGGAGTTGGGCTGATGGTCCTTAGGGGTCCCCTCCAACTCGGGAAATTCTGTTATTCTATGATTTGCTAACACAGTTGTTGCCTTCCAAATCATTCCTTCACGTGCTGCTCCCTGAGAAGTACCTCCAGGCGGACAGACTCTTGCAGGGTGACTCGTAGGGTCTCACAGCAGACTTATCCCATGATCCCACACTGCTACCTGCCTTCTATTACCTAAGCTCGGAATTCACCTCTCTGGCCTTCGATCACAAAACCTTCATGTGTGCTGAACTGCATTTCTCCCAACGTTACTGTGCTGCTGGCAAGGGTGTGGGGGGGAGGCAGGTCCTATAAGACCACAGTTGTGAGACTCTGACAGCAAGACTCAGATGATTCCTCCTCTCCTGGGGCTCTTGACATGAACTTACAGTACACACTGTTGAATTTTACTTTGCCTACAAAGAGTTTCTGAAGAGGAATTTGCTCTACTATTACTGAATGCTGCATTTGAGGTCAGGAGATCCCTGGCCATCCATATGGGACAGCAGCTCTATATGACCCCATCAGCTGCATCTATTTTAAACTTTCTCTCAGAGGTGTTCATTTATGGCCATTATGGACTGATGGTTTTCTCAAGACCTTTGCACAAGCCCTTATCAGGTGACAGGGAGCTTCACAGATAGAGTGTCAATGCAAAATGACCCTCATTCTCCATAAACCAGTGAGCAATTCATCTTCCTCACATCAGTGTCCCACTTTGATCCTGATAATCCAGCAGGCTTTATGGCAGTGGCTGTCAGTGGGAATTTTTTTCCCAGCCTCTGCTTCTCCTGCAGGCATCCTCCCCTGGCTCAGTACCGATAATTCATTCTTTTCCCCATTATGTATCTATCTCCTCCTCACAGGACGGGCAGAAGCGGCTAGCACCACTCAGAGACCCTTAGCTTCTGCTCCCATCTTCTCCTCCACTTCTGGGTTGGTTGGTTTTTTCTTGGCAGATTCAAAAAACATATGCATGGGTGGTAGCCACAGGCTGGGCTCACACAGAGTGACAAGCGAGGACCCTGTGGGGTGGGCCACAGCAGCAGCTCAAAACTGGTGCCACTCTGCACCGTCCACTTATCCCCTGCCAGAGAGCAGACCCCAACCCAGGCTGCCTTCCCTGCCTGGGGAACAGGCTGGGGCAGCTGAGATCTGGACATGTTTGGGGGCTTCCAAACTCCAGCTGGGGACTGGCAGTAGTCCCTGAAGTGTTTATCCCTCTGGGGCGGTGTGGCTTTTCACTGCCTCCTCCCAGAACAGCTTGTGCTCCTGGGTTTGGGAAATGCTGCCTGAGGATGCTTTCTCCTCCGCAGTGCAGCCAGCTCCCCACAGCCCAGTGCGCGGGCATCAGTGATGAGCCATGTGCCATGTGCAGTAGTAATGAAACAACATCCTTTACAGATATAGTAAATTATTTTGTCAAAACTAAAATCAAGCTTTACAAAGCTCTCTCGAGGTGGGCTATGAATTACTGTCATTTGCAGATTAACAATGTAGTGTTTCCCAGCAATTTCCCCTCAGATTTCTCCTGACCTTTCTTTCCCAAATCTGACACTGAGTTGTCATTCCTTCCAAGCCCACATCCTCTGCCATCTTATCACTTATCCCTTTTTCTCACGCACATCCATCTCACTCTCCTCCTCCTACACTACTCCCTGCATTCCCCAGCACAATTTCCACGCTACCTCAACACTTACCAGCTTACTCATTTTTCTGCAACAAGAGCTGCATAAAGGGGAGTTCAGCTGCTTGCATCACGCCTAATGCACTGGGGCCCTAGCTCTGTATTTGATCTGAACATGTTCAGGGGCTGCTCCTGCTCACCTTTGCTGAGAGAGGGGACATGGCTTTCTGCAGTGCTGCTGGTCCTGGAGCACGCGTAGAGCAAGCCCTGTTGCTGCCTTCCTCGCCAGGGAATCACTCACTCACCTCATTCATGGATTGGGGCCACTTGCTGATCAGCAAAAGAATGAGCTTTATGTCCACAGGCTTTGCTTTAATTTGCTGGTGTCCAAGAGAAGTGACCCCCCCATCCACCCCGGACTGAGCCCCAGCTGACCGCTGGAAGAACCTGGGCAGCCGCTGTGTTCCCCATGGGACAACATGTCCCAGCGGGAATGGTGAGCCCCCAAGCACTGGGTTGGCACAGCGTCACTGCACAGATTTCAGCGGGGCCACTCTTGATTTATACTCTTACCCAGGAGAGCACACTCGGGCCTGCTTCTGATCTTTAACATTTCAGCTGAGAAAGGAGCTGTGCTGGAGCAAGTCTCTCTGGGCTAAGAATAGCATCTGCCGTCTTAGGACACAGCACAGTTGTCCAGCTCCTACATGGCAGCACGTCGCACCGAGATATAGAAGGCAACCTACCCGCCGAGGAATGTCTTCGAGCGCTATTAGTGGAAGCGTATCATCTACACAAACAGGCATGACCCCGCGCAGGAGTCTTGCAAGGGGGGCCTATTTTGAGCTTTTGACAGTGAGGCTGAGCGGAGACAAATGACAGACTGATCCTCCAGGCACAGGCAACCTCCAAAGCGCTCTGCAGCCTTGTTTCCTCCTCTGGGAATTATTCTTGGGAAGGCTGATGGGTGATTTGTGGGACCTCAGAGCCCAGGAGGGAGCTGTGGATTTGATGGGGATGCAAGGCCAGGCCTCTGTCCCATCAGCACTGTCTGGCCGTGCTTATGGCACGTCCTGCCCCGGGCAGTGCGCCTCTCCCCGAGCTTAGGGCTCGCGGCCGCTTGCTTTATTTTCAACCACACCCTTGAGAGCTAGAGAGACACCAGAGGCTATGTAAGTGTGTGCAGGTGAAATAGAAATCCTTTGCAGACAGGAGGGTATTCACCTCTTAGCACCTGAAGATTTCTCTCTGAGCAGTTCTGTGGACATTTGAGGCTCCTTTTCCTCTTCCCAGCCATCACAAATCCCCTTCCTGACTTATTCCCATCCTTTTAACATCCTCCTTCTTGTTCTGATATGGATTTCTGTCATTCCAATTTATTTTTATGTCTCATTTATTTTTCACTTCTGTTTCATTTTCATGGTTTTGTGAAAAGTGGATCTGCACGTTAAGCTCTCTGCAGCAAAAAATCCCCACTCTCCCAGGAAATTTTTCCAGCTGGATCAACCGGCCAAGTCAGTCTCCCTTCGGACTCCGCGTTCAGCTGGACCAACGCACAGCAGCAGCGTTAGCAGACAGGAACAAGTGGTCAGGGGACTGAATGTGTGTTAGGCAGCTTATAAAGTGCTGCCACTAAATGCAACCCCACACCCTTAGGGGAGGGATCTGAAGCTAGCTCTTGGAAGAAGGGCCCTTGGCACGGTCCCAGCCTTCTGAGCCGTTCCCACGCATGTCCAGCACTCCTGCAGATGAAGACTCAGTTGATTCAGCTGGCAGACCAGAGGCACAACTATTCCTTCATGGGCCAGTCATTTTTCTAGCAGCCTAAGTGACAATGAGTCCTCCTATGACCCTCAGCAGTCTGGCTCTGCCAGGCACCTCTGCTCTAGGTGGCCATCCCCCTGTGCTTATCACTAGACAGTACGTCTCGATGTGGGCTGTGTGAACAGCCCCTCCTCAGCTGCTCACCTGAAGATCACGCTGGCAATAGAGAAAGCCTTTACCCCCAAGTCTTGGTGCCATCTGATGAGGCTCAGGTTCCTACAGCGCAGCATTACCAGGTGGAGACTCAACCAGGATCTTAAATCCCTCTCCCTGCTGTGGCAGCCTGCATGATGGGGATGTCAGACAGGGCTGTCTGCTCCTCTGAGGCTCTCCAGCAATGGAGTGCTCCCGTTCTTGCTGCCCTGAACCATCATGGCTCAGTGTGGGCTAAGCTTCCTTACAACTCAAGCTGTGAAGCTCTGTGACCATGGCCATGCCTTTCTTTCGGTTTTATTCTTATTGCATGGAATCAGCAGTACACACAGATCAGGAATCTGAGGGCAATAGTTCATTACCTGAGCAAAACAGAGCCCCTGTACTGGTGTTTGCAGATAATCTGCTTCCCAGGTCTTGGGACAGAATGAATGACTTGACTGATGGTAGCAGAGTTGGTCTGCAAGCATTCTGGTTTGAGGACACAAGCAAGGAAACGCCTCAGGCCTTACAGTACCTTGGCATTTGACTCATTCGTGATGAACAGATGTGAAGGTTTGAGAACAGGAACCAAAGCACTGAACATGATTGTCCCAGTGGGTTCAGATAAATATCTGGGTACGCGGGTGGAGTCATAGTTTGGACCATGGAAGTGAGATTTCATTTCCAAAGTAGACTTGTAGCTTAAACCCACTCTGAAGCTAAAAATGCTGAATGTGCTCATTGTTTCAAAAATCCCCATCCGTTTTAAATTGCATTTCATATATGAAAGGCAGTACACTCTTTTGGATACCAGTATGCGGCAGTAAGGGCCCTCCATAACTCCACATGATGTGTAAGTCTTCTGTATTCCACAAAAGGTGGAAATGGGTGGACTCAAGCCTAATTCCCTTGTACAAGTGTGATGCTTGCACAGGCTTGCTAACTCAGAAACACGGGAACTCGTCAGAGTGTCCCGGAGTATGGATTTGAGAAAGGACACAAGAAGATGTGGCTGAATGCAGGAGATAAAACCAGATGCCAACTTTCACGATCTCACCTGCAATCCTGTAATTCCCCAGCTATTAAAGGATGCCAAGGAAATTCCGAATAACTGAGATACCTCCTACCCCACTATCAGATGCTCTAAATCTTGCAACTGAAAAAAAAATAAAAATAAAATTTCAGCCGTGGACTAAACTACTGAGAAAGGGGTGCTGTGTGGTACACTGACAACAACTCCAGCAGCCATAACCAGATCTAGATTTTGCAAGGAACCCCTAAGAGATTCCTCTTTATGGCACTACTAAACTACTGTACCTACTACAAGAAACAGCATGTCCCACCAGGAAGTGTGAGGTCAGAGCCTAGAAAAAACATGGAGGAAATGTGAACACTGTCCCAATGATTCTGAGACTGACTCCCATACTTTTGGAGCCCACTAGTTGATACAGTCAGTGACCACAAGTTCATTGGCAGCCACATAAAGGAAGAAACAATGGGCAGGGTCTTGTGAGCCCCATCCTAGAGAGCAGGTTAACAACCTCAAGCAAACTGAGCTTCTGTTTGCAAATAACAGAAGGGCCCAGGCAGCAGGGAGAACTGTCCGTGAGGAGAGAAACATCTGTGCTACAGAAACATTGCTATCAGCTTTTGCTAGAAGAAATGAAAGATCAGACACTTTCTCAAGTGTGTGTACACTGTGCTCCCACTGGGGGCCAGAGGGGAGCGGTGGGGGGTGGAAGAGGCTTTGGACCTGATGACCTCCACAGTTCCCTTCCAACCTCAACCATTCTGTACTATGTGGAAAAAGAAATGTCAGAGGTCTTCGACCTCCTGGGGTCCAAGCAATGACAGATGGATGGACTGCTCTGTCAGATGGCTTTGCTGTGCTCTGTAGGCATAACAATGTCCTCACCAACATGCGAAGCCATGCCACACCACCTTAGTTTCTGTAGTGTTCCTAGGTGGTAGCTCTGGCACTGAACTCAAGGGTTTTCTTCTCAAACTGAGATACCATTTACAGTTCATGCAGGCTGAACTAGGGATGTGAACCACCCGATTACCTGACACAAGGAAGTGATGTACTAACAGGCTACAACAGGGGACTGTCCATTTTGACACGGTTGTGTTCAGCACTGGGACCCATCCACAGCACAGCTCTACCTCCCTTTCTGCACAATGAGGTACAAATCCCAGGTGGGGCAGATGTGCCTGCAAGGGGACATGCTGCAGTGCTGCAGATAAGTGAACTGTTGACCTGGTGTGGTGGCAGTCAAGTGATTAAGGCTCCTGGTTATTTTGTGGTAATGGAAGAAACAGGTCTGCTGTCCAACTGGAGCAGTCCATACCTAGGTCATGGTGGACCAGCAAGGCAGAGACACTGACCATGATGGTAGGGCCATCCTGATTCTTTGCCAAGGAGCATGAATGCACTGGATGAGGAGGAATGGAAAACACTGGGTGGCTAAGAGGGAGCCATGGTTAAACCTTCAACAGTGTCATGGAGGGATCTCCTGGTTTTATTAACCTCTTTGTAGTTGAAAACTGAGAAAGAGGTGATGTCCATCACTCTTTTTCAGACAGGAGTGACAGAACATCTTGGGTTTCTCCCCTCTCATCCTTGTAACTGACAGCAGAAGCAGGTCAGACTGCTTCCTGAGCACTTGTGTGCTGGAGCTGTGTCCTGGAGCCAGGTAAGGTCAGATCCATTTGGATATACCTTTCCTAGGCACACAGACATGAAGCAGTCATCTGGAACTTCCCAACAGTGTCAGCATCCTATTTGACAGAGCATCTAGTGCTGTGCACAAACTAATCCATCGCCTCAGAGCACTGGGATGTCAGCACACAGGCATCCCATGCGCTCTCCAGCCCTTACTGTGGTGCCTGGTATGACTCCTTCACCAGTGCCAAAGTACCTGGGTTTACTCACTACCTAAGATCATAGAATCATAGAATCATTAAGGTTGGAAGAGACCTCAAGGATCACCCAGTCCAACCCTCTCCCCCCCACCTATTACCCACTAAACCATGTCCTTCAGTACCACGTCTAACCTTTCCTTAGTTTCAGCCATACCACACATACACCACAAAGTAGCTGATCACGTATTTCTCTTTGGGAAATACTCTGGGAAACTGGGCAGAATTATGGTGCCCAGTGCCACTGGGGAGGTAAGCTTCAAGCAGCTACTCAGATTTTGCTGCTAATGTAACAGACATAACAGATAATGATTCCCAATGTAACAAGTCTTTGAGACACCGAAGTTCAAGTCCTCATTTGCTCAGAGCTGCAACACTGGATCGCTCAGAAGTGGGACAACTTCCTGAAATACAGTTTGACTACAACGAGATTAGAAACACTGGATTTGTAATGCACACAGATGGCTGTGGGCTCACAGGCTGGAGCAGTCTTGTTCTCCCAGGCAGATACACAGCAGTGAATCTAAGCGTGAATACTGCAATTGAGTTCATGTTGCACGTTTGACACAACACATCTGTTCATACAGTAGTTTATTCTCAGCCTCATTTAACAAGGTCAGCATGTCTGCTTTCAAGCAGAAGGTATGGAGAAAGCCTGTCAAACACCTAAATTTTAAGGTCAGGACAAAATTGCTCAAACATGATCATAGCAGCAGTTAAGACTTGAACCCACAGTTTTGACTGTGCTTAACTTAGAAAGAAAATGACTCTCATCTGAACATAAACATTTGGAGCATCTGAAGTTGCAGATATCTACTTTATTGACACTGGTACAGTGGCAGCATGACAGAACATGTCTACGTCCATAAGCAAATGGAAAAGCTACCCGTGTAGCTCTAGCTACCACGAATCCATACCTGGAAAGATATTTTGTGTAAGTTCTGGTTATCCCAGAGGAAGCTCATTTTTCACTTCCTAACACCACCTGTAAAGGAGAGGCTTTGTTTAGTCCACACATGTCAAGATGAGTCTTTTGGTCCCTTAAGTCATGTCTTAGGATGCACCATATAGCTACGATGTGCAAGTGGAGCCCAGGTCAATGTAGTGTAATCCTGAAGACCACACATCACCAAATGCCATGCTGTCAGACTGAAGGGTTGAAATGGAGAAACATGTCTGCTTGCTTTTCTAAAGTGCAACTTTACTATTGAAGTGCTTCAGCAACCCGCACCCCTATCCTCCGGGACAAGGAGTATCGCAGCATTCCCAAAAGTGAATGTAAAGCATGGAAGGGCATACAAGGATGTATTGATCCATTGGATCTATTAAAAGATGCAGGCATTACAATGCTTAATTTTTAGGCCTCCAAGAGCAGAATTCCGAACTCGTGCCAGGTTCCCAGGCTCTATATATACTGCGCAATGTCAGGCACCTCAATGCAGGATCAAAAATTACAGCATATTGCAGAAACAGTTGCCTATAGTCAGTATGTTCAAGCTGCCTTTACCTGGGGATACCCAACAGGAGATACCTGAACTCTTGGCCATCTGGGCTTTCAATTCAATTAGAGATTCCCTTTATAAAGTAATCTCATGTCTCGAGGCTTTGCTCAGGAACCTGTACTCAGCCTTCCAAGAGCTTCCCCTGGGCTCTTGGCAAGCCCCTGAGAAGCACTGAGGAGTGAAAGCCTTTGACCGGAGTGTGGCATTAAGTGACTCACTGAAAGTTGCACACCAGCCTCTGGCAGAACCAACGTTGTCTCAGACCAGAGCCTTTAGGAGAAAGCATTTTCTCCATGGCATCTGTTCTAGAGTTAAAATGCTGCATCAGTAAGAGGAAGCTGTAGGTAAGCAGAAGGCAGACTGGAGCTAAGGTTCTCAATTCCCTGGACACGTGCTCTAGGTACTAGTAATTTTTCCAAAATGTGGGCTGAGGCTCTTTTACCTCCAACCATAAACTGAGCTAGACTAGTGCAGTCAAAAGGCATTACACCTGCTCAGATCACACTAGGAAAAACAGGCTATAGATCTTGTACCAGTCTTGGGTAGGAGAAAGCGAACTTCTTGGCCAGTTCCCTAAGGACACAGTGCTGCTGCATCTTTCTCAATCAGAATGTTAGTTCTGCCTCAGGCTTACAGGAATGCTGTTTTAGGAATGTTCAGAGTTAGATTGTCTCTCATTACTTTCACCTTATGGGGCAATTTCTTAAATATGAAACATGGTGAAACTAGCCAGAAGGCTCATGCTCAGCACCAGAGCCTGAAATGCCAGAGTAACAGAATCATAGTATCACAGAATGGTTTGAGCCAGAAGGAACCTCAAAGACCACTCAGTTCCCACTCCCCTGCCATGGGCAGGGACACCCCCCACCAGCCCAGGCTGCCCAAAGCCCTGTCCAACCTGGCCTTGGACACTGCCAGGGATCCAGGGGCAGCCACAGCTTCTCTGGGCACCCTGTTCCAGGGCCTCACCACCCTCATCACAGAACATTTCTTTCTTATGTCCAACCTAAACCTACTGTCTTTCAGTTTAAAACCATTGCCTCTTGACCTGTCACTACAGACCAAGTGTCTTTTCTCTGTCCTTCTTATAAGCCACATTACATATTGAAAGGCCAGAATAAGGTCTCCTTGGAGCCTTCTCTTCTTAACAATCCCAACCCTCTCAGCCTTTCTACAAAGTCCCTTCCTTCCAGAACGGTCCTTTCTGAATGATGGCTATAAACACCGGCAAGGCACAAATCTACTGCTTGAATTGCCTGAGCCAACAGTGCAAACTGCACACCTGACTCCTGCAATAAAGGCTTACCTTTGTAGAAGGGATTTCCTGGGTTTTAGCTCTGAGCTTGTTTAACTGACTCTCAGCAAGGTCTGCCCTTTCCTCCGCCTCTTCTAGCTTATGCTGTACTTTTCTGAACTTGGAGAGATTGGCGTTGGCTTGTTCATCCTGAAATGGCAAAACAAAAGGAACCACAAACCATCTGGCAACATGCTGGAGGACAGAGCCAAGTTTTAAACTGGCAGTTCTACAAAATGGTAAATAGGTATTTGCTTCAGTTTAGTGACTCACAGCTTCCTCAGCTTGTCTTTTGTAGGACTTGATTTTCATCTGCAGTTTATCTACCAGATCTTGTAACCTCATCATGTTCTTCCTCTGTTCTTCATTCTGTAGAAAGGGAACCTGCAATTATACGTCCTTGGGAGACAAAACATCAGAATTCTGTTCTATTTATACCTACATGGAAAGTCAGCTCTTTGACACGCCGTTCATATTTGCGAATGTTTTTCATAGCCTCTGTGGATTTTTTATGTTCTTCTTCCAGCTCAGCTTCTAACCCTTGGATCTGGTGAATCAATCAACAATTGGCTTGAGCCCTCACACAAGACTTAGAGAAGAAATTAATCTTTGACAACCATGGTACCCACCCTGGCCTCCATCTTAAAGAGTTGCTTCTTGCCTCCCTTCAATGCCAACTGCTCAGCTTCATCCAGACGGTACTGCAGGTCCTTCACCGTCTGGTCCAGGTTCTTCTTCATCCTCTCCAGGTGGGCGCTGGTGTCCTGCTCCTTCTTCAGCTCTTCGGCCATCATGGCTGCCTTGGAAGGGAGATGCCACAAAAAAAACTGTAAGAATGTGAAAGAACTGTGCATGCTGTGTATCACCTGAGGATTTATTCCTGGTTCCTGCTGACCATTCCTGCCACTGCATTTCCTGCTTCCTTTTTTTTTATGTGACGTGACAGTGGTAGAAACGTGACAGGAAAAAGGATGGGAAAAAAATCTGCCTTGCTGCACACGCGGAGTATGGAACGACAGAAAGGGTAAATGCTCTGTCCCGTGGTGTGGTCATTACTGTGACCTTCATGGACACCCAGGTGTCATGGAGTAGAGCGGGAGCTACAGCGAAGCTTGGAGCAGGGCACGGCACAGCTGAAAGGTGTGCATAACACACGTGCAGTGTGATGGGGTCTGTGTGCTGTGCCTTAGTGCATGCCCCGTTATTGCCACAATAGCCTGGATGGCTAGTGTTACAAGGCAGAAAATACTTTGAAACAATCTATGTTATTTAAGATAAAACTAGGATATATTTTTCTCTCAAACATTTGGAATGGGTTGCCCAGGGAGGTGGTGGAGTCACCGTCCCTGGGAGTGTTTAAGGACAGGTTGGAGGTGAGGCCCTGGCACAGGGTGCCCAGAGAAGTTGTGGAGACCCCATCCCTGGAAGTGTTAAAGGCCAGGCTGGATGGGGCTTTGGGCAACCTGGTCTAGTGTAGGGTGTCCCTGCCCATGGCCGGGGGGGTTGGAACTAGATGATCCTTGTGGGCCCTTCCAACCCAAACCATTCTGTGATTCTATGATTCTATGATTCTATGGTACTTAGGGACATGGTTTAGTGGGTAATAGGTGGTGGGGGGACGGGTGGACTAGATGATCCTTGAGGTCTCTTCCAACCTTAATGATTCTATGATTCTATGATTTGATTCCTATGCAATCAAATTAAGGATTTTGGTGAAATAGTGAGAGACATTACTTATAAATAATGTAATATTCAACAAATTGCTTTGGCAGCAAAATAGCTGAAAAAGTCTACATAGAATAATGTTAAAACAAAATAATGGCATTAGAAATTTTAAATAAATATATACATGTGTGTATTGTAGTACTCTACTTCTGCTTTATTCAAACAGAATACAAATGATCTAATTTTTTAATTATTATTTTCATGAGCAAATGCAGAAGTTTTCTTTCTATTTTAACTCCAAGTGTTTTTAAGTATTCAGATTTTGTTTTGATCCTGTGCATCAAAAATCATGAGCACGTTGGGTCCTATGATACAATTGCTTGGCTGAGATTCACTGGTCTTGCACAGGAGAATATAGCACCCATTTTTGAATGAAAATTCATAATTCTCATTTTAATAGTTCTTAAATAGGATTTTGTAAAGATAAATATTTAAATTCATTAGGCACTTTACTGGTTTCAATACTGCAGGAGGTTTGGGGGGTTTACATTTTCATGCAGCACTGGAGAAAGTTACTTGGTTTAGACTGACTAAATGTGAGTTTAGTTCATTACGATGACAACAGCCCCAGTAACTCGTCTGTCAGCAGGACAAGCTCCCTGTTGCTCTAATCCTCCTCTGACACGTAGCCTCTTCAACCAGGCCCACAGACTGGCTCTTTGTCTATCTTCTGACAAGAGTATTTACATTAACTCCCAGCAGCAATGCCATTGGGAAGCCCTGAAAATTTGAAGAGGAAAAGACAGTAACGCCCTCACATCTGTGACTGCCTTCTTTGCTCTTTCTTCAGCATTTTTTGCTTCATTAGTAATATCTTCCATCTCAGTTTGGATTTGTGCCATATCAGCTTCAAGCTGCTTCTTTGTTTTAAAAAGGCTGTTGTTCTATGAAGGAAAAAAAGAGAGGATTTCAGTGTCTGTCTTTGGTCTCCTATACATAGAGACCATGAATTACTGTTTGTTCTTGCTCTAGACCCAAAAATAAGTCTTTCTCAGCAATGCAAACTACCTGGGTGTGAAGGAGCTGCACACGTTCAGTGGCATCCAGAAGCTCCTGTTCAGCCACTTTCCTCAACTGCTCTGTCTGCTCCAGGGCTGCCCGTAGCTCCTCAACTTCAGCCTGCAACAGGTTTGCTCTGCGCTCAACCATGGCCACCTGCTCCTTCAGGTCCTCCTGTGCCCTGAGAGCATCACCCAAGTGCAGCTGTTTGTCCTAAATATGAAAAGCCAATTTTGTCCTAATGAATTTCTTGGATACTGTGCTTAAAAATAAATCAAATAGGAAGGTAACCAAGACCTTGAGAACTCCCTGGATGGTGTGCAGGTGTTTCTGTGCCTCTGCAGCCACATGGTTGGCATGATTCAGCTGGATCTCCATTTCATTCAGGTCTCCCTCCATCTTCTTCTTCAGACTTAAGGATTCACTTTTGCTCCTGATCTCAGCATCCAAAACACCCTGCATTGTCTCCACAGTCTTTTGATGGTTCTTTTTTAACTGGCTGATCTCCTCATCTTTCTCAGCACTCTTTCTGTTGATTTCTGATTTAATCTGAGTCAGTTCTTGGTTGATACTAAGGATTTTGACCTCTTCATGCTCAAGAGCTGCCTTTAAAAGAAAAAGTAGAAAAACAAACACAAAAATAACATTTCAGAGAACATAATCATTGTGATGTTACTCAGTGACTGCACACAAACTCCCGAAGTTTGTGGCAGTCAACATGGCCCACAGTCACTGCCCAGCGGAAGAACAGAACGCTCTTCAGACTGTTCTCTACTTTTTCCAGTAATATTTAAACTAACTCACCTCTGCCTCTTCCAGAGCTAACCGCAGCTCAGATTTTTCTACTTCAGCTTGCTTGTTGGCTTTCTCAAGGTCTCTGATAATTTTGCCATTTTCAGTAATTTGTTCAGTCAGATCAGCTATTTCCTCTGTGAGATAAGAATGACATCAGCCTGTGGGAGCCAGGGAATCTGAACTCTACGTTTTGTGACCCGTATATATACAGCTCTTTCATATACCTGTATATATACACATATGTATACACATACGTACATATGTACATGGTTCTATATGTGTATGTATATACATGTACAGACAAAAACACAGCCAACTCATGCAGGATGACATACAGACAGAGGCACTGGTGCTGTTTCACAGGCCTCCTTACAGAGAGCCTGGAAGATACCTGCATGTGTTTATGTCTCTGGATAGCCCAGCAGGGTAACACCACAGGTCTTCTCGTTATATGTTCACAGTGCATCGTTAAAATTCGCTTCCACAAGCTGTACAGCCTTTTGTGGGCACCAAGTTATATGGGAGTGGCACTTAAATGCCCTTGATCTTAGGTCTCTGCAGCAGATAATGGAGAGCCAGGGCATTTCCTTTATTAGCTTAGTCACTTTACAAACTTGCTTGACAACTTTTGGTGAGACATTTATATCCTCCATTAAAATGGAGAGAATAGTAATAACAGAGCCCTGTAACCTAGTGCACCTCTTGCAGACACAAGCTTGCTTGTAGAGCATGCCTTGTTGTGGCAGGACTGTGAACAGCTAATGGGAAACCACAGCAAAACACTTACGCTTGAGAGTCTTGTTTTCCCGTTTGATCGTTGCAAGCTGATCCAAGGTTTCCTCACAGACATTTTTCACTTTGAAAAGCTCCGTGTTCAGTGAGCATGATTCTTTAGAGAGAGTTTCCCGCTCCAGCTGACTCTCCTCATACTTTAACTTCCATTCTGCCACAACCTGAAGGACATAATGTTTTATTTCCTGCTAGTACTGAAAATGTTATTTGCTATTATTTATCCTGAATGACATCCTTGTCTCTACATTGGAAAGACATGTATTTGACAGGTGGACCACTCGTTGGGTAAGGAGTTGGCTGGATGGCCGCACTCAAAGAGTTATGGCCAACGGCTCGATATCCAAGTGGACATCTGTGACGAGTGGTGTTCCTCAGCGGTCTGTACTGGGACCAGCATTGTTTGACATCTTTGTTGACAACACAGACAGTGGGATGAAGTGCACCTTCAGCAAATTTGCCGATGACACCAAGTTGCGTGGTGCGCTGGAGGGAAAGGATGCCATCCAGAGGGACCTGAATGGGTTGGAGAGGAGGGCCTGTGTGAACCACATGAAGTTCAACAGGCCAAGTGCAAGGTCCTGTACACGGTTTGGGGCAATCCCAAGCACAGGCTGGGCAGAGAATGGATGGAGAGCAGCCCTGAAGAGAAGGACTTGGGGTTGCTGGTTGATGATAAACTCAACATAATCCATCAGTGGTGCTGGCAGTCCAGAAAGCCACCTGTGTCCTGGGCTGCATCAAAACCAGTGTGGCCAGCAGGGCAAGGGAGGGGATTCTCCCCCTCTGCTCTGCTCTGCTGAGCCCCCCCTGCAGTCCTGCATCCAGCTCTGGGGTCCCCAGTGCAGGAAAGATATGGAGCTGCTGGACCGAGTCCAGAGGAGGCCACAAAGTTGATCCGAGGGCTGGAGCCCCTCTGCTGAGTACAGGCTGAGGGAGCTGGGGTTGTTGAGCCTGGAGAAGAGAAGGCTGCGGGGAGACCTAATTGCGGCCTTCCAGTCCCTAAAGGGGGCCTACAGGAAAGCTGGAGAGGGGCTGGTTCCAGGGCAGGGAGGGACAGGTCAAGAGGAAATGGTTTTACACTGAAAGACAGTAGGTTTAGGTTGGACATAAGAAAGAAATATTCTACAACGAGGGTGCTGAGGCCCTGGCACAGGGTGCCCCGAGAAGCTGTGGCTGCCCCTGGATCCCTGGCAGTGCCCAAGGCCAGGTTGGACGGGGCTTTGGGCAGCCTGGGCTGGTGGGGGGTGTCCCTGCCCATGGCAGGGGGGTAGAACTAGATCATCTTTGAGGTCCATTCCAACCCTAACTATACTATGATTCTATGATTTGTGTCTATTTTCTGTACTAGATAAAAACCACAGTCTGAAAACGAGAGCAAATACCTGTTGCCACCCTCAAGAGGAGCTTATAATTGTTAGACTCAACTTGACTTCGGTATTAAGACTAGTTTGGCCTTCTAGGAAGGCTAGACTTAAAAGATACTTGTGTTCACTTATCACCTTATCAAAGTTTCGCTGTTTCTTGTCAAGGGCAGCTGCCAATGCGTTTTCTCTGTCTATGTTCACTGTCAGATCCTCCACCTCCCCCTGCAACTTCAATGTCATCTTCTCCAAGGAGGCACACTTGGAATGCGCAATCTCCACTTGCTGCCCTGCTTCCTGGAGACGCTGACAGACTTTTTTCCTTAAGAAAGACAAATAATACAAGCATATGATTTTAAACATCATTGTATTAGGTACGTAACATAATGAGGACAATATTGGAAGTATTTTTTCTAATTAAGTGAATATGCAAACCCCAATAAAATAATTTAGGGCAGGCTACTAAATGTAGGTCTATGTTCTGCACAGCGCACATAAGTCTGGACAGTTCATCTCATCTATCACGTACTTGGCCTCCTCCAGCTCCTCCGTGCGCTGAATAGCGTCCGTCTCGTATTTGGTTCTCCACTGGGCCACTTCGCTGTTGGCCTTGGACAGGGCCCGCTGCAGCTCCCCCTTGGCTTCCTGCTCCTCCTCATACTGTTCCCGGAGCAAGTCACAGTCGTGGCGTGCTGATTGCAAGGTGTGGGCCATGGCATTTTTGGCCTAAACATTACCCATAATATCATGTATTTATGTTAGCTGTTACAACCAGGTGACCCCATGACCTTACATACTAAAAATATGGTCACTGCAGCTTGGGCAGAAGACAAAGGGCCAGAGGTTTATAAGTCTTCAGGCACCTATCTTCAGCTGCAACCAACTTTTCTCAGCTCTACCACTAGAAAAGACCAAGAGTGATGCCTTCACCTTGGCATATGCTGTAGCTTCTCTTCCCTGGGGCTACAGGAGCAAAAGAAGTCACATAGACCATGGCTTCAAAGTTGAAAAACATACGAAAAGAATCACCAAAAGTGAAACCACTTCTAGCATGTCAGAGACCTCCTTAGCAAAGCCCTTAAACACAGTGCTCACTGTACACATCCTGCCCCGTAATAATTTTATTCTGTTAGACTGTAGGCAACAATATTTACAAACTTCCAAAAGTGGTTTTTTAACTGAAGCCTTAGCATGTGCTCAGTAGTTACCACTACCTTAATCTCTTCCTCTAACTGCCTTTTAAGTTCTTCTGTTTGCTGCGTAATCGCCTGCTTGGTTCTAGACAGTTGCAACACGATAGTTTCTTTCTCTTCAAGTTGATGGCTTAGCTCCCCTGTGACAAGAGAAGACAAGTTTCCAGTACTGTTCAGATTAAGCATCCTGAAAGCATTCACACGTAAATAATGATAAGTAACAGACAAGTGGAATCACACAGCATTATCTCACCAGTTGTTACCTTTATGTATATACTTTTACCATCCTTATTTTACCATTCTCATTGCATATATTTTTTTACCATGTCATCTTTAGTTTTAGAGTAATGCAGGGTTTAGTAATGAAGTTATGAGACGGGTATGTCTCCTCCAACACTTCTCTATTCGATGTCCTTCAACATTACTCCAGTTCTCCTTGAATCATGAGTTTCACTGTTCATTGAGACTTCCACGTACACACACTTAACCCACAATTCTCTCGGCTTTAACTACTGAAGTGCATAGCACTTAGTTTCTCTAGTTTTAAACCTTCCTTTCTCTTTCCTTTCTTGTTATTCCTTCTAAATTTCTTCTATACTGACATCATTTTTGAAAAAGAACTTAGGGAAATTTGAAATCCTGTCTCTAGGTCTAGATGTTTCTCTTCAAGTGGTATCACTCTAGCTTATTCTGTGTTTTCTTCCTATTCCATTTTACCGTATCTTCTACTAAATGCTTCAATAGTCTTCACTGTTTTGCACAGGTTTCACAGAATACGAGACTGTGGGGGTTGGAAGGGACCTCTGGAGATCATCTAGTCCAACCGCCTTCTAGAGCAGGTTCACAGGATCACTTTCAGGTGGATTTGGGATCTCTCCAGAGAAGGAGACCCCACACCCTCTGTGGGCAGCCTGTCCCAGGGCTCCGTCACCCGCAGAGGGAAGTTTATCCTCATGTTCAGATGGAACTTCCTGTGTTCCAGTTTGTGCCCGTTGCCCCGTGTCCTGTCCCTGGCTACCACTGAGTCTGGCCCCTTCCTCTAGACACCCCCATTTAGATATTGATCACATTGATCAAATCCCCTCTCAGGCTTCTCTTCCCCAGGCGGAACAGCCCCAGCTCTCGCAGCCTTTCCTCATCCAAGAGATGCTCCAGGCCCCTCATCATCCTCGCAGCCCTCTGCTGGACTCTCTCCTGTAGTTCCCAGTCTGTCTTGAACTGGGGAACCCAGAACTGGACACAGAACTCCAGATGTGGCCTCACCAGGGCAGAGCAGAGAGGGAGGAGAACCTCTCTCAACCTGCTCGCCACGCTCCTCTTGATGCCTCCCAGTTTAGTGACTTTCTTCTGCTTCCCTACCCCGTTACCAATGTTTACTTGACCTCTCTCTATTCATCTGCTCTGGGAACTTCCTCTTCTCTGCTGTTCGTCTGCTGGGTTGCTATAAGTCTCTGGGAACTTTCCCCTGTTCTTTCCTTTCCCCTATATAATGAAGGCCACATGATGATCCCTTGGTGCATGATGTTTAACCTGGCTAAGAGATGGCGCAACACAAAGGCTAATCAATTTACCTATTTCATTCCCACTTTATTAAACATTTGCAGTAGATTCTGAAAGTGCCACAGTCCAACCCACAGCGGTACTTTCTTTCGGTGGCCCAAGATTTGCAGCTACCTGTTGTACATCCTCTAGTGTCAATTCTTTTAATGTAAAAAGACTAGTTTCATCTGCAGTAACTCTCTGTTGTGGGATGGTGGTAGTTGTCATTGTATATGCTGCTATTACCACCTCCTCTTCTTGTTTCCATTCATATCTATTATCCCAATAAGTGTTTTCTCCTGACTCCCATTCTAATTTTCCATCATTTCCTGCAGATCAGCAGCAATTTTTCATTTTTGCATCCCAATCTGTTTTCTGCAAGCATCTAATTTTAGTTTCACATTTTTCATGGTCAGGTTCCTTTGGAGCTCTCCCTTGCTCTGGGGTGAACCCTTGCACATTTTAATCCTTCAAAATGCTGCTGTTGTTTTTCTTTCTTTCTTTTTCCAAATTCACCTGAATCTCTAATTTCAACTGTATCCCTTATTACATTTTTGAGTCACTAGATTACATGCTTTTTCTAAAGACAAATTTGCTCTAGAAAATTGGCTTAATTGTTTCTTTTAAAAGACAATTTTCATGTTGAAGCAGTATTTTACACTGTCACACTGGCTCAACTGACACAAAATGCTTTAGCAGCTTCCCATAATTGGTCCTGTGATACAAGAGGTATATCCTAAAGTTTCACTTCATAAGCTTTACAATAGCATTTATTCTACATCACCCTCTGTCCTGTGGGCTGCAGTAATACCTTTCTCCTCTCTTAGAGAGGTGCTTATAGCCCATGTTGTCATCTCTGGAATTCTTTGGTCTTCTTGTAGGCCTCCAATATAATCGTTCTCAGACCTTTCCTGAGCCATTTTTAATTTTTTTCAAGTTTTTAATTTCAGTCAAAGATTCCCTTTGAGCACTATGTGCAATGACATTACAACAAACTGGTCAGATTTACAGAATCCTCTTGCAAGCATGATCACTTCAACAAGATCACTCAGAAGAAAAGAAGAAAGAACTTGGTTATGGTCTGTGTGTTCCCACATGATATTCTCCATCAAAAGGTGTTGCAAATTCCCCTTTCCCTGATAAGGGATGGAGATGGGGGAGTCACAGACCACAACTATTATTTATTTACACCTTATATTAACAAGGTTGCTGCAGTTACTAGTCTGGAGCTGTTATTATTAATGCCAGCGAACTCTGACCACAGCACATTCACGTATTTTTTCACAGCTCACTCACACACATACACCGTATCTCCCCAGTAGGAGCAATCCCCATTCTTTGCTTAGAAGCAGAGGATCATTCTGACAGGCCAGTGCTTGGTCAGAAAGACCCTCAGCGGCTCCTGTTTTCCTCAGGTGGGCTACATAATCCTGTAGTCTTTGCATATGGCCTTGGTCTAACTTGGCAGTGTTCTGAGTTTGGCAGTTCTTGTGGATACATCAGGACCACTAGCCTGCAGAGATCACCTGACTTTGGGTGACTGTCCCATGCTATGCCCTCTTTGGTCTGCTGTTTGCTCGTAACTACATCTCCATTCACATACAGATGTCTCTATGGAGCTCATTCACGTAAAAAGTATTTTCATGGAAGATGTAGCAGCTGGCTCAGCTGCTGGAATGTATAAAGCAGCACTCCCTGATCTGCTGTTGTGTAAAATCCCTAAAATTCAGAAGGTTAGTTTAAGCCAATTCAGTGGCATTTTAATTTGAGACGTCTGACCCTGCAGTCAACCAGACTGAGCAGCTTTCACACTCATTACTCACACTGTTCCATGGAGTCTGCGTGGGAGCAGTAACAAGCTTCATGAGGGCAGCGCACACACAGACACGGTACACACAGTGAACATGCACACTCCCGAAGAAGAATGTGCAGTTCTAACAGGTCGCTCAAATCATTTGGGACTGTCCCAAATTCCCAGTCCTCCTGCACGGAATCAGCGAGCTATGTCACATCATTCTGGGAATTATTTACCTAGGCAAATAATACCTGTAACTCGCGTATGAACTCTAAAGTATCGCTCACGAACTCATTTCCCTCGATTTATTTCTAATGCTGCCTGTGCCTGCACCAATGTGTCTGGAAACAGAATATGCACCTTGGGAACAATTAGGTCTCACTCATGGTACATGTTAGAGAGTCTCTTTGATACTGAAGGGAGAAAGTGTCCCCTCATCTTTGTGTCTTCCTTACCAGACTCTGCCTGGAGTTGGGCTTTTTGTATCACCATCTCGTTCATATTTCTCTGGTTTTCCTCAAATTTGGCTTTCATATCTCTCATCTGGTCTTCCAGGGTGTGGTACAGTTTTTCCAGATTAGCCTGAAAGACAGTAAGAAAGTGGCATCTGTGTACATGTGTTCATATTGCATTAAACTCCCACCACACAGAAATATTGCCATTTCAAGTTTTTCACTTATAAAGAAACACCTTGGACTTAGTAATGATTTCTGTTCTACTGGCCAAGTCATCAATCTCCATCTTCAGCTCGCTCTTCTCCTTCTCCAGCTTCTGCTTCACTCGTTGCAGGTTGTCGATCTGCTCCCCAAGCTCAGCTGTGCTGTCCGCATGCTTCTTCCGCAGGGCGGCAGCCGTGGCTTCGTGCTGCAGCGTGGCCTCTTCGAGGTCGCGACGCATCTTCTGAAATTCTGCCTCACGCTTCTTGTTAAGTTCGGTTTGAGCAGTGGTGGCTCCTCCAGTCTCTTCAAGTCCTTCACAGATTTCCTCCAGTTCATTAGCCAGCTCATCACAATGCTTCTCTGCTTTTGTCCGCATCGCCTTCTCACTCACGGTCTCCTCTTCCAGCTCTGCAGCACGGGCCTATGTAATGTGTAAATAGTACATCAGAAATTAATAAGGGAAAAGATAATTCAGTGCTTAGGTGAATGCACACCAAGCCCCTTGTTTTGGAGACTACCAGCAACACAAAGTGCCTTTGAATTTTACTGTTTTGCCATTGTAGGCAAAGACTTAACAACAGGAAAGGACCTATGGACCAATTTATACTAACTTTAGATCACAGCTTTCTGTTCTGCAGGGAAAATTATTACAACATATCAAGGTAATTACTGTGACTGGGTCAGAGATTTTATCAGTTACCAACTGTGGATAAGCATTATTCATGCTACTACAGTTTAAACAAGCAAACAGTGATGAAATCGTAGTTAACAAAGTCTCTTGCCTGCAATTCTCTGATCTTCTTCTGCAATCGAATACCTGAATTCTGCTGTTCCTCAATTTTATTTTGCATGTGGTTGAATTCAAAGTCTTTCCTGTGAAGGAAATGTTCTTTTAATAAAAACAATGTATGTCCAGTTAAAAACAAATAAATGTGTCACGAATTTTTTCTTTTCTCATACTTCCTTATTTTTTTATCTAAATGTTGTTTATCATTCTCCAAATCCACTATGGTTTCCTGGGCAAGTTTCAAATCTCCCTCCAGCTTTCTCTTTGCTCGTTCAAGATCCATACAAACCTTCCTTTCCTGTTCTAAAGATCCTTCAACCTGTAACAGATACATATATAAAGATGATTGGTGGAACAACTGAAGAATCTCCTCCTTCTCCTTGTTTGAACATGCTCACATGGTTCACTTGTTGCTCCAGCTTGATCCTGACTTTGGTGAAGGTGTTAACTTTGTCCTCCTCAATTCGCAGGTCATCCAGTGCCTGCTGGTGGGCTTCCTGCAGACCCTTCTTCTCCTTAACTAACTTCACAATAGTCTCATCCAAACCTGTCACCTCTTCATTCAGATTTTTAACCTATTGTAAGGCAAAATACTTGAAGGTCACTAATAATTTTGGCTTTTATATAGGCTAATGATCATACAAAGGTAATAAACTTGTTGCTAGACTACCAAAGAGACTTAACTAGTTGCATTATATGGTCAAACTACACAATCTCTCTGCTTATATATCAACTCTTCTGAAGTCACTAAGCAACTCTGAACTTTCATTTTAATGCATTTTTGTATGCTTATGGGTTGGTTTTCCTGCATAGTAGAAGTGACTGAATGTAACACCAGGCCCATAGAGTTCCTTATAGAACATTGTGTTACTGTGCAAGTTGACTACATAGACGCAGCAACTATTACTAAACATGCAAATAGCAGGAATAAAAAGTACCTTGTTTTCAGTGGCATGCTTTTCCTTTTCAGCCTTGGCCAATGTTAACTCAAGGTCATCAATATCTTTCTTCAGCTCAGAGCATTCATCCTCCAGTTTCCTCTTTCTGGCTGCCAGATCAGCATTTATCTGCTCTTCATCCTCCAGTTTTTCCGTTACCTCCTTTATTCTTGCTTCCAGATGGAATTTTGCTTTGATCAGCTGGTCACATCTTTCTTCAGCATCAGCCAAATTTTCATTTTCCTTTTTATAGAAAACAGAAATGAGTTTCACTGCCACACACTGGAACTGGCACTTGCAGGAATCACCTGCTCATTATGCAACTGGAACGTGAAATATCAGAATTTCCATTCAGCCCTTTCCTGAACATTCAGACAAAACTGATGTAATCTGAGGAGCCAAAAATGGTTTAAAATTACGTACAGTCTGTACTTGCAGCTGCAGGTCCTTTTTCTCTTGCACCAGAGTCACCGTTTTTTCTTCCAGTTCTTTCCTCTTCGTTTCTGAGTTAGCCAGTTCTTCTTTCATCCTCTCAAACTCTTCCTTCATGGTGGCCATTTCTTCCTCAGTTTCCACACTTTTTAAGAGGGGTTTTATCTTGAAGTACAACTTCATCCAGGGCCAGTGCTTGACATTCATGAATGCACGAATGTTGCACTGGATGCAGAAGACGGACTCCCTGAAATCAAAGCGATCCATCAGCACTGTGAAAAAGCACATCTTTGAGAAACCTTACCTTGCAGAAGACACAGACCTTCGGTCCAACATTCTTTTCAATTCAAGCCTCCTGAGGTATCCCCTGCATAAAGCCTGTGTCTGTGTGATCAGTTGTCCTAAGCAATCATCTCGCATCTCTTCCAGGATGCCTAGCAAACCTGCCTTGAAGAACACCTGCAATAAAAGAACAGAGATCCGCCATTGCTGGGCTTATATTTTAACACAAGGAATGATTTCTCACTGTGTGGAAGAACTAAACATTTACCTTAGTGTGTCCAAATTTGTACTGAGTATGATCTATCTCAATAGAAGACAGCAACTTTTCACATGCCTTCTTGCTATCGATAAACTGTCCTTCTGGAATGACACCAGCATTCAGAAGGCGGTATCTGACAAAATAAAAGAAAAAAGCTTAATCATGGGTATCATTTTAGGGCACAGGATGCTACAAGAACAGCTGTCACTTTGAAGATAAGGAGGAAGGCTGAGTCTGACTCACGCCTCCAGACTTGAATAGCAAGTCAGTAAGAAGCAGGCGAGTTCAGTAGGTTCCCAGCACGTGGTACAGCCCTCACTGAGGCTGAGGGCATGGACAGCCTGTCCTCTGGACCTGAGAGACTCTGCTCATCTGTGGCACAGTCATTTACACTAATCTAGGGGGCCAGATCACTGGATTAGCTGTAAATTCAGAAAAATAATGGATTGTAAGAAGGGATCAGCTGCAGTTATCTAATCTGACCTCCTGTATAACAGAGGCAGACAGTCCTTCCAGTGCCTTGTCCACCAGCCTCCCTCTTGTTATGAATCTTGTACTCTTTTAAAAAAAAAAAAAAAAAAAAAAAAAATTTAAACCTCCTAAAANCATTTCAATCTCATTTGAAGCCTTCAAACCTCAAGGTGTGTCCCAGGTGAGCTATATACCCTCACTGTAGGAAAGGTATACTTCACTTCTACCTCTATCTTTTTTCAGGTCCCACCCTTGGACTCTTGCTTAAGTCTGCCTTCTAGATGACAGCTTCCTGCATATTCAGAAATGTTTACACCTGTAGGTTCTCTACACCACAAACAAATCATCTGTTAACACACAGTTTCATGAGTTTAATAGTTTGATATAAATCTCTCACTGCAGCAAGTTCACATTTATCCTGTAGCTCTTTTCTGAACCATACCCAGCTTCTCGCGTTCCTCCTGAAGTAAATAAACCAGAATTAGACATAGTATCTGGCAGGGGACTTCCTAATCCTACATCCAGAGATTATTCCACCCCCTAATCTTTTCAGCATGCCCCTGTTTACCCATACGCAAACCTCCCCACCCACATCACTGCCTTGGGAAGTCTTCTTCAGTTAGTGCTCAAAATGCCACTTCCACCCTTTTCAACGCCCCTGCTCTCCAGGATAGCCCGTTCAGTTCTGTAGCATGGTGTACTTCATTCTTAAGAGATCTGACCCTACATCTGACCTACTGACGGTTGGACTTGATGATCTCAGAGGTCCTTTCCAACCTTAGTGATTCTATGATTCTATGATTCTACATTCGCCTTTGTGCAAATACAACAAGCAGATGGCCCTAGTTGGGCTGCCCTAAATTTAGCAACCCTTTATAAATGTCTCATTTGCATGGCAGTTCCTGAGTTAAAATTATTTGGTTGTGCTTTTTTTTAATCTAGAAATTAATGTAGCTAAGGTGCTGTAGAAATGTTAGCACACAGAAATGTCAGCCCTGTACAAAATGAGAGAGCCATGTGGAACTAATTTAGATATCCTGATGAAATCTGGTTTGTTAAGGTAGATACATTTGCCAGTCAAGCTTGTACTTTCTTCAGAAAAGTGGTATCAGGTTGAACACAATTTCCTTTCAGTAAAACCATTCTAGTTAGAACTATTTAAACAACATTCTTCAAAATTCTACCAGATAGTGGTTAAATACATGATGTGGTATAGACCACTTTCCATATTTTTGCTGAAACATGCTTATGTCAAATTTGAGAATTTAAGCAACGAATTTGCTTAAACATCCAGATGAACATGAATGAAATGAAGAGGATTTGGCACACGGTATTCAGGAAGGCATTTGGGTTGGCACTGCCCACACAGACCCTGCTATTAGATATGTCTTCATACTTTTCATAGTTTTAACTACTAAAATAGTCTTTTCTTAAGAACTATATCACGGACTTGTTTAGCAAGACTCTTCTCTCAAATTAATTGGGCTCCATGCAAACACAAGAATGCTATTACAGACCTTTGTTTAAAATCTCCATATAATAACTTGTTAGGAAATCCTTTCCTGCAGATTCGAATGCCTTCCAGAACACCGTTACATCTCAGCTGGTGCAGAACAAGCTTGTGATCCATCAGGCCTATGACAGAGCAACACGGGGATATATTGATTTTTCTAGCATTGGTCAATTGGTCTTTCTGCCAATTTCTAACGTATGTTTTATGAATTACCTGGAGTCTTTGTTTCATTGGGAATGATACAACGCACAAAATGAGGATGAGTTGTTCGCAAGTTGGACATCAGTTTATTTAGATTTTCCTGTAAAAAAGAGATAATTTGTGATCTGTTACTTCAAGACATAATGCAAATATTCTCAATATGATTTGACTCTGAGGAAAAATAAAAATTCAGAAGTTTTTCTTTACTCTTCTAGTGAATATTTTACAGTCCTGTATAGGCATCACCAAATAAAAAGCTACTAGCAAAGTAAATAGCTAGTAACTGTGGAAACAATTGATCAGCTTTTCTCCTGTCTTAAAATGTGTCATTAGTGGTTAGAAGCTAATCATAACAGTTATTAAGCAGGACAAGGATGGAAAGAAATGAACAGTATTCCAGGATACCAATAGTGGTCTTTCCTGTTCAAATCAACTTTTGATCAAATGAAGGAATGGGTTGATTTGTTGGTTTTATTACTTAAATATATTAGTTATGTGTATTGAAAAGATAATAGAGCCACAAAATCAATGTTTGCCTATGACATCAGAAGTCTGCTGCTCTGCAGGATAGTTTTTGTTAGCACTACATTTCTTTAATCATCTCATACAACAATGACATACTCTGAGTATGACCACACCACAGCCAGGTGGATGCTGTTTCCGACCCCAGGATATAGATGTGTTACAGCAGCATCAAGGGGCGGCAACACATGATTTGTGTGGCCCACACTGTCTGCAAGGCACTGGTTGCCACACAACACCCTGTATTCAGAGAAACACATTGCTGAAGAAGCCAATTACAGCCAAACAAGGGAAGGATCTGTTAGAACCAACAGTCAAGGCCAAGACAGCCCTTGGTCTGTCTTGAAGCTGTGAACCTGATCAAAGCGTGTGACTTCCGTTCTCCACCTTCATCCCATTGGACTCCATCAGCAAAGCAGAATTATAATTAACCTTGTCCAGATTCCAAAGGTAACTTTCCACAGTATTGTATGGCAATAGAGTAAGTGGGGATGGTGACCTAGTGCAGACAGATCTGACAGGACTGCCTTTCCAGGGTTTCCTGCAGCTGGCCCATACTGTGCCAGAGAACACACCTACCCGAAAGAGTACAGAGACAGTTTGGAAGGAAGAGCCCTTTTTCTTGGTTCCTTTCTTCTTAATACCACCACCTTCAGCTGGAAAATAAGACAAGAGTCCAGCTGAAGTACTGCTGAAGATCCCTTTCACAGCATTATAATTGTGCACCTAATACACAGAGCACAAATACTGACTCAAGACTGCTTCAAGTCAGGTGATAGCTACAGTTGGAAACGCCAGACAGGAGACATAATCCTCTGATCTTACCTTCATCTGTGGAAGCAAAAGTGGCATAAAGACTGCATACAATGTTGACAGATGATTTCTGGTACAACCCAATGACGGTTTCATTCAAGGGATCCTTGTTCTTCTCAAGCCAGCCAGAAATGTTGTAGTCCACTGTGCCAGCATAGTGCACAAGGGAGAAGTGGGCCTCAGCCTTGCCTTTGGCAGGCTTGGGCTTCTGGAAGTTGCTGGACTTGCCCAGGTGCTGGTCACAGAGCTTGTTCTTGAAAGAGGTGTCAGTTGCCTTGGGGAACATGCACTCCTCTTCCAGGATGGAGAAGATGCCCATGGGCTGGAAGACATTACAACAGGCAAGAGGGAGAAACAGATTAGAAAGGAGACATCCCTTGGTTGAAAAGGTGCTCGAGTCAGAAGACAAAGCTGCATTTCACGACAATATGTCAGAGAAAATTAACTAAGGCTTAACTTTATTCAGTGCTGCTGTTTCATTTAAACTTATGTAAATGCCTGTGCTGATGAAAAGTAGAATTACGACATTGCAAAATACTATCCAAAGAATTCTTTATTGAGAGGGACTTACGCAACATGACAGTCTTTTCTGAAACTTCATTTTGCAACCTGGAAATGAATACTCTCACAAGTCCTTATATCTGAGTATGATCTCCAAAAACACTTCCACGCTGTTGCCACTTTCACAGGGTATATATTTGACAAACCCAGCATATCCTCACATGATTCTTAAGTATGCCTCTTGGCAAGTATGGAAGATCAAACATATAATACACTCAGACAGGAAGGATACCTTCTCAATGAGCTCAATGCAGGCAGCCAGGTCCATCCCAAAGTCAATGAAAGTCCATTCAATTCCCTCCTTCTTGTACTCCTCCTGCTCCAGCACGAACATGTGGTGGTTGAAGAACTGTTGCAGTTTCTCATTGGTGAAGTTGATGCACAGCTGCTCAAAGCTGTTGAACTAATGGTTGTGTAACTGTGTTAATAGTGTTAAACTGACCCAAATCAATTTATTTTATAGAGACGTCAAGGTAAGGTCAGCCAGACTGCCCAAAACCAGAAGGGTTTTATAATAGTGTAAAGGATATAACATGGGTGGTCTGGGCTAACAGAACACTTGTGCTGTGCAGCACATGGCTGATGCAGCCTGCATTGGTGATGGTTTTGAGTGACCCTAATGTCACTAAACACAGATTCTGTGGGGAGGGAGACAGAGGGTTCATGGCTATGCTTCTGCTGTTTCTCTTCTCTTACAAAGTGCATGATGGATTTACAAAGGCAGGAGCAGTTTCAAAGAGGTTTGCTCTGTTATTGAGGGCTGCATAGGGATGAGGAGGAGGAAAGATCAGAAAAGTCAAACAAAAGGGAAAAAAAAGTGTTTAAAGACAGCCAGAAGTCTAAGAGTGCTATGTAAAACCAAACCTCAAAAATCTCAAAGCCAGCAATGTCCAAGACCCCAATAAAGTGCTGTCTTGGTAGCTTTGTATCCAGTTGTTGGTTGATGCGCACCACCATCCACAAGAAGAGTTTTTCATAGACTGACTTGGAAATGGCATTCACTGCCTGGTACACCTGCAGGGAGATGGTTCACACAGCCGTGTCAGGGCACTGCTAGTGCATCACCACAATAAAACGCCCCTCCACCACGCACAGATAGTGTCAACCCCCAAAGTGCACTAACAGGCCTTAATGGTTCTGCCCATCCTCAGTTGGGACCTACACCCATTCCTGTCCCTTAGGGAGAGGACCATCCCTGCTGCTCCCTGACACTCACCTGGCCCACTGTTTGGCCCTTCAGGACATATTCATTTCCCACTTTCACCCGGGGGTAGCACAAAGCTTTCAGCAAATCTGCTGAGTTCAGGCCCATCAGGTATGCTGCTTTGTCAGCCTCTGTAAAACAAAACAAAACAAAATCCCCCCCCAAAAAAAGCTGAAAGACTTTCCTCTTAGCTGGGACAGACAGAATGCACTGGAGTCAGCCAGAGCTCGCTCTGAAACCTGGCAAACTGGTTGGCTTCACCCTATCCACAAAGCTTGACCAAGGTTCTCATTTACTTTTCCAAACAACCTTGTAGGGCTGGTCCTCAGTCATATCAAGTGCCCACAGCAGCCCCAGCAGGTGTGGTAAAACCAGGAAGTGCATTGGTGATGGAACAACAGAGTGTTTTTCGCTTCGAGTCACTTCTCCATGTCACCCAAGCAGAACAAGTGTGGATGTGTTACCAGAAACTGGCGAACGCTACGGTAATGTGTCCCAGGCACAAGGTCCTTCAGCAAAGCCATCAGGAATAAAGTGGATGCAGAAAGCAACTCTACAGAAGGTGGTAAGCTGAAGGCTCAACCTCCTTCTTATGTTCAACAACTGCTTCTTTCCTGGAAGCCTCCTTGCATTTCTAGTGAAATTTCTAGTGCCTGGAGAAGCTGTGGCTGCCTCTGGACCCCTGGCAGTGTTCAAGGCTAGGCTGGATGGGGCTTTGGGTACCCTGGGCTGGTGGGGGGTGTCCCTGCCCATGGCAGGGCATGGAACTGGATGGGCTTTGAGGGCCCCTCCAACCCAAACCAGTCAGATTCAATGAAAACACCTGGAAACACATCTCCAAGCCATGAAGGTATTACCTTCTGTGCCATCCGGCTCTGCCTGCTCCTCACGTGGCTTCTGCTTGAACTTCATTTTCCCGTAGTGCAGGATTGCCCCTGTCAGCTTGTAAATCCCCATTCTCTCATCAGGGCTGAAGCCCAAAATGTCAATGGCTGTCTGCACACCAGATTAATCAGCTGATTATGATGGCGGTGATGGTAAAAGTGATACTCTCTCTCCTTGCTAAATGTACTCACATCTGTGGCAACAAGCTCCTGCTGGTCATCAATGCTGGCCACAGAAACATCCCCTTGGCTGATGAAGGGGTAGTCATACGGGTTGGCTGTGACGAGGAGCATCTCTGAAAGACAAACAAAGGAGTGAGAGACAGACCCTGGCATTGAAAATGGAACAATGGCTCAGCAAGGTTTTACAGGCTTTTTCCTTCTGCATTTCCCAACTCTTGGTATTCTATTGAAAGGTAAGAAAGACCAAGTAAAGCCATTATCTGCCTTCCACTGGATGAACAGAAGGTCCTGGGCAGGCTCTCAGTCCTACAAGTTTAGTATGCTGTGAAGTGGGACCTGAACGTTAGGTACTGGCAGACAAGGAACAAGGGGCATCCAAAGAAACAGCTTTTAAGAAAGATACTTTTAGATAAAACTCATAAGCGCATATCCTCTTACATGACATATACCAATCCATCCTGGATGCCCTTTGCACCCACTGGGGTTGTGTGCTGGTGCATATAAGTAATACATGAGTTTATCTCCACCTAATTGAGGCCAAAATTCAGAATTCATTATCAGTCTTGAATCCTATGGCAGAGTAAGAGGAGAAATGAAGGTGTGCAGATGTGCAGTGGGGTTCTGCAGCGTGCAGGAGAGGAAGCCCTCCATACAGTAAAGACAAATCTTGCAGAGACATGCACAGACATGCAGTCCCCTGGCACAGGGCAGTCTCTCTGGGAAGGGAAGAGGGAGGTGGTAAACATCAGGAGGGGACATAGTGGGAGGATGCGGGTAGGAGGTCCACCCTGGGAAATGTTCTGTGGATAGTTCGGAGGGTTGGGCAGGGGGGAGTGAGGATGAGTGCAGTAGTCGAGTGTGTGGCAGAAGGGTTTGGGACAGATGTGGGACATGGCTAGGGTATGTCATGGCAGTGGGAACGGAGAAAGGGCTGGAGGGGCTACATGGGAAATGGTAAGGAGCTTTTGCCCACGTGATGTAGAGTTCAGATAGATCGTTGGTAGATCAGGACATCTGGTCATCCTGCACCCAGAGAGTTTCTCACCTTTCTGTTGAAGATTATTCACAGGATCTGGCACATATAAGTTGGAATTTCCACACCAGCAAAAACAACAAGATGTAAAGCAGAGTAAATTAGCCACCCCAACACCTCACCTGCAAACAGTCTGCATTAAAACTAACACAGGAAAGATAAATTTGAGGTGGTGTAACCCCTAGTGTGACACCGTTATACAGAGATAAAAGTCCTGTGTACAGCTTTGGTAACCCAGTCATCATCAATGCTGGAATGCGGATGACATAAATAAGTATGTGATCAAAACTTCAGAGCTTTGAGCAGCCTGAGGCACCTGCCAGGAGGGCAGCTGGGTGCCTGTGACATGTGTTACTTGGCCGCAGGTGCCACTGGACCCTCCATCACTGAGCTGGCATATTTAGGGAAAAGTTTCCCATATGGATTTTACTGCAAAATGCCACCAGGTGATGGCTGTCCTTACCAAGCAGTTCAGGCTTCTTATTGGAGAGGATCTGGTAGAAGATGTGGTAGCTTCTCTCAGCTTTCAGCTGGAAAGTGACTCTTGACTTTTCCAGCAAGTCTGTAATATGTATGCACATACAAATTTTTCAGGCTCTTCTGTACTTTATAGTAAAGCAGTAAGCCCTCCCCTCATTTACTCACAGGTCTCAATGTCACCAGAGGCCAGTTTTCCAGATGTGCCAAAATGAATACGAATGAATTTACCCTGGCAAGCAGACAGAAGGTAGCGGTCAGCGCAGCATTCTCAGGGTTAACAGACAGAGTGTTTTTCTCTCTCGAATCTCAGTGACAGCATCTCCAAATCAGTCTGAATTATCTTAGATACTCAAGGATAGATAAAGGGGAACAGTTTGCTGCAGCCCACGCAGCTGTGAGCATGAAACATCTGTGAACACATCGGCATCTGACAAACAACCAAGCAATTTGTCAGCGAGAACACTTCTCCCAGCCCAGTGGCTCCCAGTTACAAGTAACAAGCAGGCAAATGGGGTTAGAACTGCAGGAGGGCAGAGAAACACTACTCACAAAGCGCGAGGAGTTGTCATTCCTCACAGTCTTGGCATTCCCAAAGGCCTCCAGCAGTGGGTTTGCGTTGATGATTTGATCCTCGAGCATACCCTGTGAGAATATTTAAATAATTATTGAAAAACACCATGGGCTACGCAGTAGGAAAAAGTGACTATATTGCGGCTCGCCTGATTACATGTGCAACCACATACCGTTCATTCCAGCTGCACAGCCTTACCACAGCATCTTCTCCACTACAGTGCCAAGAACCAGCACTGTGTGTACATGGTAAATAATTAATTTTAATCTTATTCAGAATTTCTCCCATGGTCAGAGCTTTCACGTCTCAGCCACAGGGACAGACTGGTCCGTATGCAGAAACAGGAACTTCTGATTCTGCCTGGACACCAATCCCCCAGACCTGGTTTCAGTCCAGGTGAAGCTACACCTGGACAGTGACAGTGGCAGCTCTGGTGGCTTGCATCTGTTGTGGTCCTAACTGCACATCAGCCCCTGGTCTTACAGCCTTCTGAGAGAGTGGCTGAAGCTAATAAAAGATATTTCATATTTTGAGGTAAATGTTTGTCACCAGTGCTGTCCGCAGCCACAAGCTGACAACACCCTGAACTGCCTGTCGTGCCAGCTGAAAACCAGGACACTGCCCCCCTGCCGAGCCCTTCTTGCTCACACCTTCCTCCAGGACTCCTTCTTCCTGGCTAGGTCCCCACTCCCCGCAATTGTTGCAAAGTACTGGATGACACGCTTCGTGTTCACAGTCTTCCCTGCACCGGATTCTCCGCTGTTGAAAGAAAGGACAGAGCGAAGAATTATTTGCCCACTTTTCGTTGGAGATAAAGTTCAAAGTGACAGATGTACTTACGTGATGAGGATAGACTGATTTTCACAATCTGTCAAAGGGAAAAAAAACTGCAGTCAGAGAAGCTGTAGGGAAAAGTGCTGGTTCCCAGGTAACCAGTGTCCATTGAAGGGAAGAGGCAAAATCCCTGCAAGCAAAACTGAAAAGATGCATGGTCTCTTTCTTCCCCTCCCTGTACCCCACATTTTGTCTTCTCCATCTCTGCTCCATCCTGCACTCTCATCTTTGCTCCTGACTTTACCATTTTTTACCTTATTACTATTTAATAGAGGACAGGCCTTGATCCAAACTAAAACCATGTATTTTGATGAAAATGTTTCTTCCAGCTCTGTTCTGAACCTACCTGCTGATGCCTGAAGCCACCTGCTGGAGTGCTGACTAGGGACTTCCCAGATAGTGTGTCCTATCCAACTGCAGCTGCCCTTTGGAGTGCTTCCCGCTATGGTGCTCAGTACGTACACCAGAAATACAGATAATGTGCAGTACGACAGCACAGCACTTCAAAAATAAAAACGTATTTCAGGATACAGGGAAAATTGGGTTTGCATTACCTAGAGGTAAAATAGGTACATCTAATTCCACAGAACAATAGTTGGGGGCCCAAGCAGATAATCTGCGACATGACACAGAACAAGGAGTTGGAGTAGCGCACTGTAAGAGGTGGCAAAAGCAACTGAGCCCATGGCAGACAGGGAATGACATTTGGCAGAAGTAGAGTTTCTAAGACAGTTTTTTTCTATGAGTCTGGTCAAAATAGTAAAGCTTACCAGTCAGCATGAACTGATAGGCGTTGTCAGAGATGGAGAAGATGTGTGGAGGGGTCTCCTGGCGCTTCTTGCCTCGGTAGCCAGCCACCACCTCCGGGTTGTACACCGGCAGCCACTTGTAGGGGTTGACAGCGATGCAGAAGAGACCCGAGTAGGTCTGCAGGAAAAAAAAAGGACAGAAGAGTCACTGAAGTCCATCACCTGGCAGCTGGATTTTCTCCTTCGCCATGAGAGGGAACTTACATAGATCATCCAGGAGCTGTAGCGGTCCTTGAGGTTGTAGAGGACAGCAGGTTCATGCAGGTGGGTCAACGTGGCCATATCCTCAATTCTGTCAAACTTAGGTGGGTTCATGGCATATACGTCATCTGGTTTGACAGCAACAATCTATAATTCAGAAAGAGTGAGTTAGCCTTGATTCAGCAACTCTCAATTCTCCTTCCATGTGTACGCACAGACAGACAGACAGAGAGAAGCAATAACATCTGTAAGGCTGTTCCAATTCATATTTTTCTTTCTATTTAACTGTGCAAAACAAGATATGGCTATTACAGGGCAGACACTGCTGCCAGCCAGGAACTCTGCAACACTGGCAAATTTACAGGATGTAAATTTACTGTCCTGGAATTGCTACAACCACACAGACAGGGTTTGTGCTGGACCAGGTCTTTCTACACATTCTTGCTGCTTATGAACTTCAGGTCACTGATGCTCATGGCTGTAAGAGCCAGGGGCACAACTGCTGGCCGGTCTACTTTTCAGCCTCCACGACTCACACCGCACAGTGCCAGAGACAGGACACTAGCAGCACAAGATTCATCAACAGCAAATCCTTTCTTGGAACAGATCTGTTCCATTCCTGCCTGCTGCCATTCCTAAGCAAAGTCGCTAGCTGTACCAAACAGCACCGTCTGCTGGACCGTTGGGGACGGTCCTGTCACAGGACAGACACAGCCTGTTGACGTGTTGGAGGCGGGAGGGGCAGGAGGGGCAGGAGGAGGCAGATGTGCAAGAAAGCAGATGTACACAGATGGCAGCAGCTTATCTTGGCCACGCTGAACCATGAAGGAGCTTGATAATCTCAGCGTCATTTCTCTTGTTGGCTTTTCCCACTGCTTTTATGCTGTAATTGCTGCTCCCATGGACTAGTCCAAGCTGACCAGCCCAGCCCAAGGAGGAAATAGTGTTACTGTAATCATATTTGATTTGGAAAGACTGAACACCATTTCCAAGCTCAGGTCCTGACTAGTGGAATGATCTTGGGCTTCTTTTGAGAGAGCAAGAATTACAGGCACAGTTTTCAAAAGCAACTTTGTGATATGTGTTCCTAAATACCTTTCTAAAGCATTCAAACACTTGAGCAATTCTGTGTAGAACAAGAGATTGCACAATAACTGCTGCTCACAGGACATAGCTGGGAGTCACTATAGACGTTTCTAACCTAGTGTCAGTTCAGTGCTCAGAAGAGGGCAGAAAGCTCTAAAATATTAGGAATGGTTAGAAAACAAAGGGAGAAGAGAGCGCTACGTAGGATGTGCTGGTTGGTTCATTCACACCATCATTACTGATCACACCTCTCAGAAAAGATATAGTTGTACCAGAAATGCTCCAGCGAAGAGAAACAAAGATGTCACAGATGATGAAGATGAAACAGCTTTTCTATGAGGAAAGCATAACTTGGCTGGGATTTGGGGGTGAAAAAAAGACACTCTTGAAGTCTGCAAAGTCAGGAGTAGCAGAGAGAACCACAGCCACAGCAAGGGAGAATTACTTACTTTTTCTCCTCGTGAAAAACTAAGCTCCAATTACCAGGCTGCACATTGCAGACAAAAGAAAGCAATTTACACATACTCCAGTTTTAAACAGTGGAAATCTTTCCCAAAGGAACTACAAAAGCAAAAAACTCCAAAGGATATAAAAAACCCCAGCCCCCAGGAAAGCAGGTCCTGGTACACGGCAGCCTGCCGCAGCCCCTGCACAGCCACACACCCGGGGTACCTGGCGGCTGGCGGCGAACCAGCGGGTGACTGCTTTGTGCCGCATTTGCTTTCTCAAAAGGCTCGTAGCGCCTACGGCCAAGGTGTTGGCTGAGACGGGTCTTTGGGCTGCTGCAGCTATTCTTACAAAAGTTAACAGGACACAAGCTGCTAAAACATTTCAGCATTTTTGCAAGAGCCTTGGGGGTTCCTGTAGGAAACCGCAGCCGGTGACACTGATAACTTCACATGCAAAGGGGACTTTCAAAGTAGGTTCCTGGTCTGCTACCAGTGAAGGAAGGAATTTATCAGTGGATATGACAGTGTTAGATGAGAAAGGGTTACAAGCAGCAGTTGAGGAATGCTCACACTGGCAAGACTATGAGCCAGCCTGTTTCAGTGCATTGCCTGATCTTTACAGTTGAAAGCCATGCCGTGGTTTTACCCCAGCCCACAGCTCAGCCCCACGCAGCCACTCACTCCCTCTCCCCCGGCGGGATGGGGGACAGAATCAGAAGGGTAAAGGTGAGAAAACTTGTGGGTTGGGATAAAGACAGTTTAATAGGTAAAGCAAAAGCCACACACACAAGCAAAGCAAAACAACAAATTCATTCCCCACTTCCCACGGCAGGCAGGAGTTCAGCCATCCCCAGGAAAGCAGGGCTCTGTCACGCGTAATGGTGACTTGGGAATCACTCCCAACGTTCCCCCTCACCTTCTTCTCCCCGCAGCTTTACAGGCTGAGCACGATGTCATAAGGTATGGAATATCCCTTTGGTCACTGGGGTCAGCTGCCCCGGCTGTGTCCCCTCCCAACCCCTTGTGCACCCCCAGCTACTCACTGGTGGGGTGGGGTGAGAAGCAGGAAAGGCCTTGGCTCTGTGTGAGCCCTGCTCAGCAGTGACTAAAGCATCCCTGTGTTATCAGCACTGTTCCCAGTACAACTCCAAAACCCAGCCCCGCACCAGCTACTACAAAGAAAATTAACACAACCAAGAATAATTATCCAATTGATACCTTCAACCCAGCATCCAGAGCAATACTCTGGAGCCTGTGCTGGTCCCAGTCAGAGGGCAGGGCAGGGGAGGGCAGATTTCTTGCCTGAGCTACTGCAGTGCTTTCCATGTTGCTTGCCCTCCCTAGCGGACATCCCAGGGCCCTCAGCAGGGCAGGGAGGAGGGCCAAGAGGAACGCACTTACCCTGCCATCCTCTGTCTCAACAGTTATCTTCTCATCCTGTGCAGCCTTGATCTTCCCTTTGGTGTACTCCACCTCAGGGTCAGCCACAAAGCAGTAGGTCTTGGTGTCAAATGGCTGGTTCTGGGCTTCTATTCTCTCTTCCTCTGATTTGCGCAGGTACGGAGCAGCCTCACCAAAAACCTCCATGCCAGCGTCTCTGCTCACAGCTGAAGCTGAAAGACAGACCCTGCTGTGGTGGTCCCCTGTGCAGACCTTAGAGTTGAGCAGAGTGGAGCTGAATGTCCACCAGCCCTCCCAAGTTGGCTGCTCTGAGAGCACCTTTCCCATCTCTCAGATGCCTGTTGCCAGGTTATGAAGGAGATATTTGCTGGATTCAAAGCTGGAATGTACATAAGCAATGAATAAGAGCTGCCACCCTTCACGGCCCCCAGGAAAGGGGATCCATGCCTGAAGGAGCAGGAGGGCTCCCTGGGGAAGTGCAGCAAAGGGGAAGGATGTCTGAAGGATTCCTGTAGTCCTTAGTAGGACTGAAGCCTTGAAGCCTGCTTTTCTTCCAGTTCTTCATCTATGACTTCCCCCACTCCCTTTTAACGCGGAGCATGCCCTCCTCCTCTCGGGGGCAGCCATAGCAGGCAGAACGGACACGTGCCAGGGCCCTTTACAGCAGCTCATGCAGAGGAAGAACAGGGATCTGCCCACAGTGAGCGCAAGGGAAGGGCCAGATCATGCCAGTCTGGGCAAGCTATTAGTTTTCATGCCTTAAATTCTCACCTTAACAATCAGTTCACAGAAAGAAGGAAGGAACAGGCTGACATCTCTGATTTCTGAAAGAGAAAGAGTGGAAGGTTAGACTCCAGCTAAGTCACAGCCTCTCCAAAGGCCCAACACCTCTCACTCACTGCAAGCAACCACTCTAGCTGAGGACTAGTGAAGTAAAGCAGATACCAGTCCTTCCCTGCCACTGGGGAATCTACAGCAGATTCCCAGCGCAGTGCTACAGCCTTGCGAAGCTCCCAGCATGGGGAACAGCCCCTGTGGCAGGAGCCCTGCACCCCTCTGCAGGTCAGTCACAGCATGGCCATGAGCACAGCCAGGGGATCAGGAGCCACCAACAAAGGCTTTCTCCCTGACAGCTTTTGTAGGCTCAGCCCCTTCCCTTAGCTCAGCCCCTTCCCTATATTTGGAAGGAAGGGATCGGCACTCCCGCCTGCTCACCAATTCATGTTTGTTTTCTGCCATATACAGAATTTAAAGAAAGGAGCCGCTCTTTTTTCCAGCTTTAGTAACTCCAGACCTAACTGTGGTTTGTAGACCCTTTTTTGTGAGAATTTGCTCTACTGGGAACATGTTCTCCTGCCAGCTACAGCCATGGCCGGCACTTCACTGATACCTGCTCTCACCTATATGTTAAAGAAATAATAGTCCAGAAGGGACCTGTCCCCCTGCTCCTGCCCATAGGATGCTTGAGCAGAGTTGCACAGTGGCAAGCGAACAGAAAGCAGCTACCCATGGGGTAGAGGGCAAGGCCATGGGAATGGAAAAAGGTGCTGAGGAGTCATGCAGGATCAGTATGGCAATTCTTGTGGCTTTCCCTCATTGCGTGGGTCAGGAAGGATGGGACGAGAGGCTGTGACTGAAGTATGATCTGACAAACTATGGCAAAAGAGAGGGTAATCAGAAAGAAAAACACCCAAATCTAATGAGAGATGGACATTTCATGAATGCCAAACCCTGAACATGCTACAGAAATTTAGCTTCAAATATCACTTTGGCTGCCTAGGATGTTCCCTACCCTTGCTGCCAAAAGGAGCTGGAGAAGCGATGTCGCACTGTGCTCTCAGGTTCTTAGACACAGCAATTGCAATTCCCAGGTGAAAAGGGTATTGGTAAGGGGACATAGCAGCCACCATAACACTGGGGACTAGCCACAGCTCTGCTCAATCCTGGACACTTGTGACCCAGAGCACCACCTTCACATGAATCCCTGGGGCTGTAGGCTCAGCCATGCCTGGTGAAAGGCAGAGCTGTGTCTGAGGAGAAGGGGGTTGTGCAGGGGTACGCTGCACCTATGCAACTCTTGCCTGGGCAGCGCAGACTGAGGACTGGCAGCAAGGCATGGCCAGCATAGGCTCAGACATGCCCTCCCGTCCCCAGAGCAGGGCCATGCTGCCAAACCATCACCGAATCCACTTCAGCCTACATGCGTGCTCTGAAAAGCAAAGGAATCCATTGGGAATTAGCGTGGAGAAAAATAAAAAGGTAGCTAAGTCCTCCAGCTCTGCAGGAGAGGTTGCGGGTCAGGGAGGATCCAGAGCTGAGCTCTCCCATCTCAGGTCAAAGCACCATGACCAGCAGGCAGCACAGCCAGGTCCCAACAGTCTCTGTTCTCAGCTGTACATTTTAAACAAGGTAAAACCCTCACGGACTCTTGCAAAACTCTTGCAAAGCTGACTCACAACCTCTTGCAAAGGGGGTATGAAGCAGGGTGGGCTTTGAATTGAGATCTTCCAGTCCCAAATGCTCTATTTGGATGGTACAGAGCAGACAGGCAATGGCTGCACATTGAGCTCACCTGGCAGGGCAGGAGAGGAGAGCAGTTGGCAGGAGCAATGTGAGTCTTCATGCCTGCATGCATAGAGGTACCTCCTGGTGCATGAGCAGAAGGGTCTCCTCCATCCCGAGTCATCCTGCCTGTTTTGGTCCATCTTCTGTCACTGTTCAGTATGCCTGTTCCCCCTCCACACTGCACGGACTCTCATCCAAGGCTGCAGCACTAGCCTTCCCTCACCAGAACGAAACCTACAGGACTCGTGTGAGGCCAGAAGCCTACCCCAAAGAGCTCCTGCCACCACCCAAAGCATGACTCCCAGCTGGAGCACCCTGGGGCACCTGCCTCCGCAGCATGGGGGATATCACCTCTTCTTTCAGACACAGTGGCTCGTCCTGCTTGTGTCAGCCCCATGCTGACCCCGGGGTCTTGCAGGAGCATCACTGTCGCTAGTATTTTGATAAACATGTTCCATGTTGCCCTTAATTTCATTTAAGGTCACTAAAAATGGACACCACAGCCACATATCTCATGAACCATGAATTATTAGAATCCCCCTAAGCCTGGAGGATGAGAGAAAGCTTTTTTTAGAAAGCATCCCTTGTGATCGGCCCTTTGAACTCAGCACAGTGGATGTACTGAGCGTCTGCAAAAAGCCCAGACGCACCAGACCAACTATCGGTTTGGGGCTCTGTCCTGACACTGAATTGTCAGTGTGGTTCAGACGGGGCCTTTCCTGCTCCCAGGCATGTCCCAAAGCAAGGGGGATGGACCCTACTCCCCACCCCCAGCTGTGGGATCAGAGCAAACAGCACATGCAGGCACTGAAAGTCACTCTCCCTGTTTTCTCTTGGTGTTCGGCTGCGCAGCTGGGAGAAGAGTGCAGGAAAACAATTAGCAACGAGCAATGACCCACAAGTAGCCCCTGCTGCCAACTGGTCACAGGCACCTGCTGAGCACGGCACCCAGAACACACGGGAATGTTTAAAACCATTTGCACACAGTCATCATCTCAAATGCTCTACATCAGGGCCACCCGGTACATCCACGAGCTGCAGTATCATTTCATGCTCTCCCCAGCCCAGCAGAGGTTAGTAGCTGGAAAAATCCACATTGATTACTTTCAGATCTCTAAGTAATTCTGACCCGTGAACGACGCAACCAGCTACTACAGCCATTGCTGTTACACGCCCGCTATTTGACCAGGCCCCACTTTGCATTATACCAGGCACTCTTATTTCTAGCAGTTCTCCATCACTACATGAAAACATTTCTCAAGATAACACATGCTATAAAATCGTACGAGAAGGTAGCGTGGAGCAAGGGCCGAGATACAAAAATGTGCCTCTCACACTGTAAAGCAGGAATGCCAAGAGACTCTGGGAGTGCAGATGAATCTGCACAGCTAGATTTTTAGGGTTTTTTCCTTTGGTCTTAAGGACATGCATTAGATTTTTCTGTATCAAGAATTAAGTGTACAAACCTTTCTATATTTAGACTTGTCTGTGCTTTGAATGTTTGACGAGCTGTATGAACAGGGATGAAGTTTCATGCAAATGTAAATCACAAAGTGCCGTGAAAGATCTAAAATATAAATCTTTTTATAAATGACAGTGAGAGGTGAATCAGTGGGACACTGCAGGTATTTCAACCCAAGCAAGAAAATCACAAAGTTTCAGCAAGCTGAAGAACGATTACTGCTTTGATTCCATGTGTCTGGAGTTTTCCAGAGAGCAACTGCTTTAGAAATACTCCGTATTTCACCCCGGCAGGGTGGCTGTTCTTCCCCACTCTGCAGAGCAGATCACACATGAATGATTTGCCTCCTCTAACGCAGAGGCTGGGCTAGACTCAAAGCAGGCTGTGGGCATCTGGGTGCCAGCTTCTGGGTACTGGTGAAATCCAGATCCCAGGGGCTTGACATGAAGGTCCTTGCGCTGTGCAGGGCATCGTTAAGCACCTCAGAAGGACAGTTCACAAAGTCTGCTAACAAAAAGGGAAATTGCTTAGCCTCAGCTAAATGACAATGCTGAGCACCCGACCCTTCAGCATCGGTCCCAGAGCCTGCCACTGTCTTTGGAGGGCTCAAGCGGAGCTCAGCTCCTCTGCCCGGGCTGGCTCTGGTCGCTCCCAGCAGGACCAGTAGCCAGTGAACAGGACACCCAAAATCAAACCTTTTCTTAGCCTGGGGATTTTCAGCTGATGTCTCTCACCCTCCCAGAAGAAGCGAAGACAGATGTTAAGAGTCAGTGTCAGAAGCAGGGGCAGCAGGAAACCCGGCTGCAGCCTGGAGGCTCCAGGGCTCAGCTGGTGGACATCTTGCTCCCAGGATCGTGTCTGGGGTTTGGTCCTGTTCCTGTAGAGAGATACTTCCTATTGCACTCCCAGGGCTGGAGGACATCTCAACTGTTTCACCTAAACCCCAGAATTGTGCAGGATTACTCTTCTACCCACAAAGCCATTACCTACAACAGGCCACACACAAGTGCCACCTCTGCACTTGTGGAGGATCCCAGCAGCCCTCAGGAACCCCGCGCCGCATGTGCTGGGGCTGAGCAGTTTGAGCAAGAGGAGCACAGGCCTCGGGGTTGCTACTGTGAACCCAGGTCATGGTGGTCCACCACATCATGATTCAGGTGCCTGTGGCCCAGGAGCAAGGGTTTAGCTGCACACCCATGTTCAGAGCAGTGACCCCCTTTAATAGACATTTTTCCAACTGTGAAAAAATGCACTAAAAATATAAACTAATTTAA
Organism: Psophia crepitans; assembly: GCA_013399095.1. Classification (NCBI taxonomy): domain Eukaryota; kingdom Metazoa; phylum Chordata; class Aves; order Gruiformes; family Psophiidae; genus Psophia; species Psophia crepitans. Next base: position 69,906 of record VWZZ01002302.1, read on the forward strand.
GAAACAGTTTGGTGCAAAGGGAGAAATCAGTAGGTGAGGAGGGACGCCTTACCTTCTCACAAGCCTGTATCTAACTCATGGACTCTCAGGAGCTATTGTTGCTGCTGCAAGGCAGTGTGGTATGGAGGTGATGGTGCTGCCAGCAGCCCAGTGGGCAGCCACCGGACAGGCTTTGAGCCTGCACTGTCCCTCCACTGTGGCAGGGCACCTGCAGCGGCGCAGGCACAGCCTACTCACCAGAGCAGGGCAGAGGGGCAGAATCCCCTCCCTCGCCCTGCTGGCCACACTGGTTTGATGCAGCCCAGGACACGGGGGGCTTTCTGGGCTGCCAGCGCACACTGCCAGCTCATGGTGAGCTTCTCATCAACCAGCACTCCCAAGTCCTTCTCCTCAGGGCTGCTCTCCATCCATTCTCCACCCAGCCTGTAGCTGTGCTTGGATAGATGATCTTTAAGGTCCCTTCCAACCCAAACCATTCTATGATTCTGTGATTCAGCTTCTCACAGGCAGAGGACAGTGAAACACCTTCCTTTACCACAAAACCTTCCTAGGGCACAGCAGAAAGGCACCAGGGCACACATGTAGGTGCACATCTACTTGCAAACAGCCCAGGGGAACAGCAGCCGCAGTTACATCTGTTGCTCCATGCTGCCAACATCATTTGCAGACACAGAGCTGTCCTGAGGTGAAGGTCACAAGGGTGCTATCGCAGCGAGCTGCATTGCCTTGCAAGGCTCTCTAGTCCTGGTGTTGTCAGGGAGCTTTTATTACGGTCCTTCATTCGCATAAGGGCACCCATGGCTCAATACACTCCCACAAATTGAAGGTGGATTTACTGGTTGGTGTCTATCTATTTTTGCACAAAGAACTTCGGGAGAACAAGGAGTTTTTGTAAGCTGTAGCTGAGTAAGTTCCCTGGCATGCTGAGGGAACCTGCTTTATTAAACTAGTAATGCACAGCTTAAAACACGGAATGAGCTGGCTCTTGCACAGAGACAGATGCAATCATTCCTGTCCAGATCACCCCAGCACAGATCCTCATCTCCCCAGGAACACGTACAACTGATGCAGAGCTGCTACAAGTCAGGGGCTACATACTCCGTGAGCAGCATAGCCTGCTTAGAATTGAGTTTCCATTTGAACCAAACCAAATCTTTTAAGTTCTCCTCTAGAGGGGAAATAGTTTTTTGCTTTTCTTTTTAGGCCACCAAACCCAAGAGCAATCCAGTAAAAGTGACGTGCTTATCAGCTCACATCTAATAGCAAGGACTGTGGCCATTCCCCCCTGTAGCACAGCCCCAATTACCTGCTTCACTAAGTATACGCTCACTGCTCCAAGGCCGTGGAGCTCCTACGCAGCCCCAGCACACAATGTCCTGGAGCCACAGCTCCTGGGTCTTCCAGGTGAGCACCCTGCACCAGCAGCAGGGACTGGAAAGCCTTGGCTGCAATCAGCAACCTCAGTGCATCATGGCAGGCTGTCATAGCTCTGTTTGAATCCTCAGCAGCCCGCACATCGCTTGTTCTACCTGCCTGAAGACACATACTGATTTGCAGCTAGGTGGTAAAGAGCCTTCAGCTCCATGCTGTAGTTCACCAGAGAGCACGGGAGACCCCTCATTCATCCCACAGTCCTGGTTACGGGCTGATGGGAGAACATCTTCGGAATGTGGGGTCGGTGCTTGGACCATGCAAGTCTGATGAAGTGAGAAAAGGCTCAAAAAATGTAGCTTTCTGCAAAGTTACTGGAGAAAGGGAAAAAGAGCTACAGTATCTCAAACCACACATAGCCCTGACCCAAGATGGGATGAGAAAGACTTGCTTTCTTCCTCAGGCTGTTAATAGCTAACAAGTAGCAAGAATGAAATGGTTCTGGGTGGCTGCAGGAGGACTCCAAGTTTCAGCTAGCTTTCTTCAATGGCCACTGAAGCTCAGTGCCACCAGCTGCACTCTGCGAAGCACTGACAGGACAACAGCCTCCCTGTACCACAGCTTGCAGTGCTCTGCCCTGCTGGCCAACAATGCCTGTTCAGGTTGTCACTGCCAAAATGAAACCAAACGGGTGACTGTGGCATTTCTATCACCACTAAAGTGCCCAAGTCTCCACCAGCTGAACCGCTGTGTGAGCAGCACATCTGTGTGCTCACCCCAAGGGAGGTGGTCAGGGAAAAGCAAAGGGCTGGGAAGAGCCTGGAGGGATGCAGGGCATGTGGCAGCCACAGTGGAGAAGACAGGAGTGACAGCCACAGGGCCAGGTGTCAGCTCAGGTGCACGCCTCAGGCTTCCACACATGCCACTGCTGCTCCCAAGCCCGTCCCAGCCCTTGGCCTCATGCTAGCGTTCTTCGGTGTCCGCTGCACAATCTGCTCTAGCCTGTACTTAAGCCTGCTGTGCCTGCAGCAACCTCCCTGCTCCCTCCCCGTACCTCCCAATAACCATGAAGAGGGACCTGATACACAAAGGCAGCTTCCAATCAAGGAGCCACTGCAACAAGCACAGAAGAGCTGTCCTGAGCTCTGCCCTCTCTCACTATCATTGCAGCTTGCCCCTGAGTCAAGCTGTCTGGTTCATGCTTTGGAGTGGCTTGGAAGTGCTCCTGAGGTTGTCTTTGTCTCAAAGAAGGTGCAGGTACAGAGCATGCCTGGTGACTGCTCAGCCAGCAACCCACGAGCACCCTGCAGGGCTCAGGCCAGCCAGCTCCTATGGAGGAGGCTCATCAAGCCCTGGAAGTGCAGGCACCATCAGGAAGCATTTCCTGAATATAAGTGGTCAGGGAAGAGGACCGTGGATCTGGAGCCTAGCAGGACACTGTACCTTGTTTCCAGACAGCAGAAACATCTATATTCCTCCCTTGTGTGAGGACTTTGTTTGGAGGCAGCAGGTAAATGCAGCACTGTGGGAAATACCTGTCTTGGAACTGTCCTGGACAATCCCTCCAGTGCACAGCAGGCTGCTCTGCTTGGGGACAGTCAGGAGTGATTAAAGACACTGCCATCATTCAGATACACCACAGGACTGCAGCCAAAGCACCGTGTGAACACATATGGCCCAGGGAGTTCCCACCGCCCAAGCGCAAGGTATGGGCTGAAGCAGGAGATCCGCTCCAAAAGCGCCTGGCCCCATGCTGGCGCACAGCTCAAGCGCAACAGAAGCGGAGAGCAGAGCTGCTCAGCAGCTCCGCACCAAAACAAGTTTCTTCAAAACTAACGCTGAGGACCAGGCACTGGCTGGACCAGCCTTGGGAGCCGCATCCTCTCTGCTGCACTTGCCTGCTCTGGGCACAAGCAAGCTCATCAGCTGCAGCGCACACGGTTTCAGAGCTGGGGAGCAGATGAATTCCTCTGTCACAGGCCACTTGATCCAGGTCAATTCCTAAGATCAAAACTGGATTTGGACTGAGCCCTTTTGGCCATCATGGCAGGCACATGGAGTGTTTTCACATGACAGTACGGAAAAATAAAACCTGATTTGGATTTTGCCCTGATGACTGTGGACTGATGCCCAGTCTTGCTCCCGCATCTGCTCAATAGACACCAGCCAAGATAAGGCCATGCCTTCCTGATAGGTTTCTTTTTCAAGTACAGAAGAAAAACTTTCAATGAAGAGGGAAAAAAAAAAAAATCACAGTAATGCATTTGCAGCACATTTCTGGGCACATAAAAGAGAAGGTGACTAGGAACAGCCAGTGTGGATTTACTGAGACCAATCACATCTGACCATCCCGACTGCCTGTTACGATAAAACGACCAGATCTGTGGATGTGGGGAGAGCACAACCTGGATGTGTGTGCTGCCCAACATCAGCTCCCAAAACTATCTGCCACAATACCTTTGTGTCCAAGGTAGGAGTTTATGGTCTGGATGAGTGGGCAATCAGATGGGTAAAGACCCTGGCTGGGCAACAGGACTCTGAGGACAGTCGTTAATGCACCACATGCATGGGTCAGTCCTGGGAGTTTCCCTGTTTAACACCTTTATCAATGACCAGAGGCAAAACCACACGCTTAAAAAGTCTGCAGATGGCAACAGAGTCGGGGGGAGCAGCTGATACCCTCCAGGTCAGAGCTGCCATCCAGAGGGACCCAGACAGGCTGGAGGGACGGGCTGACAGGAACCTTACGAAGTCAGCAAGGACTAATGCAAAGACCTGCACGCTGTAAGGAAAAGGTCCTTGCAAAAACACATGCTGTGAACTGACTGGCCAGGGGTAGTCTGGGGAGAAGAATCTGAGGTCAAGATGATCAAGGGCTGGGAGCTGGACATCACACACAACATGAGGAGAGGCTGAGGGAACAGAGGGTTTGTGCAGCCTGGGAAGGAGAAGGCTTCAGCAGGACCTAACAGCAGCCTTCCAACACCTGCGAGGACATTATCAAGATCGAGTCAGGCTCTTCACCCTGGGGCACAGTGAAAGAACAAGAGTTAAAAACCTGGTTGAAATAAGTCCAGACTGGGTATAAAGAATTGCTCCAGTGGGAAATATTTTTTTACTCATCTAGAGAGGTTGTGCAGTCTCCATCCTTGGAGGTTTTCAAGCCCTTGCTCTTTAAAGACTAGAGCAACCTGAACTGACCCCATAGTTGCCCCTGCTTTGAGCAGGTTGGACTACAGACCTCCTGAGGTTCCTTCTCATCTGAGTTATTCCATGATCTGGACTGCAAATGCAACATAGGGCTTTGCAGACATTTAAAGCCGTGGTCTCTGTACCTCTTCAGTCCCTGGCTCTACCTGTGCTGGTGGTGAGAGCATTCCCAAAACGGCCAGCTTCACCTGCATGGCTTCAATATCACTCATTAGTTCAGCTCCTCCATGGGCTACATGCGCAGTACACGAGGAAAGCGCTGCCTTCCTCGAGTAGACAAATGGAGCCGTCCCTCATTCCCCAGACATCTTCTCACTAGTTCCCAGCGTGGGATGGCATCAGCTCTGCAGCCAGTATTACAGACGCCAGCCGCTCTGACGAGGTGCTATTTTCCACCAGTATTTTACAGGACAAGCCGGCTGGGGCTGGGTGTGGTGTGGGCACGCACAGCATGCTCTGCAGACTGGCCTCTGCCAGGCTCGTACTCTATTGTCCATCCGTCCATCTCTCTGCCAGGCACCCAGGGGTCCCTTTTTCTCCAAGGTAACAGAGGTTCACCTTCACAGCACCGGACTCCAACAAATTTGGTTCCCAAGTGAAACTTGTTTCAGCAGGGGAGACCCACTTACGGAGCCAGGCATCCCTCAGCCCCAGCCCAGTGCTCAGCACAGCTACAAGCACTGTGTCTGGCCGTAACCTTTTCCCTGCCAGACTCGAGTTCCCTCTCTGTGGGCCAGGCACTGCAGTCTGCACTACAGGGCACGTGGGTACCATGAGGACGGGGGTAGATTGCTCTATTTCTAGTATTGAAGAAATCCTGGACATGCACTGACAAAGTGGCTCCAAGCCCCCCAAACGCAGTCCCTTCCCCACCCCTTGAACAGCCCTGCCTCCTTTTATAAATATGTTAAGGTGTTTTATAAATATGTTAAGGCCGTTTATAAATATGTTAAGGGTGAGCGTCCTCTTCTCGGCCTCACTAAGCGATAGGACAAGGGGCAATGGGTGCAAATTGGAGCATAGGAGGTTCCGGGTTAATGTAAGGAAAAACTTTCACTGTGAGGGTGACAGAGCCCTGGAACAGGCTGCCCAGAGAGGGTGTGGAGTCTCCTTCTCTGGAGACATTCAAAACCCAACTGGACGTGTTCCTGAGTGATGTGCTCTAGGTGGCCCGGCCTTGGCGGGGGGATTGGACTAGATGATCTTTCGAGGTCCCTTCCAACCCTTGTGATTCTGTGATTCCTCCTGGTGAGCATTCCACACAGCCCTTGGTCCTCCTAAGCATGCAGGGAAGACAGTTGTGCTCCCTGTCGTCACGAGGCAGGGCAGTGAAAGTCTAGCAGTTGCCTAAACAACACATTTTTTAAATTATTTTTTTTAAAACCTACCATCACTTTCTTTGAAAGTTTCCCTTCTGGGAAAGGCCAAGGGAAAAAAGGGCAGGGTTGATTTAAGAGGCAGAAAGCAGCAGGACATCAGCTGCTCCCACTGCCAGGAGGCAAGGCACGTACTGGAGTGCCCGGAAACGGCCCACAGGCCAGTCCCTCCATCCTACATCTTTCTGCGCCCTTCCCACAGCCTTCCCAGTCTGCCACAGCTTCCCACATCAGCTGGCTCTGACTTTCAGGGCACATTAAAACACGTTAAAGGACAGAAGACTTATGCCAAAACATCTGGGAGAAGACAGAAATTTTACATTTGTCTCTGTAGCAGGAGTCGGCTGCAAATTAGCTTTAGGGAAATAAATGCAGAGAGGGTGATCCTTGCCAGGCTGCAGCCCACAGGCTTTGTACGAGTTTGCAAAGCCCCAGGACAGAGCCTTGGCAGGCTTGCCTTGTCCAAGTTTCTACTGACTTCTACTTCGTTTTAGCTCAGCTTAGCTGTAATACCAATTTTCCTCCTGAGCAGGTGCTTCCAGCTAGGAGTTTTTTTAAAATTTTTTACTTATCATTGCTTCATACAACCCTACTTTTACACTAATTGTACTTTGTGCAGAATAAGGTATTTGTCACTAACGTACTGATGCAACATAAAGCCTGATATGACAGCAGAGACCTTGAGAACTGCAGACAAAGGATGCTGTGTAGCGAGGTACACCCACAGGATGGTAAGAGATGGGGCAGAGACTTGACCCTGGAGACTCTACAAACAACTCACGAGTGGTCAGATAAAGAAATACAGACCTGAAGGTGTCACCCACAAAAGCCAGCTTTGTCCAGAGACAAAGTACGCAGCACAGGAGATGTAACATGGAGCCAAACAACGGAAAAGAGAGAGCATCTTGTGCTATGACTGACGTCGTTACAGAGCCAGATTTTCTTGTACACAGGAGGTGAGCAGTAGGTGTTTAACAGCAGTTTAACATTATCCATCAATTCCACAAGAGTCAATTTTTCACTATTTCCTGCTGCCAGTGATAAATCACCAGAACCTACTGAAGATCACTGTGCCAAGCAACCCATCTGCCTAGCCCCTCACGACATTTTTGTATGCATGCCTCCTCTAACCCTCTCCCTTTAAACCACTTGCTGCTGCAGAGGATGCACATGACCCTCCTGTGCTTCCATTGTATGCAAACCACCACCAGCAGAGGCATTTAGGGGAAGACTCAAAGAAACTGCCACTTTTCACACATGCTCCCCTGTGAAAAACGCAGGGGCCCTATGAGACCCCAAAAACAAAGGGAAGTTTCAGTCCCAGGAGGCTGCACACCAGCATGACAGGGAGGAACCCCGGATGGCACGACGCATTTCGGTGGCTGCTGCTGACGGAGATCCCCTACACCACCAGAAGAGACAGATCCCCAGGCCAAGCCCTGTTCCTGGCAGAGCCTACGGCAACATCAAATCTGAACCACCCCCCTATTTAGCGGTCAGTTCAGTAACATGGGTTTTAAATAAACACTCTTTCTCTCCCTTAGCCCCACGATCAACCTGTTACATTTCTAACTTTGAAATACTGTCTCTTTCCCTTTCCTTTTGGAAGACAGATACAGCTGAAAAATGCGTATTGAGTATTTTCAGTGCCTAAAGATTCAAATTACAGCATTAAAATTCATCTTTTCTCCACAGGGTATCTTAAGCGCTTAGGAATTAATAGAAGCACAAGTAGACTTCAAAGAGGCAAACAAAGTATCCTCCCAGATCAGCTGCTCCATTTCTTACTCACATTCCCACCAGGTCTTCTATATGACTATTTTCAAGCAGCACAGAACGGAGAGGAATGGACTCTTCACTACAGAAGCAGCAGCGAGACAGGCAGCACAATTCCCCTTCCCTGCCCCCAAGGAAAGTATTCAGATTTTTTTCTGACTTGTTCAAAAAGGAAAAAGTATTTCCCCAGCATATAAGGTAAATAAGAACATAGGGACTTACAAAACATGAGGACATTAAAGAAACCTGCACCAGCCTGCACTTCCAAACATCATCTCCACCAGCAGTACTCGCTGCTAGTTTGTGTTTGTTACCAGTTAACGTGCACGACTTGTCCGCTACAGATTGACCCCACTGAATGGCCAGTGTTGGGCCACTGAGACCCATAGGGAGGTGGCATTTTGATGTTGCTTTTATCACAAGAGCCGGTAAATATAATTTACCACCTTGTAGATCCTAATGCACTGTATTGCACAAGCCATCCTCAAAACAACTGCATCAGAAGTTGAAAAAGGAGGTGATCTTCCCTAGTAAAGGTCATGATGAATGCAGGAAACAGCCACCCACACACACTCATCTGAGCAGGGAGGTTCAGAGCACCGAGTTCAGCCGCAACAAGACAAATTTCATACAAACACAGAAGTGTTGGTTGGAAGGCAGCTCCGGAGGTCTCCAGGCCGACTTCCCACAGGACTATCACCACCAGGTGAAGCCATGGCCTGTCTTGATTTAAAATGAACTGCTGCAAAGCCACCCAGACAAAGAAACATAGAGCTACTAGGTGCATAAAGTCAGCTCTGTAAGGGAAGTTTTGAAAAGAGATTACCTCCAGGATTACAGGGAAAAATCAAAGGCAAAGAATGGCTCTTTAGAAACAATGCTGACACTTGGAACCACTCCATGAAAATAAAATCATTACTGCCGGTGTGCCATTTACCACAGTCACTAATATTACTGGTAACACCTTGGATTTAATACAGCCTTGAACTGACAAAGGCTTAAAGTGTGAAATTTCCTTTGGAAGCCACTCCTGCTGGCACAAAGCCACAAGTAGGAAAAAAACAACTTCCTTTTCAGTTGTTAATTCTACTAAGACACTTTTTAAAAACACCCACCAAGTGTGAAGTGAAATGTGAGGCGATACAGAAAAATTGTTGCTGATCCTTTAAAGCAGAAAATAAACCAAACCTCTTTAAACTATCCACGATTTGAGGGGGGGGGGAAGTACCTTGGAACTTTAGTATCTTCCTTCCTTGACAGAGGTTTATCAGAAGAGTGCAATCTTAGACATACTATCACAGGAACCTTTCCGATACCCTCATGAGGTCACCGTAGTATAGGGCAGCTGATGTGGACCCACACTAATCTATCATGTTTTGTAACGGCTCTGGAACGGGTTAAGTTTACTGGTTTTCAGGATTTTGGAAATATGGAAATTTACCATAGACATTGCATCTTCCCTCGGACAGGAACGTTCTCTTCCAACCCCCACACGCAGAAGAATCCCAGTGGATTCCAGAAGGAACGCTTCTGTTCAGTTTGAAACACTCTGGGGCTTGCACCAAGAACTTTCTGTTTTGTCTCCTGGGGGCCATTCTCTGGGGTTCAGCTTCCTTGAAAAAAGCACATTCAGCTTATGGTTTGCACCACTAGAGACAAACACTACTTTCTAAAAAGAGACAGAACAGAGCAAGAATACGAAGCTTGACCAGTCTACAAAGTTCTGATGATATTCTAGTCAAACCTAACTAAGGGAAAAAAATATATTGTTTGTACAAAGTTATCTTTATTTTCAAATGCTGCACTGCATAGAATTTATCTGACAGGCCTCTGCATGGGCACAGGCCCCCTTCATCCTCCCCACTTCACTCGTCAGCATAACACAATCAGCTGACTATGCATAAAATCATTTAGACCAGAAGCAAAATCTATTTGCAACTCATTACTCAGTTTTATAAGTTAACAGCATTCACCTGGAAAAATCACCAAGAAAAAAACATTTCATTTCTGCATTCAAATGAAGAAGAGATCAGGCACGCTACAGGGCTGGTCCCATGCCTGGAAGCTGCTGATGCTTTCAGTGCTCTTCACCTTCTTAAATTTGATAGAGAAGTACTCTTAAGGCCTTCCTGCTTATAATATTATAACTGCCTCTCCCAGAAGGCAAAACAGTGCAGAAGAACAGAAGGCAGGGGTCCTCTGAGCATGTCATGGCCCACATGGCTTTTCCTCAAGTAACCATCTTCCCGCAGTGACTTTCGCTGATGTCTTGCCAATAGTTACCAATTAATTTTACCAGCGATACACACGTTCTTCCCAAATGAAAAGGTCTCCATTTTCTGCTCCCAACGTTTCAGAGAAGTCCCAAATTCCATTCTATAGCCTAGATCTTGCTGCAAATAATATCCACGGAGAAGGCTCCATAGAGATTTTTGATAATGCTGTTTTGCAGAAGTATGGTTGCCTTTCTTATTTGGAGAAAAACAGGCATATGGTGACAGGACGTTACACTTGGATGCTTCTGCTTAAACCCCAATGCCCAATTACAGCCAAATCTACAGGTGATGTTCACATCAATCTGTGAAGACCTTGTGTTTTAGGATCTGTGCTTTCTCATGTGTGCAGCAATAGAAGCAGCAATCTCAGCACTCCTCTTATTCTGGCCATAGTAGTCCACGAAGTCACCATCTGGCCCAAGGAGGTACATTATTATTGTGTGATCCACCTGCAAGAGAGCACATCACAGCTTGGTAAAGAAGTTCATAGAATCAGAGAACACGAGGTTGGAAGGATCATCTGGTCCAACCTTTCTTGGCAAAAGCACAGTCTAGACAAGATGGCCCAGCACCTCATCCAGCCAAATCTTCGGTGTCCACCAGTTCCCTGGGGAGATAATTACAATGGCTGATTGTTCACATTGTGAAAAATTTTCCTCATGTGTCTAAGTGCAATCTCCCCATGCATAACTTGTACCCATTACCCCTCGTCTTTTCCATGTGACTCCCTGTAAAAAGGAAGTCTGCACCTTCTTTGTAGCCACCCTTTAAATACTGGTCCTGCACATCTCTCAAAGTCAGTAGCAAGCGTCCCGTTCAGCCTTCGGTTCAGCTGTCTGACAAGATTTCTCACCAAGAAGCCAAAGCAAGATACGGAGAAGCTCAGCATCACCCTGGCAACCGCTTCTTGTTTTACCCAAGAACATAAACAGAGAAAACCAGCTGCATGCTCAGAATTCGTGAATGAATACATTAAGCAGACAAGTCTTCTCTAAGGGTACCTTCCTGCAGCACAGACAAGGCTGGGGCCAACCTGTGGGCTAATGGTCTTTCCCCATCGCTTTTCCAGTTTCCCTCTACTTGTCATGATGCCCCATGACCCCCTGAAGGTATTCAAGCTCCTGCTGCTCGCATGATGTAAATCCACTATAAGAGGTATTCTATTAAACCAAGTTCACTGTCAGTGCAAACAGTGGGATCGAGAGCATCAGTGGGATTACAGGAGCTGCGGATTGAGGAGCTGGCATAGAGGGAGGTACGTGTGCTGGGAGGGGGCTCCCTCTACTGTCCGAATTGAAATAACCTTAAAAAACGTTCAAAGTAACAACTGAATGTTCGAGGTATTCCAATTTGATTTACATAAACATTAACTCCACTGTAAATTTATTTAAAATGTCACTGCAAGTACGGTCTGCATCTAATAGTGACATCTTTAGCAGTAAAGACACAAAATACGGAAAGCGGAGGCCACAAATCGGTGGTTGCTCAAGTACACACACTGGAACGTACTTATGCACTGAGAGTACAACTGCGCTTGAAACTAAGAAAGCACGTAAGCATTTCCAGTACCACAATGCTAAAGGACGCATTAAACATAATGGGACTTCTGTCAGTGAAAGGGTGTTTCTCAAAATTTTATTGAGGAAAGTTTCAGAGAACCATAGAATGGTTTGAGTTGGAAGGGACCTCAAGGATCATCTAGCTCCAACTCCCTGCCATGGGCAGGGACACCCCCCTACCAGCCCAGGGGGCCCAAAGCCCCATCCAACCTGGCCTTGGGCACTGCCAGGGAGCCAGGGGCAGCCGCAGCTTCTCGGGGCACCCTGTGCCACGGCCTCAGCACCCTCACAATAAAGAATTTCTTCCTAATATCTAACGTAAATCTTCCCTCTTTCCGTTTAAACCCATTACCCCTTGTCCTGTCACTGCACTCCCTAAGAAACAGCCCCTCTCCAGCTTTCCTGTAGGCCTCCTTTGGGTACTGGAAGGTCGCAATTAGGTCTCCCTGGAGTCTTCTCTTCTGCAGGCTGAACAAGCCCAACTCCCTCATCCTGTCCTCGTAGCAGAGGGGCTCCAGCCCTCGGATCAGCTTTGCGGCCTCCTTTGGACTTGCTCCAGCACGTCGATGTCTTTCCTGTCCTGGGGACTCCCGAGCTGGATGCAGGACTCCAGGTGGGGTCTCACAAGAGCGGAGTAGAGGGGGAGAATCATCTCTCCTGACCTGCTGGCCACACTGGTTTGGATGCAGCCCAGGACATGGGGGGCTTTCTGGGCTGCCAGCGTACACTGCCAGCTCATGTTGAGATTGCCATCAACCAACACCCCCAAGTCCTTCTCCTCAGGACTGCTCTCCATCCATTCTCCACTCAGCACCCAGTTGTGCTTGGGATTGCCCCAGCCCACGTGCAGGACCTTGCATTTGGCCTTGTTGAACTTCATGCAGTTTGCATGGGCCCACCTCTCAAGCCTGTCAAGGTCCCTCTGGATGGCATCCCTTCCCTTCAGCATGTTGACTGTGCCACACAGCTCGGTGTCATCAGTAAACTTTCTGAGGGTGCCCTCAATCCCACTGTCCATGTCACCAACAAAGATGTTAAACAGTGCTGGTCGCAGTACTGACCCCTGAGAAACACCACTCATCACCAACGTCCCCCTGGACATCAAGCCACTGACCACAACTCTTCGAGTACAGCCACCCAGCCAATCCCTTATCCAGCGAGTGGTCCATCTGTCAAATCCATGTCTCTCCAGTTTAGAGACAAGGATGTTGTGCGGGACAGTGTCAAACTGTCCAGTGTTAAACTTGAACATATTAGTTCAAGTATTTTAATCTAGTTTCAAATGTTCAAGATAAGATCACAAAATCAAGTTCTAGAGGACAATTTTTTTTAATGAATTTTAATCTCAACTTAGATCCTTCAACTGGAAGCTAGCAAAAAAAAAATAAATAAAATCAGGTAGTCTGCGCAGAGCATCTTAATTCCCCAGCCTATGTAAGATTAAATACAGTCAGGCTGGAGTGCAGTTTGTGTCCAAAAGACCACTGTTTCTCAAGCTGTGCCTGAAGCTTGCACTGTTCTCACTGTATGCGCTTAAGATCATCATTTGAATTTCAGTGCAATCTTGTCAATCACATAATAAAACAAGTAGATTGGATATTCTGCTATTCAGAATTATAAAAATGATATTAAATACGAACTAGTAATATTCAAGTAATACTTGAAAAATTCAAACAGATATTTAGAAAGTATAATTTCTCAATGCTCTTTTCAAGCCAAAACAAGCAGCAAAGCTTAATTGGCTGTAGTGGGCCTCTTCCTCTCCCCCACTTCCCAGCAGCCTGCAGAGGAAACTGAACCCGCTCCTGCACAAACGTCAGTCACCAACTGGCAGGACAGGTCCATGCAAGAGACAGTGAGGAAAAAAAAGAAGCCTTACTGGAAGAAACGACAGAGTAGTAACTACCTGGATAAGTCTCAGGCAGGCAAAAAACCCACCTCAAGCTCTTCCTCCCAGGTATCCTGTTGCTGCTATGTGCTTTCTATTTTGTTTCAGAGACCTATGTCCTCTAGGCTCCCTGCCCTGAACACAGAGAGCTCACTGCCTCTCAAAACCCAGCGGCTACTGCAAATCCTGAAGGGATGCAGGTATTCTCCTCTTCCTTGGCACCGTGTCTGGGGCTCCTAATTCACTGTCCATTCTGCCTCACTGCCCTTCACCTCCCTCAGACTCACAATTCTAGCATGGACCAGCAGTATTCTCCCTGCATCCTGAATCCCTTCTCCTACTTCAATACATCCATAGTCACCTTCTCCAGTTTCGTTTCACCCTCCAGCCTCCCCTGAAGCTGCTGTCATTCACAGAGTTATTTTCCTTGGCTGAACCGCAGGCCAGAATCCAGGGGTGGTTTGCTAGAATCCACATGTGGTTTACTTCACAACGAGCAGCACTCCTTCAGCTTTTCTGAATCCCTTCCATCATCTCTCCTCAACCTCGGTTCACTCACTTAGTGTCAGATTACACAGATTTTTTCCCCCCTCTTCTGAGCAGGCATCCTTTGCCTATCCTGTTCCTATAGCCTATTTTTGCATTTCCACCAGCACCCTTTTATAAATCTGATTTTAAGCAGTATTTTAAGATTGATTTCAGATCGATGCTAGATTGATTTAAACTGGTATTCCATTTCTCCAGCAAGCTTTTCTCCTCCATTCAAATACAGTATCTTAGACACGGACTTCTGCAGCTACTGAGTTGCCACTTCAAGCAAAAACAAGTTCTTGATCTCCCACTTTGCACCCCTTAGCAACGCAGAGCAGTGTGTATCGCCAGCGTGATTCCACCTTCTCTTTACTGAGATCATGTGCTGCTCTTGCTGTTTCTTTCTATGCACCACTCCTTTGTTCCACCAATCTTTTTGTCCACGTGGATAACGTATTTGCCGCAGTCAGGTGGTTTTAAAAAAAGCACAGACGATACTGGATTAGACCAAAACCAATCTGCCTGAGCACCCTACCTCAAGTAGAAGCCAACAATGGTTGCGTTAAAGAAGAATATAAATCTGCACCAAAAAATACGCTATCTTCCTCTGTTACCTCCCAGTTTTCAAACATTTCTACCTCACAGGCTTCCTGAACTAGGCAAGATTTCTGTGCATTTCGTAATCCTCAACAGCCTGTTTTTTTCCAAAGATGAACAGCAAGTCTCCCTGCAGACTTGCGTAAACTTCTGCCATTTGCATCTGTAGCAAGGGAATCAACTTCTCATGTGCCCACTGCAACAGGAACCATCATCTTTCCTTTTCAAGTGTTTTCAGTTTTCTCTGCTATCTTTAGTTCTTGTAACAAAGAAAAAAAAATGCAGATCACATAATGCGTATCCTCTCGTCAGATCACTTGGCCCTACTTAACTCTTCCAGTCTGCTCAGGATGTTGCAAGTATGGAAAACCTTGGCAGCAGCTCTGAGCCCTACAACCAGACCTATCCACTTCCGGAGAGTAAGATTTTGACCACCCAGGTTAGCCTCACTTAAACTTCAGTTTACCCCTTCACACTGTTACTCTACGTATTTTATTTTCACTTAATCTAGCACTAACATGCTCTCTCTTCCAGGTCATTTGACACAGGAGGGTGATCCCCACAGTTATCTGAGGGGAAACCTCATTGCCCTCTACAACTGCCTGAAAGGAAGTTGTGGTGAGCTGGGGGTCAACCTCTTCTTGCAGATAACTAGCGACAGGACAAGGGGGAACGGCTGCAAGTTGTGCCAGGGAAGGGTCAGGTTGGAGATGAGGAGAAATTTCTTCTCGGAAAGGGTGGTCGGGCATTGGAACGGGTTGCCCAGGGAGGTGGTGGAGTCACCGTCCCTGGGGGTATTTAAAGAAAGGTTGGATGTGGTACTTAGGGACATGGTTTAGTGGGGAATAGGTGGGGGGGGGACAGTTGGACTAGATGATCCTTGAGGTCTCTTCCAACCTTAATGATTCTATGATCTGCAGGCAGACTTTGCATCACTCAAGTCTCTCACCAGGAAGACCTCACTCCTTGGCATCAGTTTGGCAGGGAATGAGCGGTTACTCGCTTTTACCTCTCATTTCTCCCCCTCGTCTTCATTTTCCAGTTCCATTTTCACTTTGGAGCACACAGGAAAACAGCCAGACAAAAACATAACATGATAGAAAAAACTTCAAATTACTGCCAGGCTTGCTAGCTCACACATTATTCTCATGCTCATACGCAGGCCTGGGACTGTATGGCTTTAGAACATGTTTCAGTGAGGTTCTGAGCTTGTTAGAGGACACCTTCATTCTGACCGAAACCTCTAAAACACAGCTTAACACACTGGTGCAACAGGGCTCTCTCATGTAGGATTTCAGCATAGACTGCAACAGCTGCCTTCTGATTTTAAAATCTGCATGCTGTTCTTATCCAAAGTCTTTCATTAGTGAAAGGCCCTACATTTACTTACTATGTAATCGTTGTCTTCGTCTTTGGGACCTTCGCTGTAATACACACGGTAAGCTTTGGCCACTTGGTCAATCTGCGCCTTGGTACCAGTCAATCCGATCAGCTTCGGAGAAAATTCTGGATAGGAAGAAGACATTTAGACATTTTAGTGAAAAGAATCCCATCAAGAGCCTCCTTTTCAGTGCTCTACACTACATGCTATGACATCAAGGAAGAAAACTGTAATACCTTTAACATATCTGGCAATGGCTTCTTCGTTGTCCCTCTCAGGATCAATGGTGATGAACAGTGGGGTCAGATTAGGCAAAGATGGAATTCTGTCTGTGACATTAACAATTATTATTTTTGTTAGAAAACTAAAAATTATTTCTCACCTCCATTCAAACAAGCTCACAGCCAAGCTGCCGTAACATCAATCCAAGCCCACCCTAAGTGACAAAAAAGGCCATTTTGTGCAGCTTAATTCATGTAATTTATGAATGAAGCAAATGCCATGAAACCCAACACTCTGTGCTTGTGTTGGGTGCAGCTTCATGTCCAGCTTCTCAGCTGGAGACTCGCTCTGCTTAGCAGAGGTGACAAACTGGCTCTGATGTAGAAAGTGCCACGGTGTCAGGCACATATCAAAGCACAATGGTCGACACAAGAGCATGCCTGTGATGGTGGAGCACGAGGACAGATGAAGACACAATTCAGACTCTTTCCATCACATTCCACCATAGCCTTCACTATGTTTTCTTCACTTTAGTCCACTCTCCCACCTGCTTGGTTACTATTATCCCTGCTCCATAACTCTTCAGGGCTGCAGATCAAGAACATCCCCTCTGTCACACTGTCTTCCCCCAACCTCCATTCCACAGCACAGTCAGTCTCAGAAGAGACTCTCACAGAGATTTGTTCTCAGAATGAATAAAACTGAGGGGAAAAAAAACCCTAATACAGCGCACAACTATTCCTTGGCAACAACACAATGCAATGGCATCGTCCCCTGTAACCTACCACCATTGCATTTTATTACCAAGAAGTCCCCTGTTGTGGAAAGATCAGCGCTGTCATGCTCTAAGTATCAGATCCTAGTGATAGGCAGATTAAGATATGTATTACTTGGCAATCAATTCAACTACTGAATAGTAGTCAGCAGCATTTTTTTGAAAAAGATCATCAGTTATTACCATTCGCAATACTTTACCACAACAAACCTGGACCTCCCACAAAATGGCCAACCAAATTCCCATACCAATTTCATCTACCACTTCAATCATTTTCTCCAGTTCATCAGGACAGATGTCAGGGCAGTGTGTGAAGCCGAAGTAGATCAGCACCCACTGGCCGATGTAGTCCTCGCTGGTCTTGGGCTGTCCCTCATGACTGACGAGTGAGAAGGGCCCTCCTAGCAGCGGTTTCCCAATGCCCCGGTTTCGTTCCTTTTCCAGCTCTACAAAAAAACAAGAGGGGATCACACACATCCATGTCACGATCCACACTGCTTCCCCAGTGAGCCTCAGCAGAAGTCAAGGGTCAGAGAACCTCACAGAGTCACGGCCCAGGGGCGCTGAAATGCCAAGATCTACCAACACCCACCACACAGAAGTCCAGCGTGGACAAAACATCCAAAAAGCATTCCATTTTGGGCAACGTCAAATATATTGCTAAACTCCTTTGAAACATAATAATCTCTCTCATTGTCACCTGATTATGTTTTTATTTAAAAAAAAGAAAAAAGGGAGGAAAAAAAGAAAAAGCCAGGTACCTGGCTTGGTGTGAAACAGAAAAATTAGCATCCTCTGCAAACTGAGCATATCCTAAAAGCTGATCTGATATTCAACATTAAAAACATGGAAATGAAATGTGCAGGCAGTTCCTGCAGGACAGGGAAACGCGCACACACGCCACACAGGGCGGAGGGAAACCGACTGGCAGCAGTGAGCAATAGTCAAATGCAACTACTCCAACAGCAAAGGTGTATTTAAGAATTTTAAAAAGTTTAACCCTGAAGTTTTTGTTTGGGTTTTTTTTAATTTTTGAAATTTTTCTGTGGTACTTATATACACACAGGCATAAAGTAGCACTGTCCAAAGCATTATGTGATTCACTGGGATGCTGATGCGGGTAAAATACATCCAAATACAAAATATGCATCATCTGCATACAAAAAAAAATACATCAACTAAATACGACGCTGCTGCTGCTTCTCCGGCCCGGCCACACACCAGCAGCCCAGGCCGGGTCCCTCCGAGGCAGCGCGGCCTCCCCTGAGGCGGGAAGGGTCCGGCCTCTCTCCCCCCTCCGGCCCCGCACTCACCCTCCTCCTTCCGCTTCTTCACCTTCTTCATGGCGGCCAGCAGCCCCCCGCACAGCACGAAGGTGGCCGCCAGCGACCGCCACGACACCAGCTGCTGAGGAAAAGCTCTTTAGTGACTGAAAAGGAGGGGACAGCGCGGCACAGCCCGGCGCGCCGCCCCAGGCTCCCCCGCTGAGGAGGGACGCGGCTCCCTCCCTCAGTCCCTCACTCACCCTCCTCTGCGCGCCCGCCCGCGGACCGCTGCCCGGCGGCTGGCTGGACAGCGGGCGGCCGGTGAGGGGCCGGGTGATGCTCCCCAGGCCCGGCAAGCGCCAGTAAAGCGCCGCTCGCCAACAGCGCAGCGCCGCCGCCATCTTGTTTCCCGCTCTTCCGTGTCCGCCCCTTCCGCTCCCCTCACCCGGGAGCGGCCACCATGGAGGCGGCGCCGCTCTTCTCCTTCGGTGTCATCGCAGACATTCAGTACGCGGACGCGGAGGACGGTTACGATTTCACCGGGTGCCGGCGACGGTATTACCGTCAGAGCCTTAACCTGCTGCGGAACGCTGTGGAAGCGTGGGCCACCGAGAGGGTGCCGCTTGCCTTCGTATTGCAGCTGGGTGACAGCATCGATGGCCTCAACGCCCGCAGCGGCGAGGCCGAGGGTGCCTTGGAGCAGGTGCTGGCAGTGCTGGGGCGGCTGGCAGTGCCGGTGCATCACGCGTGGGGCAACCATGAGTTCTATAACTTCAGCCGGGCCTGCCTGGTGCACACCGGCCTCAACAGCCGTCCCGCCGGGGCCATGGCTGGCCCGCCAGCCGGGGACTGCCAGGCCTATCACTTCAGCCCGGCTGCAGGGTTCCGCGTCGTCGTGCTCGATGCCTATGACCTGAGCATCCTGGGCAGAGAGCCGGACAGCCCCCACTACCAGGAGTCCCTGCGGCTGCTGCGGGAGAAGAACCCCAATGACAACCTCAACAGCCCCACAGGTACCCCCTGGTACGACCCTTCGGCAGGGAGCACGGGTGGCTGAACCTCCACTTCGCAGAGCAATAAGGCAGCTCCTGGGGCTGATACCTGGTTGCCGGTGGGCTGAGACGTGTGCCCCCTTTCTGCCCACCTCTTCTGCATCCCTGCTGCTGGCTGAGAGCCAGTCAGCGAGTCCTTAGGCAGGTACAGGAGGTGCTCCCCCATCTCGGTCATGCTGCTCAGGTGCTTTTGGTATGGGCTTATGTTGAGCTGCATGCCCTGCAGTATCGGAACTAAAGGCAGCTGTTGGTGTAGCTGATGTTGCAGAGTGTCGAGTGATGCCCACCCTGTGCCATGCAGGGGGGCCCCAAGAGTGGAAATGCTGTGTGTGCAGCATGACCAAAACCCCTAACAGTTATCTCTTATTTCTCTAAGGAGGCTGGAGTTTTGATCCAAGAGAGAAAAAAAGAAGTATTATAAGACTAAGCCATCTATCATAGACAGACTTACACAAGGCAAGCAAATAGAGGAGCCACAAGAGGGGTATGTACCTATGCCTAACCTTCTTTTTCATTACAGGACTCAAAGAACCTCGATTTGTAGAGTTTAACGGAGGATTTAGCCACGGCCAACTGGACTGGTTCAATGAAGTCCTCAAGTTCTCTGATGAAAACCAAGAAAAAGTTGTAGTTATGGGTAGGTGGATATGGGGGATATATGGGGATATATGCAAAAAAAGTTACGTAGCCAACATAAGTTAGCTGAGGAAAATGTAGTGGCTTTATAGCTCCACACATGTGGAACGCACATAACCTGTGAAGCAGGAGAATAGCGACCATGTCTCATGCTCAGGTGAGCTTTCTGTATACAGGTGGATGTCTGAACTTCCCAGTGGGAAGGCAGAGTTTGGTTACACTTAAAGTGACTCTTCTGCTTCTTTCCCTCTCAACTGCAGGTCATCTGCCCATTCATCCAGATGCTTCAGAGCCAGTTTGCCTAGCATGGAATTACGAAGATGCCCTTGCAGTCATACACTCCCATCGGTGCGTGGTCTGCTTTCTTGCAGGGCACCTGCATGATGGTGGCTATTGTTTAGACTCTCAGGGAGTTCATCATCTGACTTTGGAGGGGGTTATTGAAACTCCACCGGAAAGCGATGCCTTTGGAACTATTTATGTCTATGAAGATAAAATGATACTAAAGGGAAGGGGCAGAATTTCAGACAGAGTTATGCATTTCTGAAAAGGGTGAGCAAATACAAACTGCTCTTCTTCAGGAAGTACTCGGACAGAAAAGCAGGGGATTCAGTTTACTATTTCCTTGTAGAAAGTTGTGCATGGCTGATCCTTATAGCTTTAACTCAAACATTTCTCTCTCAGATACAGATTTTAGAAATTATGTTTCTGTAAGAAAACACACCTAGTTTCTTCGTGGAAAACAGAGAAGGCCAGTAGCCACGTCTGAATTATACTTGAATGCAGAATGTTGACTTGAAACATCCAATCCTGACTGGATTGTTCTTACTGTGAAAAAATGCAAACCGTATTATGAATATTGTCCAAAAAAAACCAACCAACTACTTTTTTTACATCAGTCAGAATTAAAGCATGCAGAATTGTACCTGCCCAGCCGCATTTCAATTTATTCTTTAATTTTTGACATCATTGCCAGACATGAGACATAACTGACTGAATTACCCCACCATGTAGCCTAATGCAGTCATCTTAATATCGCTTTAAAAGACTAAAGTAATCTCCAAAACAAGCTAAGCCCAAGGAAAACAGATTATCTGTGCTACATCACATAATGCTGCAGATGCACCTGCTGAGACCTATGCGCACACAGCTGCACTGGCCGGCTGCAGTACGGGGCGAAGCAGCCCTGACCTGGAAGGATATACAGCGTGTTGCTGTGCTGCGCCTGGGCCCCTTCTGCCTCTCTCCAGGCCAGCTCGTGTCCCCAGTGTGGTCACCTGTGGTTCCTTCTCCAGGAGCGGTAGTGGTGGAACACGGTTACTGTCACTGGGCTGCTGTGTGTGTTGCTTTCCAGGAACCGAAATTCTGTCTTGAGCATGCATCTCGTGGAAAATAAAGATACAGAAGCTTTCATTGCATTTTCTTGACAAAAATAGTATTTATTACTCTGTAAACCCACTAATTTTCAGTTACGGATAATAGCAATAATATTTCTTCAGATACATTCTATGTATGATTTTGGTGTAGGAACATAAATACAGACTGCTCAGTTTTTCAGTTAGTCTCAATGGACTATCAGGCAGAAATCTTTAAGTTTTGTGCCTGTAAACAGTCATTTATTGAAACAAAGTGCTTTACTTTTCCCTTATGTTACAGAACAGTAGATTTCCCAAAGTACACGGTGGTTGGAGAGTGATCCAGGGATGCCAGGATGTCTTGAATATACCATTTAGAAATTATGTTTCTGTAAGAAAAGACATGTCATTTCTGTGTGGAGAACGGAGAAGGCACACACACGTAGCTCAGCAGTGCTTTGGGAATGTACGAAGAGGCCAGCTGAACAACAGTTTCCGTAGAAAAATTCCTCACTCGGATTTGACAGTCTCAAACCGCACTGCTGGAGGCAGCCAGGCATGCTTGGGTCTTGCCAAACTGATACTAACCTTTCATTAAAAACCAAAAGGCAAGGCAAATAAGGTCAGAATATGTATTCTATACTTTCTCCTACCCGATTACATCACTGTTTTACAGTGCGTTGGCCAAGATGCTCGCATCTCCTTGTTCATGTAAATGTACAGCCATGAAACGAAGGGAAAGAGGGCGACCACGATTGCAGCCGTCAGGCGAACTCCACCCAGTGGACTCCTATAAAGAAGCAAATGCAACAGAGCTGCCTCAAATCAGGCTGCGACAAAACGTTCACACCTGGCTGCAGGTGGAATGAGACTCTATATTCACTAAAGACTGCGGAGAGCCCTTGGCCGTTTGACGAGAGCTCCGGCGGATGGATCAGCAGAGTCCTTTACTGGAGAGGCACCGCGTGCCAGCAGAACGTTTTTCTGCCACCTCAGGCTACATGAACCAGGTAGGGAAAAAAAAAACCAAGCAGCGCCCTGCTCGCCCAGAGCCTCTGTGACATGTTTGCCCAGCACAAAGGTACTGTTTGGCAGACTGGGTTTTCCCATGTTCCCAGCTAAGAGGAATTTAGTGAGACTGCTGTAGCACCCTCATTTGAAGGGGCTGGATGGGAAAAGCGGGCAGCCACTGCAGACCGGGCAGCCACCCAACGCCATCTGCCCCCTCTACCTGTGTCATCCACCTGCTGCGGTGGACACAGCAGACACCAGTATGGAGACCTTAACTGGAAAGTTCTGTGTACTGGGAGCAATGGCAGAAACGGCTTTGCAGTTCATTAGCAGTGATGGCCAACGTTCCCTAGCCCGTTCCACAGAAGGCCCGTGCTGTCCTTATGCAAAGGGAGAAGGTCCCCTGCCCATTATGGCAGGGGGAGCAGAAAATGTTTTCTGTAGCTTTACTTCCCCCCACAGACTTTTATCAGTGCAAGATCCTGCAGGCTGTAGCACCAGCTACTACTGCTTAGGTATCTGAGAAGGTTCAGACAGTGGCATGAAGCCGAAAAACAAGCAGCCAAAATCAGCTATGTGTTTTCAAAAAGCTAGTCACTGAATGTGAACATATGGATGGATTAAAGAAAAAAAAAAAAAAAGAAACAAAACTTACTTTGCTGAACCACGACAAAGACTCATCCATATTGTAATAATCACCAGACCAAACAACTCTCTAAAAAGCCAAACAAAAAACAGATCAGAAAATAATACAAGCAGATGTTTACTTTTAAAAATTAAAATTTTGCCTCCAGAACAGTAGTGTAAGTATGCACTGCCTCATTTTGGAGAAGTTCAATATATTTGAGTGGAATTATAATTATAAATGTATTTACATGGAGTAACTTTGCCTTCCACCACAAATGTAGAAACACACGTGACCCGGCTATACAGCTGCAGAAATTCCTGCTTCCACTTTCTGTTCCACTGCTAAACTTATATTCCACAGCACATTTCCCTTCTTAACACAAGGCAAAATGAACAGCCAGAGTAGTGCCAGCGCTTCCCCCCATACCGAGCGAGCACCTACTTCAGGCATCAACTGCGTCAGGTGAGAAATCCTCCTCCCGCTCAGCCCCTGGCAGTTCAGGGGACTCAGCTGCCTGTGCCAGATCACAGAATCTCCTGAGTTGGAAGGGACCCATAAGGACCATCAGTCCAACTCCTGGCCCCACACAGGCCCAGCCCCATCACAGCAGATGGCTGAGACCGTTGGCCAGATGCTGCTGGAACTCAGCCCAGCTCGAGGCGGTGACCACTGCCCTGGGGAGCCTGTGCCAGGGCCCCACCACCCTCTGGGGGAAGAACCTTCTCCTGATCTCCACCCTAACCCTCCCCTGGGGCAGCTCCAGGCCGTTCCCTGGGGTTCTGTCGCTGGGCCCCAGAGGGAGGAGATCAGCGCCTGCCCCTTGGCTCCCCCTCGGGAGGAAGCTGGAGGCCACCATGAGCTCTGCCCTCAGCCTCCTCTTCTCCAGGCTGAACAAGCCCAGGGCCTTCAGCCTCTCCTCGCACGCCTGCCCCTCCAGACCCTTCCCCACCTTTGNAGGACCGCCCAGTCCCTCCCAGCACGGCTACTCTCCAGCGTCTCACCCCCCAGTCTGTGTACAGCCAGGGCTGCCCCTGCCCAGGGGCAGAATCCAGCACTTGCTCTTGTTAAACTTCATGTGGTTGGTGATTGCCCAGGTCTCTACTGTCCAGGTCTCTCTGCAAGGCCTCTCCACCCTCAATGGAGTCAACAGCTCCTCCCAATTTAGTGTCATCTGCAAACTTGCTCAGAACACCTTCCAGTCCTACATCCAAGGGGTTTATGGAAACATTAACAAGAACTGGCCCTAAACTGGAGCCCTGGGGAACCCCACTAGTGACTGGCCACCAGCCTGATGTAACCCCGTTTACCAGAACTCTTTGGGCCCGACCCCTCAGCCAGCTGCTCACCCATCACGTTATGTTTTTGTCTTAACTATATGCCAGACATTTTGTCCGGAAGGATACTGCAAGATAAACATGCACATGGCATCACCTTAAGAGTCTTTACACATTAATTCCTACAGCTCCAGCAGAGAACACAAAGCCGTTCCACTGTGCTCATGCCCTGCTCTTTGAAAGCCAGAACCGCTCCCAGTTAAATGTAACTGCCACAATCAGGCAAGCAATAAAACCATTCATGCTCCCTTTAGGTCTTTTGTCCAGCAAATCACTGGTTTGGGGCCCTGTGGTCCCTGCTACTTGGACTGGTTCCCCTGCACCAACAGCATTCACTGCAACAGCTCAGCAAAGGAACTTTAGCAAGGGGACCACCAGCAGGAGATGGCCTGCCATGCTGAACTGGTTCGGGGGAAAATAAAAATCTGCTTACCTGCCTTCCTCTTCATGCAAAATGTTTCCTTGAGCATAAGCAAACAAAGAGCAACCCAAGACAATGGTCCCAACAACACAACCAGCAGAATGAAGGTCACAGAGGCTCCGCCAAACACCATTATCTGAGGAAAAAAATGGACTGCCAGGAACTGCAATGTAGCATGAAGTACACTCTATAAATCAAAAAGCAACTGCGTCACTAAAATAGATCCCTCCAGCAACCACACACACCTTAGGCAGGAAGATGGAACACCAGCATCTTTATCACCAGGGAAAGCTGGTAAAAAGCGCGGTTGAAAATGAACACTAGTGGGGGGCTTGGACCTTGCTTTCCTAGGAACACCACTTCTTGGCAGCAGCATCTCAATGAAAACTGATTCATATTCTCTTCAGCAAAAAAAAAAACAACCAGGCTCCAGCATTCAACATGCATGGAAAAAAAAATCACAAGGCAGATTACAAAAGGAAGTTCTCTTAATCAGGAGGAGTGGCCTTTCCGGAGCTCACAGCTGTACCAGATGCAGTGTGACCCCAAAGGGCCATCTGTGCCTGGGGGAGCGAGCCCCAGCTCCCAGCCAGCCGTCAGGGGAACCGAGCAACAACCATGCTGCAGGGAGTGTCTTCCCTCACGCTCCCTGACAAGCCTCTGCCTGCGCTTTTGCCTGTGGTGATGACCAACGCTGATGACATCTCTGCCTGGGGGCTGACGGTTTTAAAAAGAGAAATACAGATCACGTGAGCTACCTGAAGAGTGCCACAGATTCTTGGGGTTTTCCGTGCCCATACCCAGGGCTCATGGGGAAAAGGTGAGCAAACGACATGGGCAGTTCTTGCCGATCTCAGCAATGTCACCAGCAAAAAACGTAAGGTTAAAAGCCATCTTAGGGCACTGACCCCACCAGGCAAGCATTAAACTGAAGAGCTCAGAGTGACCCATCGTTGCAATCAATTCCCCATTTGGCTGAACTTACTGCAGCTCAGCAGAGGCAGAATCTGGGTCTTCGATGTGGATGGCAAACATCCCTTGGTCAATTTACAGCAATGCCCAGTTGTACAATAGTTGTGCTATTTTAATCTTTCTTCTCCACAGATCTTGGCACAAGTAACAAAACCCTGCTTGTGAGTTTAACACACAGATTCTCCTGACCAGCCAAATGCCATTATGTTGAAGCTACACCTATCACACAAATAAACTTCCCCTGAAACGTTCAAAACCACAGGCAAACAACCCTCGCGGGTTTTGGTTTTATGAATGCCACCACTTCAAATGCTTAAGGTAGCCAGAATGCCCAGAGACTGCAATGGTGTGATTTGTGACACCAGCACGCACTCCTGAAGATTTTCTTTTCTGGCATAAGTGTGGTTTTAATTTACTCAGAGTAAGTATTCATCCAGAAAAGATACAGTCACTTTGTGTATATAAAATGTTGTTATTTTAAAATTATTTCTAATGGATGAAAATACAAGAAAATTAACTATTTGCTGGAGTCCTGGACCAAATCTGATCTGACCGATTCTCTCAACATGTGAAGTGGCATTAGCCCCCTTAGCGTTTGTACGTGGAAAGTCAGCCGTTGCACTGCCAGCTCCTCTAAAGGTCCCTGTTGCTGCCCCTGCACTTTGTGGGGGAGCTGCAGTACTTGGTACCTCAGCTCTTTCAAAGGACTGTGCAGAGCTCAACTGCTCTTCTGAGACGTAGATAAGGGAAACTGCAGATTTACAGCAAGGAAACAAAGTGAGTTGAAGTGCTAATGTCAACAGCAGAGCCAGGTTCAGAGCATGCTCCCCGGCTTATGCTCCACTCAGGCTTGGAGCGCTGGGATCAGGGTGCAAAGGTAAGACCATCCCAGCGCAGGGCTCCTACGCTCACCTGCAGCACGTCCACCCACGAGCACTAAACCAATGACCAGCTTTTGTAGACACAGGTCCCACAGCTTTTTGCCCTCAAAAGGTAGTGGGACCTGTTTCCACGCAGACTCATCTTAACCTGTGACTCAATAAAAACAAAACTTTTGGGGGCAAAATTTGAGCAGAGAACTCATTTTGCACACCAGTATCATACCTGTTATTGAAGGGTTAATGCCGACAAGCAGTGTCAGAACAGCTGGCACTAGGTAGACAACCTGTTAATGAAACATAAACCTGCTCTGTAGCAAAACCTAGCAAGAGAAGGAGGCAGAGGTGCTCACCACCATCAACGCGTCTCCCCTTCACAGCACTGTGTCAGATACACAGAGGGGCCAACAGTCCCTTTCCCTCCGGCGTGCCCTGGCACTGCTAGTGCTCATCTTTGCCATCGCCACCCAAAGTCCAGGACCATCATAGAATCATTAAGGTTGGAAGAGACCTCAAGGATCATCCAGTCCTACGGACCACCCCCCACCTATTCCCACTAAACCATGTCCCTAAGTACCACCCCCAACCTGTCCTTAAACACCCCCAGGGACGGTGACTCCACCACCTCCCTGGGCAACCCGTTCCAATGCCCGACCACCCTTTCCGAGAAGAAATTTCTCCTCATCTCCAACCTGACCCTCCCCTGGTGCAACTTGCAGCCGTTCCCCCTTGTCCTGTCACTAGTTATCTGCGAGAAGAGGCCAACCCCCAGCTCGCCACAACTTCCTTTCAGGGAGTTGTAGAGGGCAATAAGGTCTCCTCTACCAGCCGTTGTTCCTCAGCTCCTGGCGTGCCGAGTCCTCGCAGTCTGACCAGCCTGCTGCAGAGGCCCTGCACTGCATCTTCATCCCCTGGGGAAAGACCCTACGGGACCCAGCCTGGGTCCCCAAACCGTCAGCCTGCGCTGGGAGAAGGAGCACCCCCGGCTGCTGCAGCCCGGCACACGGGATGTCCCCCACCCCGCACAAGCGACGTGCAGGGGACAGCCCTTGCCCACCCAGCAGCTCCCATCACACACAGGGCCATTCCCCCTTGCCCCAAGCCCAGGACACCGTGCGGGGCCACCGGGCTGCTCATGTGCCTGAGAAAGGGCTGGCGCAGCGGACAGACAAGGCGGTTTCCCTCTGGATTTCCCCTCGATTCCGAGGAAGCCCTGCCCAGCGAGCGGGACAGGCAGCAATCAAGCTGTGACCGAGGGCTGGCAGAGGTGCGTCGGGGACGGGAGGTCGCTCGGTGAGGGGGTGCCGGGCGCAGGGCTGGAGGAGCGAGCGCGGCTCGGTGCGCCCGGCACAGGGAACCGGTGCTTTGTGCCAACCGCGGTGAGATAAGGAGGATCCTGGGACCACGGGCGGATTTCAGCCGCCGCTGCAGCAGAGCGAGTGTGTTCCCGGCGCCTGTTTGCTCCTCAGCTAAAACCAGGGAGGCGGGTTCCTCCGGCGGCCCCGGTTCGGACCAGGCGCCGGGCGGATGGGCGCAGCGCAGAGGGGCTGAGGGCACCGAGGACTCCTCGGCGAAGGCGCCGGCAGACGGAGCCGCAGCAGGGCCGGCCCCGGCGCCTGCCCCGCTCCAGCTGCCCGGCGGGAAGGGCGGCCCGTACTCACTGTCCACAGCTCTGCGTCGGGGTCGTTCACCTGCAGCGAGGAGGTGCGCACTGAGACCCCGCAGCGGCGGCCCC
>VWZZ01002302.1:107159-196248 GCA_013399095.1 Psophia crepitans
CGTCTCCCTCCGTGCGTTCACCTCGGGCAGGTTTCTGGGTGAAAACAGCTCGGGGTGAGCTTCGGGTGCAGTTCTGGTTTATTCTGATGGAAATTTGCAGCGTTACGGTAGGGTTGTGTTACCAGGGTCCTGCCTGCACTTGTTGATGGTTGAGTGCCCTTGCAGAAACGGTGGGTATTGGCTATTTATTTTTCAGAAGAGCCACAGCAAACACCTTCCCAGGTTTTCCTTTAGCATTAGACCACTCAGAAATACTTTGCTTGAACACCACCTTACACCTCAGTAGGCTGAGGTGACACAGTGCTGTTTATTTTTTTTATTTAATATAGGAGTGATAACACTGTAGAAGCTGTTTGCCCTGTTTTGGGAACTCTTACTTTTTAATAGAAGAAGGGATGGTTGCCCCCTGTGCAAGGGAGGTGCAGGTGCTCTCAGCAAATAGTTTCTCACAGTTGTCTGTTGTAATCTGTGTCCTGTCCCGCTGGGACAGACTGCGCTGAGACTGATGGGGACCTGTTTGGGCAGAGAACCGACGCTATAAACCAAAGAGTTTGGTGTACTTGGAATAGAAAGGTGAATTTTTGCTGTTCGCAGCTTTCCCTGTGTGAAGGTCTCGTGCGTGCTAGATGAAGGAGCGGAACCCGTTGGGCCCTCAGAAGGTGGCATTACCCATGTTTTATGACACCTTTCAGAAACCAGAATCCTAAGCCTTGTAAATTAACTTATTGGATTAAAAACTTGACTGTGATATGCCAAAGCGGTTTCAATAAACCAAGAAATAGCCTCATTGCAGTGCGGTTACAAATCTCTGCGTTGTCCCTTGTATTTCCACCTGACCCGTGGTTTTCATATTTATGAATCGTTCCCCTGCGAAATCCTGCGTATTTTCAGGGCTGAGAGTTGGTTTGCACCCTGACTCGAGAAACTGTGCTGCCCTCTTAAGTTTGTGAGGATGTAGCTTCTGCATCCTTTCTCCAGGTGGAGGAAGAACAGTTGTTTTGTTTGTAGTTGGTTTAAAGTAACGATTTAGTTCTGAATTCAGGGTGACGGGGCCAGTTTGATGATACAGGAGTGCTTGGGATGAAAGCTGGTGTTAGGGGTGGCTTGGGTTTTTTTTTCCCCCAAGGTAACAGATGAGTGTTTAGGTGCCCGGGGAGGGGCTGAGTGCAGGATCCCAGGTGGGCTCTGGAGGAGCAGGTTGCTGTGGCAGTGGACGTGAAGGTCAGTTCCTGGAGCCAGCAAGAAACTCCATCCCAGGAGGACACCTCTGCTGCCACATGGGGAGGGGCTGGATGTGTCTGCAGGGACAGGTCCAGCTGCTCTCAGAGGTGCACCGTGGCCTTGCCCCAGGCACGTGTCCTGCTCACGCCAAGGCAAGCTGAGCTGTTGCAAACCAAACGTACCCAGAAGTGGCGAGTTTTCTGTGGTTCGGATGCCTGGTGTTTGCTTGTGGTGGGGCTGGGCGAGCACTGGCGCAAGGGAGGTGCAGAAATGTGTTGCTGGGTGGGGAGAAAAGTAGGTAGGACTGCGTCAGTGTTGATTTAATTGGCTTAAAATGGCATGGTGAGGTGGAGCAGGGAAGTCATTAAGCTGGAAACAAGTAATTATATTTTTTTTTAAAAAAAAAAGTTATGCTTGGTTAATTTTCAGTCAGAAACACTCTCTGACCTGCCTTGTGCAACTGCTCACTGCGAGGGAGGTGGTGGGAGCAGGAGGTGGTGGGACAGCTCTGGGGGCTGTGGCCGTGCTCCATTGCTTTTGAGTCTGTGCCCGGAGGACACGTGCTTGGGCCAAGCTGGCCTGTGGTGAGAGCCTCTTGCAGGGGCTTGCTGTTCTGGTACGCGGGGTCGTGGTTTTGTAAGGGGTATCTGCTGTTGGAGTTTGGCAGGGGCTGGGGTAGGGAGAACGCAGGGGGTTGTGGTGCAGGGGAGAAGTTTTCATGGAAATTAAGGCCCATCATGTTGATGTCTGGAGCTAGGGCAGCAGGTTCAGAAGGTCTCTGCAGGCCACCCTGTTTTGTTTTTAATTTGATATCCTACCGCGTTTCTGATGTGTACAGGCTAAAGCCCTGCCATGTGACAGTACCAGGATGAAGGGACACCTGGCTGTCCTCACGCTGGGCTTACCCTGCAGCCACGGCCCTCAAGCCTTGCATCAAGCAAGGGGTTGCCTCAGTCTTCTCACCCTCTGTGTTGTGCGTCCCGCAGCTTCATGCTCTTGTCTTCTCCCAGCTAATTGTGTTAGCTGTTCGTGCCCGTGAACCCGAGAGCTTTGTTTCTTCCCAAAGGGTTCCCTTGGCCAGTGCGGTTGATGGTGCTGTGTTCAAGGCACAGTTGGCAGCTCAGAGACAAAGGAGAGCTGGAATTCCAAGTATTCGAAATAGGTCCTGTTTCATAATTTTTGAAATGGTGATTTTCGTTTGTTGCGTGCAAACTGAAGTCTGGATGCTGGTGACTGTGAGTGTGAAAAATTGTCCTCCTTGGTTATGTGTAATGTCAAAAGTCCGGGAGCACTCCTGCGTGTTTAGTGCCCTGGGTGTTTTGCGGAGAAAACAGAGATTCTGTGGGAAGTTTGACAGTGATTTAAGGAAAACAACACCCAAACTGTAATTGGAGCAATTTTGCCTTTCTCTCATTGCCAAAATTAGTAATAATCTTTACTGCTGACATTATGTAGAAAAATTACCATTTGAAGAATGGTGGTGTGAAATCTAGAAATTTAATTAATTCCAAGGCATAGGAAGAATTTTGATTCTATTTACAACCTGTGGAGTCACTTGTTCTGCCCCCAGTGCCAGGCAGGAGCTGGAACTGCTTGTAACTAGAGAAGAGGAGGCCGAGGGGAGACCTGATCGCTCTCTACAACTACCTGAAAGGAGGGTGTAGTGAGGAGGGTGTCATTCTTTTCTCCCAAGTAACAAGCAGTAGGACAAGAGGGAATGGCCTCAAGTTGCGTCAGGGCAGGTTTAGGTTGGATATTAGGAAAAACTTCTTCACGGAAAGAGTAGTGAGGTGTTGGAACGGACTGCCCAGAGAGGTGGTTGAATCGCCGTCCTTGGAGACATTCAAAAAACGTGTAGACGTGGCACTCCAGGACATGGTCTAGTAGGCATGGTGGTGTTAGGTTGACGGTTGGACT
The DNA here is from genome assembly GCA_013399095.1 of Psophia crepitans. Taxonomy (NCBI): domain Eukaryota; kingdom Metazoa; phylum Chordata; class Aves; order Gruiformes; family Psophiidae; genus Psophia; species Psophia crepitans. The sequence continues at coordinate 110,298 of VWZZ01002302.1, forward strand.
TGATGATCTCGGAGGTCCTTTCCGACCTTAGGGATTCTATGATTCTGTAACTGGCTGTCATGGATCCAGCTCCTGCGTTTGGCACTCAGGAAGACTGGAGGCGCTTCGCGAAGTACCTGCTGCTCGGGGTCCTCTGGTGATCTTTGAAGACAAAACATATGTACTGTATGTGTCTTTTCGGTGTGTGTATGATGGTTCAGATGTGTTGGGTGGGAACTCGGCTGGTATTTCGGATTCTTGGTTCCCTTAACAGGTGTGGTCCTGTCTGCTCCCCCGTTGAGGCCTTTGCCCTCTCCACCCCACTCCAGCCATAACCTTTCTGTCTTTAGCAAAAATCAGAGAAGGTCCCTATCTGGTTAGAGAGTCCTCTGTGGATATAAAATAATGAACCTGGGGCAGGGAGGTCGCCCAGGGGTCTCTGCATGAAGAGACTAGCTAGAATCCCACTTTCACCCTTGGATGCTGTTCAGGACATCAGTGATGTATGGGAGTTGGGAGGTGGGTGACTGGCTACGTGTGAGGGAGCTCTGCCCTGTGCCTTTCTCTGACTGGCAGGAAAGACCTTCTGGGACGCTTGTGGAGAGGTAAAGAGTCGCTTGTGCTCGGCAGAGGACAGAATCGGTGAGCACTGCGATGGACTTTGTCAGTTGCTGTGGTCAGATGAATTTGGTTTCTGTGTGTAATCTGCGCTGTGTCTCTGGGGTAATCATAGTTACTTCAGACAGTGCTGTTGAAAGCAGAGTACTTCAAACTGTTCGTGGGCATCGCTGTGACCCACAGTGTGATCCTTGGTATGGGAATTTGCTAAGAGATGCCGTGACTCCTGTATCCACCTCCTCTTTGTGTTGCTGCCTTCGTGAGTGTAGGAGTGGCTAGAGCAGCTCTCCCTGCTGCTGAAGGTGCTCCTGGCCCCAGGCCCAGAGGAGGAGAGGAGCAAGATGGTGATGCCTCGATGCTGAGATGGTGGACCTGCTGGGACACCATGTGTGCACTGTCAGAAGGCTGAAGGGTGGACTTACCTCTCTGAGCAGCGAGGCATAACAGATGGAGAAAATCAGAGAAGCCCCAGTAAGCAGGGCAATTTGCTTAGGGAACCTCAGAGAGGGGAATTTGGGGAACAGGAGAACAGTGGAGAGGTGGAGGGGTTGTGAAGCAAAGGGAGCAGCACATCAGGTATGAAGCAGCGTCTGAATGGCCAGGTAAAATCAAACATGATGCAGATAAGAAAACAAGATAGAAGAGAGCAAGATAAGAAAAGAGAGGGGACTGGAGGGGAGAATTAGTCCTTGCCCTCAGTAGGTAGTAAAATAAGCATTATCTGTCACCGTATTAATTACCTGTTCTTATTCTCCCATAGGCAGAGTGAGTTGTATTTTTAGCAGGTGGGAACTGAATAAAATCAGAAGGTGACTGCACTTACTCCTGCCCACAGTGGAATTATAAAACCGGTGTGCATTAACGTACGTCGCTGGTGCAAGCTGACACTGGCAGATTGTCAGATTGATGGGTGTATGTCTACTTGGACACGTTTGCATTTATTACGGAAGGTAAAGATAGTTGTGTGGTGAGCAAACCAATGTATTTCAGTTTGTTTCTGCCTACCAGTTTATTCCTGTACAGTATCTCTGCCAGGATGTGGCTGACCATAGCTGCGTTGTGTTTGAGTCTTAGTGTACACCTGTGTGTAGGACTGTTTTTATATGGAAGCATATGTTTTTCCATTTCAGCTTTCCGTTTTACTTGTAATCAAGTGACATTCTTAATATGTCTGTTTTCTGGGTAAGGGAGCAGCCCAACAGTGCTAGTTAGTCTCATCAAATGCTGGGAAGCTTTTTAACTTATTTTATGCTGATTTGGTGGAGCTGATAGGGGTGGAAATCACATTGTTACCTGTCAAAACAAGGGCCGTTCAGTGAGAGAAAGGTGAGTTTTGTGAGGAAGCAAAAAAAAAAAAAAAGAGGAAATGTGTACTTTCCAAACTTGGTTTTGTTCAGGAGTCCCCCAAATTAATTTTATTCATAGTCCCATGATGTACGCGGTGAAGCATTACTTACAGGAGTCTTGTGTAACCACATCAAGCTCTGTGCATATCAAACAAACATAAACACCTTGTTAGCTCTCCTACAGCTGGGACGAGATTGCTGCCTTTGAAGTCTGATGTCTTCTGTTGGATTTAGGTTTGATAAGATTTTATGTGAGTTGAAAGAGAAATGGAGGCCTGCTTCCCAACGGGAGGAATAGCTGCTCTAGCCTGTGGAGGCTGGAAAGGGAAACCCTGAGAGAAAGAAGCTGTGCAGGGTGTTTGTGTAGTGCCCTGCCTGCAGGGCAGGAACCGGCAGTAGATGTTCCAGCTTGGATGAAGTGATTTTTATAAAGAAGGTAGAAAAACCTCTGAATGGATGTGATGTTCCTGGCATCCTCTCAAAGGCTGGAGTGCACTGATCTGGGCCAGCTCTCAAAAGGTGCTGGTTATGTCCTCAGATCGCATGCACCTTATTTAAAATGGACTGCATTGTGTTTGTCAAAGATGTAAATGCCTCCTTAGATGTGTATCTTTTTATTGCCCTTCTGTGTGCTGAGACAACAGCATCCCACTCAAGAAGGTGGGAATTGCTGCACTGCAGCAGCAGGGTGAAGAAAACTTGGCTGATTTTGGCAGTTGAACCTTTTCAGGGTTGTCACCTTTGGAGTGGGCTTTTCCATGGATTTTCTGGTCAGGATTGATTAGTAGTATGGTACAGTCTGGCCTCCTGCTTTGGAGAGATGAACAAATGTTTTGGGGATGCCTGTGTTGATCCCAGTCGTTTATGGTTGAGCTTTAACATCTCTTCTCCAGTGAGAAGTCCAGGGCCTGTAAAGACACCCGTTCAGGAGGATCTGTGTTTTTAGGTCAGTTCGTCCAGTAGTTACTTCATTTGTAAGTTAAGTTGGTTTTTTTGTTGTTTTTTTTTTTTTTCTTAATACCAGTTTGGGCAGTTTCTGGTTATTGGCTGCTGGCAGAGGAGCCCTTCTCCAGCAATCTCCCTGTGCAGTCACTGTGCTGCTCGCTTGGTCTTCAGTAACGTGAATCCTGTACTGTGTTATTTGAGTCTCCTGCCATTCCCTGCAAAGGACTTTTGTTTGTCTTCTAGATTCTCAGATTTCTTTTTGTGTTGCAGACTTGTTGGATTGCAGAAGAAATGTGTAAGCCGTGGATAAATGATAGCGCGCTGCCTGTTGAGCACTGAAAAATGTCTGCCTTTTAAGAAGATGTGTTGCTATAGCTGGTTTAATTAACGTGCTGTAGTTAACTCCTGGTAAATCCCTAGTGAGAGACACTTCACCTGTGTGTGTTCGGTTCCGCTCATGGATTACTTGAATGCTGTGTCTCCACCAGGCTTTGGCAGTGGAAGAGCTAATGCATGTCGGTTATCTCTCCATATGTACGTGCCGATCTTTGGTGATGGTGGCACTTCTGTTCTTAGGGTATCTGAAACAGAAGCTCTGAGGCTCACCCCTCGTAGTAGGCAACTGGCTTGGATGTTTAGAGTGACTTAAAATATCAAAATATTTAATTACCAAATTAATGAGAAAGCGCTCGAAGTTATTCTGAAGGTGTCTAGGGGTAAAGTTGTTGTCTGTAAAGCGTGGCATAGCTGGTTGGCTGCATTTCATCCCCTCCTCCTGGGACGGGGTTGCAGGGGGCATTTGTGCAGCATTGAAGTGCGCTTTGGTTTTTATTTGGGGTTCTTGTGGTTGTCCGAACAAGACAACGCAGCTTTTGCTGTGACTCTGCACCCTGTTGTCTATCCTGGCCCCACCTTCTTGTACCGTTGCTGAGTTACTGGACAGGTTATCTGTTACACATCTCTTGTGGAGGTTTGCTAGGTGCACTCATATAAACTGTACGTAAGATGCTTGGAAAATGTGTCACCAGAGGTGGCACAAGATGTGGTGGCCTCTCAAAGGGGTATTTCCATGTTACAAGCTTTGTATTGACTGCAAGTGCGTGCTGGTACGGATATACCTTGAACATACACAGCCCCTCTCTGTCCTGTTGGGGCCGTGCTGCTCCCCTTGGCCTGTGACTGTCACAGCTGAGGAGCTGGCCTTGCCCTCGCGGGGCAGAGCTCCCTGGGCCCCAGCACTGGTGAGGACGTGCTGCTGGGGGTGGCAGGGGTAGGAAGCCCACCTTCCCAGAGGCAGGTGGAGAGTGTGGTGGCTTGGCTCCATCACTTGTCTAACCGTGCCTTGTATGGCACACCGGGTGTTCGTCCTAAATCCTGTGCCCGCTAACCTAATCGAAGCCCGAGTCAGTTGCTCGCCTGTCGAAGCAGGTCCCCTCGCAAGCCCCCGTCGGGTGCTGACGCTCTGTCAGCATCTAAGGCCAGACAGTCCTCATAGCTGGCGTTGCTGGCAGGGCAGAGGTGTGCGCCGGCTGCGGGACAGGCTGTCGCTCCTGACTCGCCGAGGAGCCGCTCTGCTGCCAGGCTGCCCCGCTGCCAAAGTGATTTGTGCAGCCTCCCCCGCTGCTGTCGCTCCTGGGTGCGTTGTGTGAGTGGGCAGTGTGGGCGGTGGGCTCGATCAGTTCATCTGGCTCCTATTTTTCTGGTGTGGTTGGCTGGTTGGGTGTTTTGTTGTTTTTTTTTCTTTTTCTTTTTTCTTCTTGACTGAGCTATTAGGTCATTACACTGCAAGGAGTCTGCAAGGCAGGGGCTAGAGGTTCNTGTGTTTGCTTGTCAGGGATCAAGCAAATTTCCACAGTTGCATTGCACTGGCAAGCCACAAGTGTATGAAATCAGGGCTCTGGTGTACACTGACTTCTGAGTTAGAAGAGCACCATATTGGAGGTAATTAGCTTCCTGCCTGTCTTTAATCCCACTGTTTTTACTTCTTAGTAACTGTGCCTGACTGGACTGGTCTTTTTTCCAAGACACTTCTTGAAGTTAAGGAAAGGATAGGCTGCAGGGAGATTTGCAGTGGAGCAGACTCGAACCAATTCACCTGATTTAATATGGTAAACTCGGAGCACCCAGAGGGTGGGAGGGATTAATTTTAAACAGAGGGATGTAAAAGATGACTGATAAACTTTGGCAGCCAAATATATTTGGAAATGACAATAAGAGGGGGAGGGAGAGTCGAAAACTTGCTCTGCTTCAGTGTTTGAGCGTGCCTCGGCAGCAAAGCTTCATGTCGGCCTGAGCATCTGCATTGGGGAGACGGTGTTCTGGACAGGCTGCGTTGCTGACCGCAGCGTTAAACTTTTCACTCTGCTTTGTTTTGAATTAGGTTAAACTGTCTCTTACGGGTATCTGCAGTCTTACTGGGATTTCTTTTGTTTGAAGGGAGGCTTTAGATTTTGAAGATACCCATGATGTGCATTTCTTGGTCCACTTAGGTGGCTCTTGCTTCAAGATAGGTTCTACAGTTTGTGCAGCTACAGTGTTTGTGCCTCCCTATGCTTAGGTGGAAAGGTGCAAGCATGACTTGTATCCGATGTCAGAGGTATGTTTAAGTTCCTGTGTGTGGAGACTGTGAATTTTTGAGAGGAGACCAGACTATGGGTAAGCAAAGGTCCTTGTGGAGATCTCTGCACAGACCCGGTGCAGGGCGTGTGAGATACCGTTGGCCTGGATTTGCGTCAGGACCGTCATGTGATGCTGCAGAGCATCTTCCAAAATGTGTGACCTTGACTGCTCAGGCTGTAGCCCTCCGTGGAGGGATCTCTGCTATTGCTGTTTGTGAGGAAATACAACATGGTGTTGCCAAGCATCCGCTCCCAAATGAACTAAACTGCCGTTCACGTGAGTGCGTGCAATAACTTTGTGCTTAGCAGAGTACGGCCCGTTAACTTCTGTATGAGCATCAAGGGAGATGGGAGAGTATGTATATTGCACAAATTGCGTATTTATTAACTGCTAAATTGATTTCCTCTTCTGCAAATCGAAGTGTCTGTGTTTGTCCTTTACTGGTGGCAGAGCGGGCCCTACAGGAAACAGACGGCTCGCGCTGATCCTGGGGCAAACAGGGAGTCCAAGCGCCAGGAATTAATCTGTGCTTTGAATAATTTATCTGATATTTCCAAGGTGCTTCGGGAGGCGCCCTGTGGCGTAAGGAGGACAGCTGTTGGGAGCAGACAGAGCTGAGTGGAAAGGGAGTTGTTCCTTTTATCAGTTTTTGTCTAGGCTTTTTTTCTTTTCTTTTTTTTTTTTTTTCCTGTGGACCAAAAGGGATTTATGGTTTGCTTTGGACCTAATTCTCTGGAAGTGATTCTCTGAACTGAATTAGCCATCGCTTTGCGTTTGGACCAGAGCGCCAAATGTTTGTACTTTGAAGAGGTTTGTGGACAGAGATAAAAGAGTTTCCTTTGAAAACACACGGTTATGTTGCTTTGACCTGGGAGGGGTTGCAGACCAGGATAAAAGCATTGTGTTTGGAAATCCCTTCTGGCCAGTGATGGTACGTGTCTGAGCTTTCCTGTAAAGACCAGTTCCCCTCCTGAACGCTGTCAGATCAGAACCTGGTCTCATGCCAAACACTGGAAACCTTGCCCTGCCTTTCATGTCCTCTTCTTTCCTCCCGTCCCACTCAGACTCATGGATGGGCAGAAGGGAGGAAGGGGGAGGACGCTCAGAACCGCTTCGTGTAGGGCCCAGAGCCGAGGATAGAGCTGGGAGTTTTGTCCTCTCTTCAAGGTACTTTTTGCCTTGGGGTGTCGGGAACAGTCACTGTGTGGGAACAGGTGTGTTTGGATGTCTGCTTTTAAAGTTGATTTCCTTACTGATTTGGGGAAAAGTAGAGGTCAACTCTCTGCTTACTGATCTCGTGTAGCCCAGCTGTTGTAACGAGAAAGTCTGGCTGTCTGGTAGGAATGTGTATGCAAAGAAGTTGTGAATGAGCTCGGCCTTCTGTCAGAAGAAGGGGTTGGATGTCAAGGTTTAGAGATGTGCTGCTCTGGGCAGCAGCTCGACAGTTGAATTCTTGCTGCACTAAGGGCACATGTTGTTGAATATCTGAACGAGCTTGCCAGTGTTCTCCTGGAAATGCAAAATCTACTTGAAAATACATTTCTAATTCATTTATTTCTTTTTGAGAAGAGTTGGAGTAACATCTTGGAGCTTATCTGCCCAGCTGGTTATGCTAGAGTTGTGGCCGAATACACTTCCTACAGGTTAAGCTTTTCCACTGTGCATCGGTGCTAGACATCCTCGGGGATGAGAACAAGAATTTACTCTCTGACCTGTTTCTGTGGCTTCACCCCTGCTGATCCTGCCGACGAGGGCTGCAGCTGAGCGGACAGGGGAAGGATCTTCTCGGCAAGTGGGGAAGTGGTAAAACTTGAGACCAGAGTGGTGGGCGCTGTGTCTATGGCCCACGTGTGTCTGCCTGCACGCTCACACAGGAGGGCTTGGCTGCTTTCCACATCAGGAACACGATTTGGGATCTTCTGTGACTTGAACTGGAAATTCCAAGTCTGATTTGTCAGTATGGCTGCTTTTTTTTTCTTGCCTTACAAAAATAAACTGTGAATGAAGAATGTGTGAATGCAGAGTTTATTTCAGCGAAGACACGAAATGTTTCTGGGGCTGGTCATTTGCTTTAATATAGATGGGTCTTAGTCACGACTGACTTGAATGGGAGCCCGTAGCTGAACTGGCAGCAGGGAACCTGCTTCATTGCTGAGCTGCCAAAGGTCTGAGCTGCACCCTGCCTCCTGCCAGGACACTGTGCTGCTCTTGCAGCACCTGGGACGGAGTCCAGGAGCCGCTTGTCCACAGTGCTATTTCCATTTGGTAAATAGAAGCTTTCTGGGAAGGTTTGCGTTGGGATTCCTTCTCAAATCTGATTGATACTCTGACTTTGGCAATGAAGCTTTGACTACCCAGTGTTCATGTCCTCAGAGTGATCCTGTGCTGGTGTATCCTGAGTCTTTGAGACCCAAACCAAACACAACAAACGCTGTGGTGACGTTCTTCGACTGGTTGATTGCCCACACTGTGGAGCAATGCACTGAACTGCAAATGTAATAGCACTGAGGTCAAAATCTGGCTATCCTTTTGGGCATCACTTCCAAGAGATGTGGGGTTTAGCAACCAATATTGGTTGCTCCATGGCAGCTGAGCTGGTGCGGGTGAAGGTTGGGTTGTCTTTGTCCAAGCTGGCAGGAGCTGCTGCTGCTTTGCTGCCCAGCAGGAACATTGACTCCTGTGCCAGGGGAACAAGTGGTTGCTCAGTCAGGGTCACATTCAGAGAGGTCCATGGGATGACTAAGCCAGGTGTCCCCATTCACCGTGGGTTACAGCATTCTCTGCATTCGCAGCAGTCTCACAGCTATAATTTCTTGCAAATTTCTACCCATAAAGTCCGTAAGCTGCCACTGTGATCTGCTGGAGGAAGAGGCTCTTCCTGGTACTTTGGATATTGCCAAAATGGTAATTGTGAACAGAAGTTGCAGGTGATCCTGTGCAGTAAATCTGCCCAGTGCTTCAGATGAACAGGGTAACCAGTATATGCTAGAAGAAAAGTTCCCTCAGTCCCAAGTGTGGCAGTTTTAGAGGAGTGTGAGTTTGATATGCTCTGGTCCGTGTTAGGACTCAAAGACAAAGACGCTTGGAAATCTCTTTTAAAATAATCACAGAAAATAAAAATAATCACGGAATGGAAATGCAGTGAGGGAATTCTGTCTGGCACTTCCCTTTGCGTGTGATCAGTCGGAGCCCAGCTAATGCACCAAGCCCTCCGTGCCCTGCTCAGAGGTACTAGCAAGCTGGATACCCGACAAATCCTACCACAAGCTTTATATTTTGTCTCCAGTAGTTGCCCCTTTCCACCTCATACATAAGCGTATCAAACTCATTTTGAAAAACAGTTTGAACTCATTTACTTTCCAGAAGACAATTTCAGTCATTGGCTGGAGATGTTCTTTCCGTTGCCAGACCGCAGTGATCTCATGACAACTGTGTAGCTGTTGCTATGTCATCTTCAACGTGCATGCTGCTGCTCCCTCTGTAACGCCTGTTTCTTGGAGGTGTTTCGGGGTGTGATGGCATTCCTGCCCTGGCGTGCCTTGGGCTAGGCAAGGAACCAGCCTCTGCCAGCCTTCCCAGGAGCCGGGTGCTCTGTTCCTGCTGAGGAAAAGTTATTTGCAGTGACTTCGGAGTTCGCTTTGTCTCTTGAGTTTGCCGATGGCCTTGCATGGGGCAGAAGATGTGGGCAGCAGGACCAGGCAGATACCTTCTACTTCCCGCGGGTACCTCCTCGGGCAGCAGCACCAGGAGCGCGCCCAAGCTGTGCTGGTGCAGTGTTTGATCAGCCACAAAGAGAGATGAGCGTTGCATCGCTGGTTCAAGGGCGGCATTAAGCAGCTCCCACATTCTCAGCAAAAAGCGTGAGTCTGGTTATAGTGGAGAAATTGTGGCATCTCAGCCAAGGCATTGCAGGTCCGTTTTCTCTGGGATGATGCTTAAGGCTGGCAGCGAGCAGCCTTGGCTCTGGCCACATGCAGCGCACAGATGCCTCTGAGGGTGGAAAACTTTCTGTTTGTGATGCTTGGACAACTTAGAGAGCCAGCAGGAGCCTTTGGTGGTTTTGTGTGGGACAGATTTTGTATGTAGAGCTGGTGCATGAGTTCCTTTCTCTGGGGGCTCCGAGGGACAAGGAATTGATGGGGACAAGGGCAAGGGAAGAAGATAGCTGGATCTGTGTTGGGGCTACTGGCTGTTATTTTTGCAACAGTCTTCTGTTACCCAGCGTGAGACCATGGGGATTAGCCAGGCAGACTCTCAGGCTCCTTCCGTACTGAAGTCCCATCTGCCCTCTGCATGGCAGTAGAGATTTTTTCCAAGGGCTTTCAAAATCCAGTGGACTTTTCGTTCAGACTCTGTGGTGCTTATTTCTTCAGCAGAGAACCTGTGTTTCCTCCTAGTTCTGGGACCTCGAAAGTATGAAAAAACCCCTTGTATAACCCTCAAAAGAATCATGTCTGGTGTGATAGCTTATAGTAACATGACTGAAAAGGGAAGTAAGGAGAAGATCAGAAAGAAAACTAAGAGTAGATGAAAATGGCATTCCCCATCTCTGCAAATCATCAGAATGTCTGTTTGGAATTCATGAACCTGTTTTAAGAACCACAGTGCAGCTGAGCACGTGTGTCCTGCGGCCTGGAGCTGAGAGAGGAATACCCCAAGGGGAGAGCAGAGCTGGGCCAAAGGGAGGGAGGAAGTTTTAAGGCAAGGCAGTGAACTTGCAAGCTCATCAAGAAAGGCAGGTTGGTTTTGTAGGGGTAAAAGGAACTTTCCTTGCAGAGTGATACAAGTATTTTTTCCCTTTCCTTTAAATTTTCATGTTTTCCAACCAGTCAGGTGGTTAGCTGGTGCATTTCTTATTTTCACTATTCTAATAGTAGTATTAAGAAGATTTCAGAGCCTTAAAAGTGACAATAGATCTCTGTGTGTAATTTCAGTTACAGTTCTTGCTTGGTTCCTGCCCTCTGGTATTGCCAGCCTGCTGTGGTGGCTTTTGGGTTTTTGGGTTTTTTTTTCCAGTTTTTGTATGCTACTGTAGAAAGACAACCAATTTAAAAAAAAAAAAAGTCTTATTCAGGAAATTGTAGCTGCAGGTATGAGGGGAGTCCTGTGAGACTGATGCTGAGTCCAGCGCTGGCAGCAGAGCTCCCATGGGAATGCACAGTGCTGCCAGCCGGGACCCGCGGTGGGAGAGAGCAAAGCTGGACTTTCTGTTTCATAGAATCCCAGACTGGTTTAGGTTGGAAGGGACCTCAAAGCCTATCTAGTTCCCACCCCCTGCCATGGGCAGGGACACCCCCCACCAGCACAAGGGGCCCATCCAGCCTGGCCTTGGGCACTGCCAGGGAGCCAGGGGCAGCCACAGCTTCTCGGGGCACCCTGTGCCAGGGCCTCAGCACCCTCACGGGCAAGGATTTCTTTCTAACATGCAATCTAAATCTTCCCTCTTTTAGTTCAAACCCACCCCCTTGACCTGTCCCTCCCTGCCCTGGAACCAGCCCCTCTCCAGCTTTCCTGTAGACCCCTTTAGGCACTGGAAGGCCACAATTAGGTCTCCCCACAGCCTTCTCTTCTCCAGGCTGAACAAGCCCAACTCCCTCAGCCTGTCCTCGTAGCAGAGGGGGCTCCAGCCCTCACATCAGCTTTGTGGCCCTCTCTTTTTTTGTCTCCACAGTTGGGAGACAAACTGTGTTGGGTTACACGGTTTTTATGCACTTCTGTCTCTTTACTCAGAGTAAAAAATGTCCCAAATTTTTTGCACCTGAGGTTACATGAAATTGAAACGTGTCTGTAGCACATAGGGTCCTTCTTGAGAGCTAAAATGGTTGCCTGACTCAAGCCCTTAGGCTGGACGATGAGCGCAGACCTTCCTCTGTGGTGGGTGATGTTTCTTGCCCCGCTGTCTGGCGTGTGGTGGCATGGCTTTTTGCCATGTGCCTGGCATGCGTGCGTGTGCTGTGCCATCGATGCGCTCAGCTTTGGTGCACCTGATGCTTCCCAGAAATTTGTCTCTCTGCACTTCGGAGAAGCTCTGGGGAAGCAAGTGAGCTTCAGCCAGGTCCCCTCTCCCTGGGTGCCTTTATAGCTTTCCTGGCCATACCATAAAGCGCGGCTGTGGGTTCAGGGAGGAGGTGGCGTTGACTCTGATATGAAGCATAGCCACCATCCCGTGTGGCCATAATGTGGTATGTGAACTTAGCGTGGCTTGTACTGGTTTGGGGGTGACGGTACTGGTTCAGATGTTGCAAACGTCCAAGAAAACGCCAGGAGGAATGCCCATCTCCATTGGCTTGCTCAGCAGTGGTGAAGAGGGCCAGGGCTGGTCTCTGTTCTGCTGCTGACTGGGCAGCTGCTGCCCATCCTTGGGTGGCCGCTGTGCCTGAGGGGGAGAGATGCCATCTGCAGGCCGGGCTCCAAGTGCTCAGCACAGGAAGCCCTGTGCTGCCTACGGCTGGGGTGGTGTCAGATCCCCCCTGAGCACCGCTTGGCTTCCTCTGCCCTTAATTTGTCAACTTTAAAGGTAAAATGGTCAGAAACGGCAGCCTGCACCTTCCTGAGAACATGATGGTGCCAAATTCCCTGTGCCTGCAACACCATAGCCTGCTGGATCACACGTGTCTCTTGGGAGCGTTGGTGGGTCATCTTCACTGCTTAAGGACTTGCAGTGGATCCATACCCAGGGCCGCAGTGCAGTTACTGCCTGTGTGGCCCTGGGCTCGCCGCGGGCAGGGGCGAGGAGGGGTGGCAGCTCTGTGTGAGGGCTGCGGGAGCACTGCTCGCTCCGGTCGCTGTTGCACAGCGCAGGGCGTCGTTAGCAGCACCCGTGCTGGGACACGGCGGTGAGGCATGGCGTGCGCGTCCTCCCGTGCTCCGGGCAGGCTTGCTGCTCTAGATGTGTAGTGCCACTCGCTTTGCCAGGTCTGGTCTTGTGCTGCGGTGGCAGCGCTGGAGAGCTGGTCCCTCGTGGGAAATCGCCTGGGCACGTCCGGCTGGACGGTGTTTCCAAATACCACTTACTGTGAGCAGATTTAGTGCAAACGTTTGACTTCTTGGGGACAAAACAACCTCTTTATTCTTCAAGAGCATCACTTTTTACCACCAAACTCTCATGATAGAGCTGTTCTGTTCAAGTATGTTTTTAATAGCAATTGGCAAGAAATGCCCAAATAGTTGTACTTCCATTAACAGCTGGAGGAAACTAGTGCTGGTTATGGTGCCCTGATCTCCTCAGTGCCTGCCGGGTACCAGCACTGGTTCCCCTGCTGGTCAGTTGGGGCTGGGTTATAAAATGATGGATCCTGACACCCTGGGATTGCTCTGAGTTCAAAGCAAGGCAGCCTAAAGTTTAATCTAAAAACTTTGGTTTATTTATGATTTTAGAGTTAATATTAAAACATAAAAAGTGATCTTTAATGATGTGCCACTTTGACTTCTAGCAAATGAATGAGAACTGTTCTCTTGTGCTTTAGGCTTTCAGATCAACTGCTGTGAAAAGGCACAAAGCTACACTTTTTTAGTATTATCCTGCTTTTTTTTAGTCAATCTTGGTACTGGGAATGTGTCTGCTTTTCCTTCCAGCTACCCAGCTGTGGCATTCCTCTCTGAAGAGAGCCTCCATTTTTCACAGTGCTGGTGAAGTAAGAACTCAATTAAGACTTTTTAAAAGGTCACTAACTGTTGAGGTGGCTTTATGCCTTCTGCTTTGCCTGTGACAAAAGAGCAGCGCTCTGTCAGCACGCAGTTACATCGATCGTAGATAGAGCGTACGGACCTGGGGAGCCGCTGCCTGCTGACTTGCTGTGAAGTGCCATCTGGGTGGGATTTGGCAGTTTGATTTGCCCTTGATAAAACTTAAGCTTAACAAAGACCTGGCTCCTTACGTGCTTTTACGTGATGGTGAAGGGTGTCTGTCATCAGCATACCTCAGATTTCTGTCTGGCTTATCATCTTTCTGGTTTCTGCCATTGACTTGGGCTGCGCATTGCTCAGACAGCCGTTCCAATACCTCTGCAGTAGGGTGGGGGCCTTTGCTGGAAACCAAGTCTTGTCTTTTTCCTTGCGTTTTTAATCTGAATTGTAGAAATCTTGTGAGACTGCGTTTCTTTCAGTTTGTTTTTTTTTTTTGTTTGTTTGCACTCAATATGCATATATGTGACTGATCTAGATAGATAATTGATGTTTTTGAAATGGTTGGTGTCTTTGGGTTTTATCTCGGTATACTTTGTGACCACTGTTCAGACACATTTCTTCTGGGATAGTGTGTACAGAAAACCCTTTGCTGTCCATAGCTTTTCACAAACTGATGCTTTTCTGTCTTGGAAGAGCCGAGAAGGACACATGCTCCAGAGTTACAGCACAAAGCCAGCCTGTGTGGCAGAATTGCTCCCCAAGGACAGAGTTGGAAAATGTATTTAATCTCTAATAATTTTCTATCAGCACAGGATATACAAATCTTTGGGAAACTTGATGTTTGAGGCAGGAGTTTCAAGCCTTCTTTTGTGAGCTAGAGCTGTGTGGCAGGATCGGAGTTAGACTTGCAGACCTTTCTGGTAAACCCCTGAGACAGCAGCGACTGGAACGTGAAAGGGGATGGCAGAGAAGCAGCCGCCCAGAGGGAGCGGTGGTCCGCTGGAGTCGGGCGGTGGGGCTGTGTTAACGGCTCTGCAGGTGAGGCTGAGCAATAAATGGGAGTTGCTGCTGGTTACAGCTGGCACGCGATGCTTCATACGAACCTTGGCAGTTTAAGAAGGTTGATTAATATTTATTGAGGATGGTGGCTTGCCTTTGTGTCAGTGTTTTTGCCAATTCCCAGTTATCTGGCACATTAAGAAGACTGTAAGTGCTTCTGCAGGGTTTTAGTTACTTCCCCAGCAGTCCTTTTCATCTGAAGCTGGAATCTTGTGGCAAGCATGTGCGTTGGAGGGGTTGAAATCTGCTACCAAAAAAAAAAAATAAAATTCAATAAATGATATTTCAGAGAAGATAAGAAAGAGAGGAGGGGAGGCTTTGTCATCAGAGGGTTTTGCAGAATAACGAGGTTTCCAGAGCTCAGCAGCTGGGTCTGATGGTAGGTAGCCCTAAAGCAAACTGGTAACAAACAGCATCTTAGGGAAGGGAGTTTGTTGTTTTCCTGTTGCAGGAGTGAGCAGGCTCTGAGGCTACTGAACACTGAGCACCGAATAACCAGTGAATCCTTTTGGAACAGCTTGGTTGACTGTTGGTTGTCTGAAAGCGTAGGAAGAATGCGGGAGCTGCTTTGCTGGCTGCAGGAGAAGACTGCAGCACGTCTGCTAGTACCACGATGCTGGGGGTGCTGCCGCAGGGGCTTCAGGGGGGCAGGTGACGGAAAGCCCTCCAGCATCACCATGGATTTCTTGATGTTGATAGTTTTAAAATGAAAATTTGTTACTGTTTCCGGCTTCTGAATCTGAGTGCGGTTTGTCCTACGAGCTGCAGCCTGAGGTAGTGGCTGGTTTCCCACCTGTGGTTTTGTGGTGACAGCGTGGAGGGACGTGCTGTAAGCTCCCCGTGGCAGCCTGGTCAGCCGCAGACCCTGTGCAGGGGCTCATGACCAGTAAGGCTGTAAAAAACCTTCCATTAAAATCAGTTGGCTGACTCCTGTGCCTGGACAAAGGAATGCAGGTGGGTCAGGCTGGGAGGCTGACAGGTATTAAAAGGCATTAAGAAAGCCCTATCCCAACATTTTAGCACTTGCCTGCCAGAGCACTGCGATTTACCTTAAAAAATGGGAAAAATATATGAGAGCTTGAAAAGCTGGGATTGTGCACGGAGTCATCTCACTGCCGGGGAGCTTCTGAAGCGTTGTGTAGTGGAAATCTTCATCTCCAGAAGGTGTTGTAGAGAAATGGCACGTGTTTCTATAGGAGCAGCCACTTGTTCATCCAAGGGTACGTCATTTTGGACTGAACACCTGAAGTTGTATGTGGCCTGTGTTTTATTCCAGGGAAAGTTTCACGTGCTGCTGAGGCAGAAGAGCAAGAGCCTCCTTGCACTTTGTGGGGTTGTTGGCCTGGTTTCCTTACTGTTTTAGGAATCTGGAAAACATGGTCAGTCAGATGTTCGCCAGAGTCAGTCAGAATGGTTTGGGTGGGAAGGGACCTCCCAGTCCCCCCAGTGCCACCCCCTGCCATGGGCAGGGACACCCCCCACCAGCCGAGGATGCCCAAACCCCCCTCCAACCTGGCCTTGGGCACTGCCAGGGATCCAGGGGCAGCCACAACTTCTCTGGGCAGCTGCTGTGGGTTAACCCCGGCCAGCAGCTCAGTACCACACAGCCACTTGCTCAGTCCCCCCTCAGGCAGATGGGAAGAGAATAGGAAGGGTAAACGTGAGAAATTGTGGGTTGAGATAAAGACAGATTAATACTTGAAATAAAATAAAATAATAGTAAATAGTAATGAAAAGGAAAACAACAAAGAGAGAGAAATAAACCCCAAGAAAGACAAGCGATGCAAATGAAAACAATTGCTCACCACCAACCGACTGATGCCCAGCCAGTGCCCAAGCAGTGGCCACCTGGTCACCCTTCCCTCAGCCCCTTACATGCTGATCATGATGTCATACTGTATGGAATATCCCTTTGGTCACTGGGGTTAGCTGCCCTGACTGTGTCCCCTCCCAACCCTTTGTACACCCCCAGCTACTCACTGGTGGGATGAGGAGCAGAAGAGCCCTTGGCTGCCAGAAAGCTGATGGTGCCTTTTTTCCCTCTAGAAGTACTCAAGAAGGTTCTTTTGACAAAGAAAATACCCCGTTTCTTCATAGCAAAATTGTTTACAGCAAAGACGGATTTTGATGTTCAGTATTTTCCATTAAAAATGCTGTTGACTCTTGCATAGTGACAGTATATTTGCTTAAATTACCCCCTAGGGTCTATTTTAATTGCCGTTTTCTCTTTAAACCGCATTTTGAAGCGTTAGGAGTGTATTAGCTGACGTTGTGTATGTTACATGCCAATGTCACGTTAATTTTGAAGGAGAGGATGATGGACGCGTTAACGCCTTTGTGAATTCTCTTACTCACTTACAGGCTTTCTGTGTTGCAGGCAAATTTTGTAGGTCAGGTTCACCAGCTGTTAATGAGAATGAATTTATTTTCCTCAGTCAGCCGTCAGTGCTCCAGAACTGTTGGTAGCAAACCCGGTGGCGCTGGCCGTGCGCAGGAGGGGTCTTGCTGGATCTGGCACTAGACGTCACGTACCTGTTGCCCTCTGCCAGGAAGGGGTGGTTACTGCTGTGGATCCACTTTTTTTTGTCAGAGTAACACCATCTAGCCTTTAATCTGAAGGTGTCTTTTTGCGCTGAGAAAGGAAAAGGCCGTTGCTGTTCTCGGTGCAGGAAGATCAAAGGTGTGCAGTGGAGGGCGATGCTTTGCAGATGCTGGTTGCTGTAAATGAGAGGAATGTCGCACAGACGCCTGAATTTCTCTTGTAAGCCGTCAAGAAGCGACAGGGTTTGATCCCCAGCTCTCTACAGCTCTTTCATGGAAAAAGAACAGCAAGGATCTCAGTTTGGGACGGCAGCTTTGACCATAGTTTGACAGAACTGCGTGCTGTAAGGCGAGGCACAAGGTCTGTGGATTTTTTTTTGAACTGTATTTGAGAGACCACGGCGATAAGCAGCTGGTTTATTAATAAGCTGTGAAATGACGGAGAAAAGTTGCAACGTGACTGATGTCCCACTCTCCTAAAAAGAGCAGCTCTCTGTTAGCGGCTGGGCTGCAGCTCCGTGAGGCAGCTGAACCCCGTGGCTGACATCCCCGTCCCTTTCCTGTGGCGTTTCGCGCCCAGGCGACAGCCCACGCGATTCTCCGTGCTGGTTTAGCCGGGCTCCTGCCTGCGCCCGGCATCTGGCCTCTTCTGGGGGAGCGCTGGTCCCAGGGATCATCTTTCCCATTGATTTTTTGCTGACAAGTCCGTATAGCAAAAAGGAAAGGGGTCGGGGTCCGTTCTTTTGTCTTTTTTTTTTTTTTTTGCTGTATCCGTTGGGGTTGCAAACATAAAAATTGAAGTGCGTTTCCCAGACGCTGATATTAAGATTGCTTCCCGGCGCGATTTTATCTCTCCTCCTAAGAAGCTGTGTAGCATTAAAGGAGTGCCACGAACAAGGAGATTTTCATAGGCCAGTGGTTTCAGTGCTTTGGCTACTGTACCAGATTTATTTATTTATTTATTTGAAATACCGTGCCCGTGTGCGGTAACGCTTTTTGGAGTGACAGCCGTTGTATTGCCGCGGCAGCGGGAGTTGCGCTCTTGTTAGGCTCCACTTCAGCTACTTTCTCTGGTTTTGTTTTGGTGATGAATCAACTTCGTGTAACTTCTTGTGCTTGAGCACCAGCTTGCTAATCCTTCTGAACCAGTGCTTACCACGTCGTGTGTCGGGTACAAAGCGCCCTTCAAGGGACCTGGAGTGAAACGTCGTGTTCTGTAAGAGCAACAAAAGCGCGCACGTTATACAGCGTACGGCCTATTCTGTGTCGACAGCTCGTGTTTAGGGGGTTTAGTGGGTGCTATACTCGTTATTCAAGGGTATTCTGAATAGAAGAGGAGGGTAGCATGCTCCCGAGAAGATGCAGAAGGATGAAGGAGAGAACCCTGGCGCAGGCCAGGGCACGTTTCCCGAAGGGCCGGATCTTCCTCTGCGGGTGGGACGTGCTCTGGCACCGGGGCGGCCGGCGGGGTCCAGGCGCTGAGGGGGGCTCCTAGGCCAGAGCAGGGTTAGGTTTGCGTCGCTGGGCCCTTTGGTGGTGAGAAACCAGAACGCAGATTTAATCATCTCAAGTGGCAAATTTTTGTGTTGCCTGTACACGAAGAAGGATATAGCTCCAACAGAGGCTTTCGGCAGAAGATGTTCCTCATGCATATTCTCTTTAGCAGGATATATCAGAACAGCCTCTTCAGGATACCGACCCTGGGTGTTTTATATCGATAATTTTCTCTTGTACTATGAATTTTAACATATTGGACACCAGAAATTTGTCTGCATGTGATTTGTCTTCTTTTGCAACCAATATGTAAAGCTAAAGCTGTGACGTTCCAAAAAAAGTCTTTAGCTTTTAATTACTGGCAAAATTGCTGTATTATATCTTTCTGATTGAATAAATTTGGGGAAAATAAGAAATGGAAGCAGTCCAGCTATCAGATATGAGGAAGTAAAAAAATAAATTAATAAAAATCAAGAACAGCTCAAAGGAGAGCCTTGTCTAATGAGCTTCATAAACTGTGTTAGAGCTGACTGGTTTGACTCCAATATCCTTTCCATTTCAAACATGTATTTTATCTTTTAAGGGAAAGTTGCCTGCCTTAGCAAGACTGGTTTTGTTAAATTTACTAAACTGACCTGACTTTAATTTTGAGACTGTGTTTAAAAACAGAATAACACATTTTTTTGAAATGTTATTTAAAAAAAAGTTGGGTTTTTTTTGGTAGAAGGTAAGAGCATCTGGATTACAGTGCTGCTTGCTATAGCCCAGGAAAAAGAACAAAACAGATAGATTGAGATCTGGTAAAGTTTCAAACTGCTTTGGACGTTTGGATGTGAGAACATGTGGAACACGTGGATATAAGAATAGGCAAATATTTGAATATGTGGAACAATTTGCTGGTGTTATTCACTGCATCTGCTGATGCAGAAACTGGTACTTGTTGGGTTAAACCAGCAAAGAGGTTAAAAAAACCAGCCCAGAAGGAAGTGGTTCTCTGTGCACGGGGTAGTTAAGCTGTGGAAACTGTGGTACACAGTGTTGTGGGCATTCAGCTGTAGAGGCGATGAAGAATTTTCTGAATCTTAGATCCATTGCTCATTTTTCAATTCAATTTTGATTTTGTTTTTGTTTCAGTTCTGCTTTTTGAACTGGGAATAGTTGTCCAAGTTTAATTTACTTAGTATGTCTATAGTAATAATATTTAATGATCCATTATTATGCAAGATCCCAGCTGCACAGGAGTAATCCATATATTTGGAATTATTGGGTAACTACAGATGCTTATTAAAAGGCATTTTCTCCCCAGCAAAGAAAGGCACGAAAAGCTCTGCGCTCCATGTGTGTGTTTGTCGGGCTTGGAATTGGATTGCATGTGACAAGTCCTGTTCAACCTGTCTGCAGGAGTTAATGTGTTTTGTGGTAATAAAATAATTAAAATTGTATTTAACCAATATAGTGGGAGTGACGAACAATTTTTCAATACACAGTATTTCTCAAAAGAGACAAAATTGTGTTTATTAGTGTGGATGAGTTCTTGGCCCAGCGGCCCAGTTCTGCTACCTTCGGGGAGCACCTCTGGGCAAGGAGGTTGGTGGTGCATGGCCGGATTCCTCACTGAGGCAGGGTGTGTGCTTTGCCTGGTATGGTGTAGGGTGCCCTGAACCCTCACATAGGCCGTTGGGAGACTCGGCAGCGAGGTGGGACGCTTGCTCTGAGGAGGCACAGTTGCTCCTGTGTTGAGTGAAGAAAGCGTTCCTTGCCGCAGATCATTTTGGGGAAGGAAAAGGCAGATAGATGTGCAGAATTGGGTATAAGCCGCCTGCCCCTCGGTGTCGAGCCAAGTAAAAAGGCACACCGCAAAGGCAGTGCCACCTCCGATGGAGTGAGGCGGGATAAAAACCTGATGTTGGTTAGTGTGTGCCTGGCTTGAAGGCTGTTAGCTGGGCTGGTGGTGGTGGATGGAAGTGAGTACCTCGATGGTTACTAGATTTTTTTAGGCAGCTCCTAATGGCTGTATTAGTTCAGTGATGACACTGGAGAGCTCGAATGCTGGATGGTGTACTAAATTCTGCTTTCTGTTAGTGAACATAAACTTTCATATCAGTTTTTAATTCAGTTTTAACCTAAAGACAAAATGGTGGAGTCTATGATTTTAGTTCAATAAGGAGCTCTGGTGCAATTGTATTCCTCACTGAGATCAAATTTACTATTTATTGTAGTTCATCTATGAGGGATTTTTACAGATTCACAGATTGACAGGGGTTGGAAGGGACCTCTGGAAATCATCTGCTCCAACCCCCTTCTAGAGCAGGATCACCCAGAGCAGGTTGTGCAGCATGATGTGCAGGCGGGTGTTGAATCTCTCCAGAGAAGGAGACCCCACACCCTCTGTGGGCAGCCTGTCCCACGGCTCCATCACCCACAGAGGGAAGTTTTTCCTCGTGTTCAGATGGAACTTCCTGTGTTCCAGTTTGTGCCCGTTGCCCCGTGTCCTGTCCCTGGCTACCACTGAGTCTGGCCCCTTCCTCTAGACATCCACTCTTTAGATATTGATCAGCATTGATCAGATCCCCTCTCAGGCTTCTCTTCTCCAGGCTGAACAGCCCCAGCTCTCGCAGCCTTTCCTCAGACAAGAGATGTTTCAGCCCCTCATCATCCTTACAGCCCTCTGCTGGACTCTCTCCAGTAGTTCCCAGTCTGTCTTGAACTGGGGAGCCCAGACCTGAACACAGAACTCCAGATGTGGCCTCACCAGGGCAGAGCAGAGAGGGAGGAGAACCTCCCTCAACCTGCTGGCCATGCTCTTCTTGATGCATCCCAGGACACCGTTGGCCTTCTTGGCCATGAGGGCACACTGCTGGTCATGGAGAGCTTGGTGTCCACCAGGACTCCCAGGTCCTTCTCTGCAGTGCTGCTTCCCAGCAGGTCATCCCTCCCCTGTCCTGATGCTGGGGTTGTTTTTCCCCAGTTGCAGGACCCTGCACTTGCCCTTGTTGAATTTCATGTTGTTCCTCTCTGCCCAACTCTCCAGTCTGTCCAGTTCTCCCTGAATGGCAGTGCAGCCTTCTGGTGTGTCAGCCACTGCTCCCAGCTTGGTGTCAGCAGCAAACTTGCTAATGGAACACTGTCTACTCATCCAACCCCCCCTTCCTAAGCTTGCTAACGAGGATGTCATGAGAGACAGTGTCAGAAGCATTGCTGACGTCAGGGTATACAACATCCACTGCTCTCCCTGCATCCACCCAGTCAGTCATGCCATTGTAGAAGGCTTTCAGCTTGGTCAGGCTTGATTTCCCCTTGATGAATCCATGTTGACCACTCCCGATAACCACCTTCTCCTCTACGTGTTTATTGATGACCCCCAGAGTAAGCTGTTCCATCACCTTTCCAGGGATGGAGCTGAGACTGACTGGCCTGTAGTTTCCCAGGTCCTCCTTCCCCTTTTAGTTAAATAGCTTCTTTCACTTAATGTTCAAAACTGTGAGCAGTAACTAGGAATATGTATTTTGGAGGGAAGACAAAGTTTTGTGATATAACATGGCGAACTTATAGATATGACAGGGACTGAAGTTGGAGGGGAAGCATTAAAAATATCTTCTGGATGCCTCACGGCGAGAGGACCACTTGAAAGCTACAAACAGTTCATGGTACAAGTGTCTTGGGGTTTCTCAAGTAGCAGCAGAATAAAGGTGATGTGATTCTTACTCGTTTTTGTCCATAAATTAGGAATTTCAATTACTTGATGTAATTTATAGCCCTGCTTGTTCAGACTCTCTTTCCTCGTCCTCAAGCCTTGGAAGAAGAAAGTTTCATTGGAGAGCGCGATGGCCAGAAGTGACCATGACTTCTCAAGTAAATGTTACTTCTCACAGGCACTAGTGGCTTCTCATCAGAGGGTTCCAAAGCAAGTAATGAAAATCAGAGTGGATCTGCCTTTCCAGGCAGTCCCCTCCCCTCCTCAGAGTACAAAAAGCTAATTATACCAGGAAGAGAAGCATGACAGTTTGATCGCAGGGGTAGCTGGTTTGGTGCTGTCTGCTCTGCGTGTCTGATTTGATGCTCTGGTTCCAGGGTGATGGAAAGCTGGTGGCGTTGCTGGTGTTGCTTTTCTCAGCCTTTCCTATGGTAGCTCTTAGTGCAGGCATCTGGCAGTGAGGGCGGTCGGGGTAGCAGTCTGGGTTAAAACTAACCCCAGGGAAAAAAAGTCATGGTTGAGGACCTGTGGGAAAAGGCAGGGCTGCTTCTGGGGGTAACCCAGGGTGGAGTAACTGGAGATCCTGCTGTGCTGGCTCCTTGTGATGGCAGCTCTCCTTCGATGTGATGGTACAGTGCCGAGCACGGTGAGACCCAAGTCTCACCAAGGTCTGCAGATAATGCAGCAGGATAAATACATAGTATTAAAATCACATTTTTACAGTAATAAAAAGGCAACTTGTTTTCATTGGAGTTTGTGCACTGGGGAAGGAATGGCCTTGTGTGTCCTTCTACAGGCGAGTGCATGTCAAGGAGCAGAACGCTTGGAGCTGGGTGGTAGGAGGAGACCAGAGCTCTTGACAGAAGTTAACACGTCCTGACGGTGAATTGTGTGCTGGAGCCAAGCTCTTCAGAGGCCCGGTTTTATCCTAGCTAGAAACTGGGATTTTACTCATCCGGAGCCACACAGAAAGGGAAAACCACAAAAAACCATCAGTTGCCTGCTTTGCAGGTCAATGGGATGCAGCTCTTCATTTCTTTATACTCTTACTTTCTGCACAGTGTTTGCTCTCATTAGGAACAGCTAAATGAAGATCTGTAGCTATATTTTTTTTTATATCCTCTTAGATCCATCCTCTGCACTAACCAGATGAGAGTTCTTCGTGTACAGTTGCATCAGTCGATATACCAAAGCCACAGTCTGTGTAGTCTCTTGCAGAGGTTTATTGCAGCACATACCTTGGCTGTTGGTTTGGAGTCAGAGTTCCTTGTGTGAAGTTCTCCAGTTCTTCCTTTGGGAAGAAATTTAAATGTTTTAACACTTCCATCTGTATTATCCTTGCTAACAAAAATGGAAGATTTCTGCCACGTAGGTGAATGTGCACAAAAATTCCGACAACAGCCAAGCGTTGGCCTGTTAGAGATGGTTCCAGCAATCTGCCAAGCTCTTGAAGGTGGCAGCACCGTGACCAGGTCCCTTGCTGCATCCAGCCTTCAATTGAGATGTGGAAGACGTTTGGTCCTTGCTGCCTTCTGTCCTTCCAGCACAGCCACGGAGCAGTGAGGGTCGCTCCTGGCATTTCAGGTGTTTTGGCACTTGAATGAAGACATGGGGGAAGAGTGCCATCACCATACATCTTCCTGAAGAGCTTTTGATGCTGCCAGGCTATTAAGACTGCAAATTCTGTTGGAAACACCGATCATTGGATCTTGGCCGGCATGTCTCAGCAGTGTGAAACGGGGGCTCCTTCCTATGCTGCTGCTCTGCTTGCTACAGCGTATTACTAGTTCATGTAGTGTATTAGTAATTCATATTGAAGGCTTCAGAAGGCTTCTGAAGCTTGAATTTTTATGAGCCCACAAGATGTTAACTTTTTTTTTTCTCTTGAGGAAAATGTGAATGCAAAAGCTGGTGTTTGCCGCTCAGTGGTGTTCTGTTCAGTGAGGCCTCTGAGTGTTTGTTAAAAGTGCGTTATTTTGGTGCTGAGAAATAACTGGACTTGCAGATACATTTGGCTGTTTCTGCAGGATTTCAGCATGAGGAAGGGTTTGAGCAAAGCAATGGAAAGAGACCAAAGTTTAAGTTTTTAGGGGTTTTGCTTTTTTTTTAGTCCTTGCAGTATGAATTTTCCTTCATATTTCCCTCTCCAATTCCTTGAAAAGCAAAGTAATTATGGTGCTCAGAGATGAGCGACAACATGGTGGTAGGAGACTGGTGGCCGTGGTGAAGGCATGCTGAGCAGACCCCAGCACTGGGTCACATACATCCATTGCAACATTGGGGATCTGCTGTCCTGTGAGACAGGGCGGGAGTGCCTGCAGACCTGATGGAGGTGACCAGACACATTGCATGGCCGTGGTGAGGTCCACGCTGTTGCTGCACTGGATGGGGCTCCGGAAGTTCAACAGCCTCGGGTTGTGTCTCAAATGCAAGTGCAAGGGAAGGACCTGCATGACAAGGGGAGAGGGTGGATGGTGACAGGGTGTTGGGCATGGGTGGCAGCTCCTGCCTCTTCTGACAGCGTGCACGTAGCTGAGCTGCTGGATTGGGCTCGTGTTGTGCAAAGTGCCTTTGTGTCCGAGGGCCCAAGCGTTGGGTTGTGTGGATTCCTGATGGCCTGGCATGATGGGGTCTGAAAGCTCACAGGGAGACAAGAGGGTGGGGTATGGTCAGGGAAGTGAAACCCAGCGGTGGTTATTAAATACTGGCATACCACGGTTGGCCAAGGAGGTCCTTGAGCTGAAGGTGGTTGGAGGCTGACAGAATTACCTGAAGGAAGGATGTTATGGGGTTGGTTATTGCTCTGTTCAGTGACATCTTCTCAGCAGTACGGTGGAGTGCAGGACGCTGCACTAGACAGACCACTGCGGCTGTTCCTACGCCCTATGTCTTTGTGTCTAGCCCTCAGCTTGTGAATTAAGACATCTTTTTCCGAAATTCCAAGTTGGAGAAGTACAAAAATAGATCGTTGCCTATACGGGTACCGTTTTTGAAGCTTAGCGTAAAAGTGCCTTGAATATAGTGTGTAAAAGTTCTCAGAAGAAGTTTTTAAAAAAGAAGAAAGTACTTTCAAAGACAACTAAAAGCTTGGATATGTTCTGTAGACGTGTGTTTTGATTTCTTGCTTAGCGGTTGGACGAACCTCCATTATCATTCAGCAGAACTACGAAAAAAATGTTTTTTGGGGCTCCGTGTTCCTGGGCATTTTTAAGATCCAGACCAAAATCTTTCCCAATGCAACAGTGCAGACAGATAAATAGATCTTAGAGAGCCTTGCAGCTGAGACCAGGCTTTTCAGAAAGGCTCAGCTCCCCTTTTAAGTCCGTAAAAGCAGCGATCAGATGTTCCTGGGACACCTGGGAGCTCTCTAACAAGGAAACCAGCTTACATGAAGCAGATCCGAACTTGAAAGTTTGGCAGGGTGTATTTTTAGCTATGCATAGATATCAGGTGATAGCATTTGGAAAAATAGCCATATATTGTAAAGTTTTGGATCCAGCCGTGGAGCGCTGCTGCCCTTGCATTGCAAAGGATTATTTCTTGTGGAAATAGTGGCCAAGTGGAGAAGCAGCTGGGTGCCGGGATCAAAGCATTACCCTGCTCCAGGGAGTCTGCGGTGTGTTCAAAGCTTGCTGCTGTACGAGTCTCTTCACCTAGCACAAGTGGTTTCCAACGTTTTGTTTGTGTGTGCTAGTGCAGCTTTAACCTTTTCACACACCCGCACGCTCCCTCTGCTCTACTCTTTTAGTTATTCAGTCAGTGACAGGTGACACGAGCTGGGAACTAGTCTTTTTCCCTCGATTCTGGTCCTGAGATGTTCCTCTCAGCCTTCCCTTGCCCAGTTTGACAATAACGTTTCAAAACTTAATCCATTTACTTGCGTGTACTCTATGTGTGTGTGGTGCATGTGGCTTAGCAGTAAAACGAGGTGACGTTGCAGTGGTGGCATCTGTGTGCGTGCCCACACCGTGCACTGCTCTCATGGCTCAAAGGTGAAGCAAGAAGCCAGATTGCGGTGATGGCGTCCTCAGGCTGAGGTCCGGCTGGGTGCGCGGTGCTGGTGTCGCTTGCTTCTTCGCCACCTGCCTTGTCGGCTTGTCTCGTGCTGCTGAGCTGCATCGCTGGTTACCTGGGCATCTGCTCCGGGAGAAGGTCGTGTCCTGTCCTGCCCCCTGCCCACAGTGCCATCCAAGCTCCCACTGGAGCAGATGGCCTGTCATTGTCCCCTGGCTGCTTTCACAGATGCTGCCGCGGGCTCGTTTTGAGGGGAGATGTGAATGTGAGTTGCGTTGGGCGCAATGTCTTGCCGGGTTGGTGTTGCCTGCGTGGCGCTGCGGAAAAACCACTCCTAGAAAAGCAGCGCTTTGTCAGGCAGCGTCCTCTGCATAGATGACACGAGGCTCAAAAAGTACCCTGTTGGTTTAACAGGCTGAGCGGGGAGAGATGAAAATGAAGCCTCCTGTGCCAAGGGGATGCAGAGAAAAGTGTCCTGCTGTGGGGAGAGCAGCACCAGGTGGGGGGAGCTGGGGAGGGAGAGGGCAGGGATGGGGATGCTGAAGTCCCTTTCACAGCATCCTTCTTCCTGAAAGGTAGTGAGCAGCAACCTGATGAGCAGAGGGCTGGAAACCTCCCGTGTGACGGCCCGTTGGGAGAAAAGCAAGAGGCAGGAGAAGGAGACGTGTGCAGGAGGAGGAGTCAATCTCTCCCCTTGTTTCTGTCGGTGTCTTGGGGAACATTTTGCTTAAATGAGTCCAGATTTGCTCTGCTAATCCCACCTGACATATCAGTGAGTCCCCACCCCATGGACCTCTTTTCTGTTAGACAATTATCAGCAATTAGGCTTAGGAAATCCACAACTGCTGTGTCAGGAGATGCCTCCTGGCTTGGTGGCCGAGGGCTTTCCTTGTCCTTCCCTACAGACATCAGGGCAGCAATTCCTAACTCCCAATGCTGTTCCTCACTTTCAGCAGAATCCGCTTGTGGCTTCTTTTGCCTTCGGAGTTAAAAAACCCTGATATACTAACACTGAGGTGAACAGAATCAATTTCTCCCCTGAGAATAATTGTGCCTTTAAATGGAAATACCCCTTAGTCCTCTGGTTCCTGCTCTTCATCCCCATCTGTGGTGGTAGGGCTCTCAGCGGCTGGCTCCGAGGTATTTATCGGAGCTGGTGGGATGCAGGCTGTGACTGACATTGCCGCTTTCCTGGCATAAGGTCGCTAGAGGGATGATGGAAACATACTTGTTGCTTTATTCAAAGAAACTAAATCCTTTCCGTTGACCTTAAGCAAAAGGCCTCAAGGGCAGATTTTTTTCCTTGCTTTTAGTCTAAGTACAGGCTCCTAAAACTGAAAGGGGGAAAAGTCAGTCAGCTGAACCCCTCCCCAGACCTCCTCCCTACAGTAGATTTTGTAGCTCTTGCTGTGCTGTTTCATAACGAAAAAGTACCTGGCACAGCTCTTTGCATAGTTCGTTACTGTTTTACACCAGGAGGGGCTCCAGGTGCCTTACAATAAATTTCCCAGGGCAGCGTCACCGTTTCATTCTGACAACTGCTCCCATACCGTCTCCGCAGGAGTATCCTGCCTCAGACACGGGCAGCGTGACCCTTTTGCAGTACGTGTGACTGAAGCGAAGCGCCGCTTCGAGAGCAGCCCCCTTCCGCAGACATCTGATCGGCAGCACCTCCCGCATCCTGGCTGGTGGAAGGTCCCTGGGACGACTGGACCCTCCAGGTTCGCCCTGTCGGTGTTTCATCAGGCTTGGGGTTGGTCTGCAACGATGAGCAGTGTGATAAGTAACGCTCTGCAGCGAGAAATTGCCTGGCCGCCCGTATGGGAGGCAAGCTGCCGTCCGGCACTAGTCCTGAGTCTCCTCTCGGCGGAGAGCTGCCTGTCACAGCCTGGCACGAGCACCTCGCTGCGCGTGTGCGGTCACGAGCTCTTGTGCTCAGCACACAGCGCCTGCCCGGGCGCAGATTTAAGCTCTCTTACCACAGCTGATGTGCTCCCAAGACTTGGGTAGTTTTAACTCTGTTTATGGCTGTTCATACGGATGGTGTTTCCATGCTATTATAAATGCTAAAGGTTGATGTTGGATTTTTGAGATTTTAGAGACTTCATTCTCAGGTCCTTACTGCTGCGAGTTTTCCAGTCTGAGGGAACTAATCTTAATCTCGTTGCATTTTCTGGAACCCGAAGCCTAACCTACTTCAGCCAGGGTGCACAGTGGAGAGGTTCATAGAATCTGTTGCAAGTGCCGTTGGATGTAGCATAAATCACGTGCTGCAAGTTGGAGAGGTGCGTGTCTGCTGTGAGAGTTTTCACCGTGAGGGTGACAGAGCACTGGGACAGGCTGCCCAGAGAGGTTGTGGAGTCTCCTTCTCTGGAGACATTCAAACCCCGACTGGACACGTTCCTGAGTGATGTGCTCTAGGTGGCCCTGCCTTGGCAGGGGGGCTGGACTAGATGACCTTTCGAGGTCCCTTCCAACCTCTACGATTCTGTGATTCTGTGATTGTGCTGATGTGGGAAGCGTCTGTGCAACTGGAGGCCACCTCCCAGCCTTACATCGCTGAGATGTCTTGCTGACTTTTTGTTTAGTACAACTGCTTTGCTGTGTAGGGGCTTGGTGAAGGTAGTGGCCAGGAACCCTTCCAGAGTCCCGGCTGATTGGGGCTTGTGTGTTTTCGTGCTCCCTACGTGGAAGCACACTCGGGGCTGTCGGTGAGTTATGGATAAATACACTTTCTAACGAGATGACTTCTGAAAATGAACATACTTAGCACATTCCTGCGGTGCAAAGTTGTCACCTCAGATCCGAATGCTGACTCTTGGGTTGTACTAAATTGAAGGGTCCGTTGAAGGGCGGTACATATCGGTAACGGACCGACGTACTGAAAATACTTGTACCCTTGAAAGTGAGTTTCTATAGTTACAGTTCTTCAAATGAATAACTCAAGCCCCCGGCCTCTTCCGTTCAGACTCCCCGAACAAGCTGTGCTGTTTGCTGGAGCTGGTCGTGTTGCGTTTCAAAATGTGACTAGTTTTTTTTCTTGAAAAATGGTTTGTCTCGAGGGCAAGGCTGGAAACCTACTTTACTCCCAGATTAGTTGTGCTGATGTTGGAGTACATCCATGAGCAAGGCTGGAAGGGAAGGAAACAAACCCGAAAGATTGTAGGTTGGAAGGGTGTACGGGAAGGCGGCGCCGTGTGAGCAGCAGCAGAGGTAACGAGCTGTGAATCCTGGGGGCGTTCAGGACGTCAGCAGCTCCCGGCTGCAGCTCTGAACACTGGTAAATGTTCCTCTGCTGTCTCTACATCAAAGCAAGCCCTTTGTTAGCAGGCAAGGTCTAACAATTTGGACAGTAAGAGCTGTTGGAAGAGCAGAGAGATCTGGGAGGCCCCCCCCATTCCAGGTGGGACTTGGCACTAGCTTTGCTGTGAGATGCCCTGGAAGAGATCAGACCTGATATTTTGCAGTTTTCTCTTGAGAAGATAACCTCAAACATTCAACTCCGTTCCCAAGCGGACCCAATTCATCTGGCCTCCTGACATCCCTTTCTCATCCTTTTCACTGTCCTTTTGTTGATGTGTTTTTATTTTCCCAGGGAGAGGTAAAAAGTTTGCACAGTTCATTGCAAATCCTGTGGTCATCTTCCTGCTGTGTGCTGCCACAACTCATTTTCTTGTGGTTTTATTCTTTTTTTTTTCTGGTTATGCTAGAGTAAGGAAACAGCATACAGACTTGGTTCCTGATGTATTGCTACCCCACAAACAGAGAGGCTTTGGTGTCTGACCAGAGAGAGCAGTCACCTCTGCGCTGTGACGGAGTCACACCGTGACAAGAAGAGGTTGACATTGCAGATTTGAGCCAAGTGGAAAGCCTTTTGGCAGGGATCAGTTGTATTCCTGCAAGACAGGAACCTTAAAAAAAACCCAAAACACTAAATTCCTGTGGCCTCAAATTGCTCCAGGGGAGGGTTAGGTTGGATATTAGGAAAAATTTCTTCACCGAAAGGTGGTCAGGCATTGGAACAGGCTGCCCAGGGAGAGAGGGAGTCACCGTCCCTGGAGGGGGTCAAACAGCGTGTGGCCGTGGCACTGCGGGACAGGGGTTAGTAGGCCTAGTGGGGTTGGGTTGACAGTTGTTCTCAATGATCTTAGAAGTCTTTTCCAACCTTAAAGATTCTAGGATTCTATGCTGTTTTGAAAATCTTACGCTTGGAAAGGGCGTGTTTTGTCAGGTGTAACCTGAACATGGTTAGCAGTCTTGTTGAGGTGTGGTCTGCAGGGATGGGGTGAGGAAATTCTAGGAAGAAGCTAGAATTGCTTCTTACAACAGGAGGTGACTCAGGGGCTTGAACAAATCTTAGGTGTCCTAGGTGAAGTAAAAATAGCAATACAGAATGTAACTCTGGAAGAATACTTCTGAACTGCAGGTTGTCTGCTAGGCAGCTAGTTCTTCTTACTTGAAGACTGGCTGGCTGGCAGTGATTGTGGTAAAGGGGCCTTAAAAAGAATGATGAGAACCTAATTGCAGAGCGAAGTGCTTGGATTAATCCTAGTGATGGATAGCAGCACATAAATGACTACATACCTAACCGAGCATCCATTCACCCATGCAGCAAGAAACAAATGCGTGCTACGAGCCCAAATTCTTCTGTGGCCCTTGTGTAGGTGAGCTTGGCAAGGCTTCCCAGCTGCTTGGCACTGGGTCTGTTTTGGTGACGGTCTCTGAAATGCCGAGGGATGTGCATTTATGAAATGGCAGGACACGAAGCATCATTTCCTCCCTTACCTCAGCTCCACGCAGCAGAACAGGAGTGCCGTCATGTCATGGCTGCAGTGGAATAAGGACTGCTGTCCTTATGGATAGAAGATTAACTTATTTAAAATCAGAAAGCTATTTCAGCTGATCTTTTTCTTCTCTGACAGAGCAGCATAATTTAGGATACAATCCTGTTTAGATTCCCTCAACTATAAGCAAACCCTTCCCTTACTTCACTTTGGCTCAGCCAAAGCCAAGGCCATCCTGCCTTCAAATCCAGTCTGGCCTTAGTATAACCATTAACGTGCAAGCTGAACAAATCCACCAGAGCTGGGAAGATCCTAAGTCAAGAAACGGAATAGTTTCAGGTCTGGTTTTGAGGATTAACCTAATTTATGGAAGAGTGATATGTTCCAAAGTTAGTTTTGGTTTCTTCCAAATCGTTACTTCTCCAGTAATCTTTGCTTTTACAGTTCTCAGAGAAGTAGGTGTTATAGTGGTTGGTGATTAGAATTACATACTAAGTTAGCAAAACCTTTAAAGGAACTATTTACATAAGATGGATATTTCTGCAGCACATTTTAGGACAATTTTGAACGCCCAACTTTGGTGGTGATAAGGGCACGGGCAAATTTCAGAAGCAACGTTAACTCCAGACCTCTTTATTGTAACGGAACAGGATGATCTGAATTAAATCAGTGCACAGCAAAATCCCCAGCAAAACTCTTACATCTAAAGAGGCTCTTTGCCTCCACTTAGAGTGAAGTTTCTGCAAGGAATAGGGAGCTGTCAAAAGTTTCTTGGGATGAAACTTGAGGCTCATAGCGTATGTACTCTGTGAGTATGTATGAGCTGAAGTACTCGATTTTTGAAAGCCTGCCGGAGAAGACAGCGCGCTTTGACTCTCGTCAGACTTGTGGTTCATTTTAGTGTGAAGTTTCATGCGCCGTTTCATTTACAGTCCGCATTTCCACACTGAATGGAAATTCCCGGCGTTTCTCAGGACATACATTTCTTCCTGGCCGTGTTCCTTGTTCATCACCTGAGCAGAAGGAAACTGTTCTGTTTGGTTTCCAGGGACAAGTTTTGCTTCCATGTTCGTTGGAGTTATAGAAAACCCAGCTCTAGGTGGTGGATTGACATCACTGAAATTATTCTTGGAAACCTGCCGAGACAGAAATCAATAAACTGACGTTTAACGGTGATGAAAGAGGTGTTGTGTCAGAGTGTGAAAACAGAAGGGAACTCGGAGCTTAAAGTTTTCAAGTAGGAAGAAGAGGAGCGGGTTTTGAGAAGATTTTCTGGTGGGAGTTTGTAGTTAATTGTGTTGTTTTCACTGTTGGGCCACTTGGAAGACAAATTCTCTTCTAAGTTGTATAAATGGTACTGTTTGGGAAAAATTTTCTGAGACTGTGCTGTTGGCATGTGACGAGACAAAACTGGAAGATTAGGGAATGCTGTAGGTCCCTGGACCCTGTCAGAGAGCAGAGTTTGTGCTGCTGTAACAGGAGAAGCGAGTGAGGGGCTGTAGGAGTGTTGTCTGCAGGGACCGGCCACGCTCCAGCACCCTGCGCAGCAGCGCAGGGAGAGGGATGAGCAGGGGCAGGTTTCGGGCAGACGCACGTGGCCGCCGTCTGCATCCCCCAGCTCCTCGGCAGTCCTGATCTCAGCCTGGTTTTGCCCTGTGTAAGAAGGGAAATGCCGTCAGGGGTGTAGTCAGAAGAGGTCTGGGAGGTTGGTCAGGCGGCCGTGTGGTGCTGCGGCCGTGTGCCAGGTCGTGCACTGGCAGAGGGTCCTGCCAGGAAACCTCTGGGTCCTTGGGGGTGGCAGACCTTCCCGCACACTTCAGAGGAGCCTTGCAGGACTTCTGAAGAGGCGGACATGGGACACAGATCGCTCAGTGTCTCTGTTGGCTAACAGTATCATTAGAGTCAACTTTGGAAAGATTTTTACCATGAGGGTGCTGAGGCCCTGGCACAGGGTGCCCCGAGAAGCTGTGGCTGCCCCTGGCTCCCTGGCAGTGCCCAAGGCCAGGCTGGATGGGGCTTTGGGCAGCCTGGGCTGGTGGGGGGTGTCCCTGCCCATGGCAGGGAGTGGAACTAGGTGGGCTGGGAGGTCCCTTCCCACCCAAACCATTCTATGGTTCTATGGATATTCCTGTTACCGTGCAAACATCTCATCATTCAGAACATCAGCAGATGACTGACATCGAAGATGTGGAGGGGTGATAAGTTCTGCAGAAAGCGATAGACTCTCTTTTGCTTTTGCCACCTTTTTGTCTCTCTTCAGCTCCTCCTCTGTTTCTGAGTCAGACGTGAGGGTGAATTGAGCACTTCAGCTTCTTTTAAGCGATTCTTCTGCAGTTCATTGGGCACATGTGCCTCAAGTGCCTGACCTCATGGAAATCTGCTAGTGAGCTGTCACCAAAAATTGGTGATGCGTTGTTTATTTTAGGTGCTTGATACAAAGCTTTGGATAATTAGTTTGGTGCTGCTGGATTTTGCACAAGTTTCTTGTGTGGCGTTAAGGGTAACAAATTAGGTGGTACATAGAGAATGCAACATGTATACAGGTATTTCCAGGTCATTGTACTGCAGCGGGGTCAAAACTGGAAGTGCGTACCGGTAATTTAAAAGGTATGATAGAGGAAATGGGTGGGCATCTCTAAGTGGAAATCGTAAACAGGGAGCGATCGGAGTGGCGTTGCGGAGCTCCGTGTGCCGTAGGTCGGGTGACACCAGCAGCAGCACCCGTGTCCTGCAGCGAGACCGCAGAACCTAACCCAAACGTGTCAGAAGCTGCGCTGGGATGGTGGGCGCCGAGGAGCCTCCGCCGGGTGCGGGTGGGTGTTTGCTGGCCACAAGCTTTCCTTCGCTTTCCAGGCTGCAGGGGGGGTGTATTTCTTTTAAGGGCATCCTTAATTCTGAGCTTTGTTGGGTTTATCAAGCTGGTTTTAGTTATATATTGCCACCCTTGTAATATTTCGTGCCCTGAAATTGCCGTGAAGTGCTTTTTTCTTTGTGTATGTGGGGTTTTTTTTTTGGGGGGGGGGGCTTGTAGTAACACAAAAGACCTCTTTGTGCAAGGTAGAGGAACGCTGCAGAGCTCCTGGCTTTTCCCAGGAGGGCTGTGCAGTGGCTGGGGACACCTGCGCCAGGGTGCGGGCAAGAGAGGGGTGTTGGAGGAAGCCAGGTATGGTGCCAGCCTTGGGTGGCAGTGCCTCCTGGGATGATCAGCGGTGAGTTGTTAAGGCATCGCCCAGGCAGTGGGAAGCCCTGGGGGGTTCAGTCGCAGGCTGCTGGGGTGGTGGGGTGGAAGAGGCTCCGTCTCGGCGTGTTTTGATGGAAGAGGAGCGCAGGTTTCCTGCGGCTGGACAGGAGTGACACATGGTCTTCTGCGGCCCCGTGGGAGGGCTGGGAGGGGGCCTGTCCCTTCGTAGTCCCTGATCCTGCTGTTGCTCCTGCAGGTCAGCTCAACTCCAGTGAAAAATACATAGGCAGTGGCTGTAGCGGTGACTAGGAGCACTGCCACCCTACTATTTATTTATTTTCCTTTTCCCCATGCTTTCTCAGCTGGCTGCAGAGCAAAGCTTTCTCTCACCTGGTCACCCCTCCGATGGGCTGAATTTTGCTCTCTGCTCAGTGACCCTCTTGGCAGAAGGAGTGCACAGCACATCTCTCCCATCCTCGCTCAGACCCGGTTATCTCCGTTTGCTGTTAGGCTGAGGAGGGTTAGGAACCCAGTCAGCCCTCCTGTGGTTGGGGTGTTACAGAAGAGACATCCCATGGTGTCCTTTCCCCTCCTGAGCACCGTCCGCTGTGGGTCTGGTGGCATGCCCAGGCTGTGCCGAGCCTGACACTGTGGATGTGTTGAAAGGAGTGGTTGTGTATGGAGGGTGCTCATGGCCCTGGCATGGAGCAGGCAGCTGGTTGCCCTGGCAGCTATGCTGGTAGCCCAGCAGCCACAGAAGGTGCTTTGGACACCTCGCTTTGGCGACTGAGTGGAAATGAGACGGGGGAAGACCTTGGGGTGAGAGCTGACTCCATTTCTCCGTCCCCCGTCCCTAACGCAAGCTATGATTTGTTAATGTTGTGAAATGGGTTCTCCTTTTCTTAAAATAATTTTTTTGCTGTTTATTTCCAGATGCTCTTAAAATTTTGTTGCTGACAAAAAGTTTACTTTATGTTCGTTGTCTCCCAGGTAAACGCAAAGCGCTGAAGTTAAATTTTGCAAATCCACCTTTCAAGTCCACAGCAAGATTTACTCTAAACACTTCTGGAGTTCCTTTCCAAAATCCACACATGTGAGTATAAAGCCAAAGGCACAGCTAGTGGAACAACTTTGAAATTATTTACCCAGCACGCAGTGTTATTTTAAATGCAGTTTGATTACTTCAGTTATTTGTAGGTTGTTCAAATCTCTCAGTTTGAGTCACTGTAGAAAAATTTTGGGGGGTTTGTTTTTTTCCCAAGAATTAAAGAAAAAAGGGTTAAATTTGGGATCTTCCTGTTTCACACTGGATCTACTGCTTTCCAGAATTGATTGAGCTAAATTGTAGCTGATAATTCAAGATATGCCTATAATTAATTTCCAAACCTATTCACTGTCATTTTCCTGTCTCTCTATTCAGTGCTTGTTACTTTTCATTAGAGAGAAGTTCTTGTTTCTGTGTTACTTGTGAAAGACGTAACTGCGGTAGATTTTTTTTTTTATTATTATTTTTTTTTTCATTTTCAGCACTAAATAAACAAAGATGTGAGGATTGTCATTCTACCAACATGGAGGTGTCAGGGAGTTACGCAGTGATTCGCTCCCGCTGAGTTTTCTAGACAGCTAGCTACAGCCTATCCCTATCCGCAGTTTGGCCGGTGTGGCACGGGTCTGTACTGTTCCTCACGCAGGTTAATAACAGCAGTGCATCGTCACAGAAGATAGTAGCTTTGTATCCTCAGATCCACCAATCTAGACTGGTGGGTGGTGCACCCACGGCCTGTACCTGTGGCAGAATGCAGCTGGCATGCAAAGGTGTCCCTGGTTTTTCCTCTCTGAGGTCCCCGGCAGGTCTCGAGAGTTTTGTCAGCGGCAGGTCTCAGGAACTGCGCCTGCAGGTTCCCCCGCTGCCTGGGCCTCTCCAGGGTGTCCCCAAGCTGCTTCTGCTTGGCTCTGCATGTTGCTGCCTCTCTCCTGGAGCTCAGTGCCTTCTGCTTCCCCAGGATACACCCTCTGGGGTCTGCTCCTATTTCTGGTAGCTTCTTTATGCTGGGGATTTTCAAGCAAGCTTTTATCGAGTTAGAAACATGTTTCTGATGAGTTATCAGCAGTAATTACAAGTAGAAATTATGTAGAGTACTTCAGATGATTCTTCTTACCATCCCAAGTGACCTTTCCAACACGTCCTCCTCTCTCCTTTTCTCTCTTTTCCACTCTGAAATAGAGTATTCTTACTGATCGTAGAGCTAGCGTTTATATATTCACTTTTGGTGTCTCAGCACGTCATCAAACCCTGTAAGAATTTTCTGTAGAACCCCATCTGGGGCTCTTTCCTCTCTCCAACCTCCCCTAGTCCATTGCACAAAGGGCTTAAATCAGGTAGCAAATTCAGCCCATCAGCCATCAATAGGGGTTTGACTTTTCTGTGTTTCTCTACACGGATTTCTCTCTTGGATTCACTGGAAGTCACAGCGGCTCCTGTCTAGCACAGAAGAGCTTTTGTTGTTAATTGGTGACATCTTAAGTTGCGTGTTTGTGCAAGTGATGGTCAATGCTGTCCATTAAGAAGGTGCTGCTCCATCTCTGGGAGTTGCGGGGGTTGGATCCTGGGCTGGTTAGGGGTGTAAGTGGTTCTGAGGGCTTGGAAGTCTTTTGAATTGGATATGATAGCCATTCGGGTGTGAAAAATGATGGTGATGTGTCTGTGATAAAGCTTTCTTAGGAGGCTACAGGCCTTTTCTGTTGTGTAGAGGTGGACGCCGTTGGTTGGATTGCTTTCTGTGTATTGAGGCTGACTAAGCTTGGATACAGCTAATTGATCCTCATGTCCTTTGTGGTGTTTGTAGTGGATGCTGTTCCTCAAAACCAATGTTCGCATCTCCTGGTTGCATATGTCTCTCAGGTGTTTGTCTCGCAGCTGATGCAGCACAGTGATGCCTCCGCCGCTCCCGCCTGCTTCCCGGAGAGGCTGGAATGTTTTTTCCTCTGTTGTCTAGAAACTGTTCTAGGCTTCAGATTTGAATTGGATATTCCAGACCTCCTGGCCTAGACGCATTCCCGATGAAAGGTGTGTTTCTGTTCGCTTCCCCAGCCTGATGGAGCAGAGTGGCCCCAGCACTGGCTGGGAGTTTCCCTGTGTAGGCGCTCTTGGTCCAGGTGGATGGATCTGAAGATACAGAGAGGTCAGTTTCTCACAGGAAATCTGGGTTTCTGTGACTTGGATCCACCCATCTGGAGGTGTCCCGTAGATCCTGCCTCCAGGAGGGCAGAGGGTCCTGTCATCAAATGCCCATTGCCAGGCTCTGGCTGGGGCATGAGAGGAGACAGCCAGCAGTGTCCTGCAGCTCCTATGAGATGTGAATTGCCTGTTAGCTGCACTGTGCTTGATTAACAGGTTTTGGTCTGGGAACTGATCAGGCTGGATTGGTGGGTGTTCAGGTAAGAGTGTGGTTTCTTGCTGTGGAAACAGAAAGCAAAGGCTCAAATGAGGCTCCTCATGCCCGTGCCTGTGTTCGGCAGGAGGAAACCTCTGCGTAAACTGCATCACTGGAGCAAAGACATCGCTGCTGAGGTGGGAAGGCACGTTGTGCCAGAGGTGGCCTTGCAAATTCCAGGCTATTGGGTGTAGCCTTGCTCCTCCTCAGCGCTGAGGCTCTGTACCCGTATCACCAGGGTGAAACTGATACAGACCCCACGTACCCTGCCAAGGTGTGGGCTTGGCTTTCTTTTCAGGGTTTGTTTCTCAGTCTGAGAGGTCTCGGGATTGTTGGAAAAGAAGTTGGGGAGTGTGGAGTAAACTATTTTGGGAATCAGCTTGAGCCAGGGGTGGAGTTTAGCTCCAGTGAGCAGGGGTGATGCACACATGGGCTGGAGGGGATCCCAGATGCTCTGTGCGTGATTTCTGACTCCATTCTTTCATTGGTTGTAACGGCATGTTTTCTGGAGGAACGATTTCAAAGGCTGTGGAATCCCAGTTACAAAGTGGGAGATTATTAAGACTCTGACCAGTGCTTCCCAGTTGCCTGACATCCCATGGCACAGAATACCCTCTCTAGCCTGGTGAGCATCCCGCCTGCTGTGCTCCTGCGCAGAGGCTGTTCCCAGAGCTTCACTGCTCTCATGGGTGGAGGCTTTTTGTCAACGTACAGGCTGTGCCCTGGAATACTGTTTCCAGGGAGAGCATGGATTAAACGTTGCTGAATATAGGAAGTTGGGACATGGGTTCCTGTCTTTTTCCTGTTCCCCCTGTCTCTTCTTTCCCATCTGCGGTTTTTTTGAGCCATGTCTCATGTTTGGGTCTCGGTTTGGGCCTGGGTCCCTCCAGTGTGTATGGGTGTGCAGCCACGGGCCTGCAGGGTGCACAGGAGGTGGCTGCCAGGGAGGATACAGGGCAGCGTGTAGGAATGTGAGGCCACGTGCAGGAGCAGGAGGAGCCAGCGAGTGGTTGGGACCTCTGAGCTTTGCTGTGCCATTTCCGTTACGGCCTTGGAGTGAGAGCTGGTGAGGGCCACAGTGGCCGAGTGGCAGCAGGTGACATGGCCCCATGCCCCTGCCCGTGGCACCCCGAGCCACTGCCCAGGACACCTCCCTTCTTCTCCCTTCCCAGTATGTCTGCTACCAGCTCTGTTGGGATGAGTTGAAGGAGGTCACTTTTGTTGTGGATGACCAGGAAACCAAGCGAGGAGGAGACTAGCAGAACAGAGGCTACGGCTGCTCAGGCCCTTACCCCTCTGGTGCTGCTAGGGTTTTACCCAAAATATTTTCTGAATTAGAACATGTGTTAAAATCAGAGGGTTTGAAGTGACCTATAAATAGGAGGCTGACTCAGGGTAGCTTTGAATGAGATGAGAAACTGGAGGTAATTTTCTGGCTGCTAGTATTTGGGCTGTGGCTCCCTGAAATCTCCTGTGAGGGCTGAGATAGCCCTTATTGCCACTAAAAGGCACCGTGAATGGTTTTCCTGTGCAGGGCAGAGCCCCAGGATGACGTGTTGAGCAGCAGGGAGTGAGGTGGGGGGGGTTGGAAGGAAGGTGTCCCTTCTGGTTCTGTGACTGCGTGTGGCTGGTGGAGCTACGGAGGACATGTGTCTCATCTAGTTCAGCCATGACTGCTACCACCAAATCTACTTAATATGCACAGAGAGATTTTGTCTAGTTATGGAATGCTACCCAGTCCGTCCGTAGGGTATCAAGCACAGTGATATGCATAATTTTACATGTGACCTGTACAGGGTAAAGGCAGAATAGAGCCTGAGTTTACAGCAAGTGGTTGGGGAGTAAAGTTCTTACTTGAAAGGATGCAGTCAAGTGAAGATGTAAGTGTTGTACTGACAGCTGATGCCCCAGTCCGGGGAAGCGTACGCTCCTGCTTGCGCCTGGTCAGGGTCAGCAAGGCATGTGATGGCCGTGCTCTGCAGGCTGGGTGACAGCAGAGGCCATGGAGAACTGTCACTTGAATTCACACTGTATTTCTGATTTAGACCAGATTAACAAATGCTAACTTTGTTTTCCCTGCGGCAGACGTTGCAGAGGCTGGAGGATACGAGCTATGGTTAGGGTGAGCTCTTAAACTTCTGGACCCATTGTTTTTCACTTGCTGTTTCCAACCGACTGAAAAACATCCCACCTTTTACCTCACCTGGTCTGTGTACAAATAGGATTTAGGTCACAAACAAAATCAGATTACTTAATTATCTATGTGCAAGATCTACAGAGGTTCTTGCAGCTGGTGGCCTTTGCTGAAAGGAGGTTCAAGTAACGCTAGCACGGAAGTGGTGTGGTGAGATGTGAGCTGTGCACATAGGCTTGTCTGTTTTGTGCTGGCCATTGCTGGCATCCGTTGAACCAAGCTGTTTGGTTGGCTGTGAATGAGTTTTTCGGTTTTCTCAAAGGTGTTATACTCTCCTGGTGCAGCAATGCCTTCGTCTTGACTTCAGACTACAGAATTTAGATCTGCCTGCTAAGAAATGAGCAGGCACAAGGAATTTTGTTTGGCATCTGGTTCATGGCGTGTTGCTGCTTGAGTATCCTGTCTGCTTACTGGGAAGTCTCTTGATTGTCAGAGGCGCCAGCTCTCTAGAACTTGAACACCAGAGCGTTGCAGGGTCATCTGGAAAGGTGATGAGATGAAATGACCCCTTTTAATGTTCACAGATCCAGTTTCTGAACTGTCTGGTGACCTGTTGGACTCCGTAGCCTCCCTGTAGCATGTAGGTGTCTTCACGGATTCATTGTGACTTAAATCTTCCAGAGATGCCCTGTGTGGACCTTCTTCTCCTTGTGACATGGGAGAGTCACACGCTTTCTAGATAGATGTCCCAAGAGTGTGTTGGCAGATGTTTGTTTAATAGACCTTCCAGTCTGGATTTCTCAAAAGCAAATGGAGATCCAGCAGCAGGTCAGACCCTGCTGCTTCCTTTCTTCTGTATAGTTCAGGGATTCTTGTTCCTGGAAAGGATTTGTCTGGCTGACCCAAAGTCTTTCTCAAGTGTCTGCTTTCTCTTTTAATTTCCTCTTAGGCCTTTCCAAACCTTTCTGGCATGTGGTTTCAGGCTCTCTAGCTGCATAGCCAACACCTGGCTGAGTTCGTTGGGAAATAACCTGTGAGAGTTACTGCCATTTGTCTAAAAATAGGAAAAACCCTAAATTGGCATGTTCACAATTATTTGTGTGAATTTTCCTGTGAATATTTCTCTGTTCTTCCTTTCTAGCATAGTCATTTCAAATTTTTATTGTTACTGATTTCTGATACCTTTCTGCAACTGACACCTTCCCATCGCAGGGTGTGATGCCTGGAGACCTTGGAGATGGGTTTTGGTGGAAAAAAATTTGAATTTTTTTCTTGGTGACTGTTCTGCAACATTTCCCAGAAGTTGCAGTATCTGGATGTAATCACTGGGAAACTTACTTGTAATTTCAAGTAAGTGCAAGTAAAACAGATACCTCCAAGGCCTCAGCAAACACACGGAGGTGTTTGAGCAAGTCTGTGGAAAACAGGCTCTCGCTTTTGGTACAAACGTCACCATAGTTGAAGTGCTAGAGCAGTGTTTCTTAAACATTTTTTTCAGGAGCTGTCTTCACAAATTGATGCGATTTTGTCTTGAATTTAACCTTCTTATTTCTTCCAGAAGTTTACAAGTTCATTTGGCCAGTGGTCTTTGTGGCCCAGATGACAAAGAGGTGGTACGGTTTGTAAATCGCCCATGTTCAGTATCTCAGACTTCAAGAGATCACCTCTTCAGAGGAGGTGCTACTGTGAGATTTTGACTGAACATGCTGCATAAAGGCCTTTTTTTTCTCTTTTTCTTTTTTTTTGCTTTTTTCCCCCTAAGTTTTGGTATTTCTCTGAGGTGCTAATCCTGCTTGGCAGAGAAGCTTTGTGGTGTCTCCTACTTCCAAATTAATTTTTTCTAGCAAATTCCACATGCCTTGAAGCATCAGTGCCCTAGTAAGACTGTTCTCTTCTTTCTGAAAGGGTTTGATATCTCAGCCCTCTGCTTCTGAATTTAGGCCTTACAAGTCTGGAAACAAAATTTAGAGCTCGTATATCTCCATTAAGCTAATTGACATTGATTTTTCAAAGATGCTGTGCATCTTGCTTCCTGCCACACTGCTGGGACCTAGGCTCCTCTGAACTTCTGAAAACCAAATCACCTACATTTGAGTGTGTAAATCAAACACAGCTTGGTGTTACGTACTAATCTGGCTCCCACGGGTTCCGAGTGCTTCACACATGCTGAGTGATTTAGCTTTGCAAACCTAAATGGTTGCACAACACTCTGCCTTCCCCATTTTGCAGATGGGAGGCTGGGGCATGCGGTAGTTTGGAAGAGGTAGAGATTACGCCAGAAGCTTGTGATGGGGTGGGGAGTTCAGCAGGGATCTACACAGGTTAGCTCCCTGTTACCCATCCCACTGCCAGCAGTTGTCCTGGCTCTTGGATGCCCAAGCCGTGGTCAGAGCTGCTCGTTTGGAAGCAATGTTTTGGCCTTGCAGACATGACCCTCAGTGTGCCATGCAGGGCGAAACAGGTCCCCTTGCTGGTCCATGAGGGAGGCCCAGAGCAACTGATGGGTAAGAAGATGGAGGTAGTGTCAGTTGCCTTCCAAAGCGCCGAGGCCTGGCCAGTCCTGCCAGCGGGGACAGCTGCCTGGATGGTGGCAGTGGTGGGTGGGTTATCCAGGGGCAGGGCAGATTGGAGGCTTCCACGTCTGCCCAGAGCTGCCTGGGGCACCCCCTTCCGTGCAGATCCTGCAGGGACACGGCCATCCTCACCACCACATTGGGCGAGGGAAGGTGGGAAGGGGAGAGGCAGAGCTGCCATCCTGTGTTGCCCATGAAGGTGTTTTTAATCACGCTCTCCATGGTTTTCCTGCTCCAGGGACACCAAGATGGTGCCTGAGGAGAGTCTCTGAAGAGCAGCAGTTTTGAGTTGACTACCATATTTTTTTCTGCCGAGTCG
This sequence comes from Psophia crepitans, assembly GCA_013399095.1. Lineage (NCBI taxonomy): Eukaryota > Metazoa > Chordata > Aves > Gruiformes > Psophiidae > Psophia > Psophia crepitans. The sequence goes on from VWZZ01002302.1 coordinate 152,658, forward strand.
AATGGTGTGTGGAAGGAGGTGAATCGTTTTGGTATGATGGAAATTGGAAGATTATCAGGTAGAGCAATGAGGTGGAAACGTTCATTTTCAAACTGAAGCCGACTTCATTTGCCATCAAACCTGTGTCAGTGTCACTGCATGTTGGTCCACATAGAGGCTGTACAGAAGAGCAAAGCTGGGCCATATCTCCCTTGGACAGGACTATCCTGTAGACTTTTCTTCTAGTACCTGCCTCTTAGTGAGATGTGGTGCCTACCCTTTATCTAGTAACATGGCTCCATGGGTGACCTGTCACTGGCCAGATCCTTCCCTGAGACATGTAATTTGGGAGTCTTCATCCTTGACTCCATCCACACTTGTGGCCACAAGCCAGGTGCCTGCAGCCAGCTCCAAAGCAGGAGTTTGGTCCTGAGGTGCCTGTTAGGCTCCAGAGCCTGGAGTAGAGCCAGGGAATGACCGTGTTTCTTGCTTAGACAGCTTGGTTTTAAAAGCCCAGTTTAATAAATCTGGCTACAAAGTCAACACTTCAGTAATAATTTGCGTGGCCTGATGAGGAAAATGGCTTGAGAAATGTCTGTCGTCCTGACCATTGGAGAGTTGGAAATTTCCCCCCGTGTTTGTGGGTTTGGAAGGGCGGTCTCCTGGCTGCGTGTGAGATGGGGCATGGTGCTGCTTTTGTTTGAAAGCAGTTCACGGTTTCAGACTAGGGAGGGTTCAGTGTGGTTTAAGAATTTTGTTTCTCTTTAATTCTGCTGTTTGTGTCCCGATGGTTCAGAGGCGGTGCGGGGCCTGGCAGGAGCAGAGCTGTCGCCTTTGTGTTCAGTAGACCCCAGGGATTCTTGAGTTACAGCCTGCTTCACACATCAGGAGGGACGCATCTGGTCCTGGCGTAGCTGCATAATTCACATGAAGATCTGACTACTGCAATGCTTATTTAAGAGACCTGAAAGTAGGTCAAGTAGTTTCAGAGCTGGTAGCAGCTCCCTTCGTACTGTTGTGATGGCAGAAGCACAATTTTCTCTCCTTTTTTTCCTTTCCTTTATTTCTAGGTGCTGCATCTCCTGGCAAGGACAATAGTGTGCGTGCTTATATGCAAACTGTAAATCTTGGTGCGTGGAGATTTTGAAAGCATTTGGGACACCAAAATACCCTAATCTTCTCTGGAGGCTTAGGGAGAAAATGGGAGACCACAGCTCCATTCATGCTAGACTTTTCAATAGCGTTTGGATCTGTTGGTGTATTTTTTAGAGTATTTTAAGACCTCTGTGTCTGCGGCTTACCATTTTATCTGGTAAATTGTGTAAGCCATGCTAAAACTCCTATTTCATGCTTTATAGAGAAAGTATGATGCATTGCTGTCTCTGAGCCTTCAAATGGCCTGATTATGTACGTTCAAAAGTGGCTGGTTAAGAAGTACAGGTGAGATCCAGAATGGGAGCTGGAGGTTGCCAAAACTTCTCACTTCCTCTCTCCAGAGATGAGCAGTCTTTGGGACTTGAGATTTTTGACGAAAAATATCCTGTGGCACCAAGGTGCCCCTGGGATCTGTTGAACTGTGCATATCACTGCTGTCCTGCCTAAGGTCTGGGGGGCCATTAAGCAGCCCTGTATCTGAACTTGCCAGTTTGTAAGGCACGCTCCAAAAATATTTCAGGTGATACTGATTTCAGTTAAAATTTAGCTGGGGAGCAGGAGATGCTCTTGCTCTTCTCTATATAGCATCTCAGCGACTGGACCATGCTGCGGGCATTTCTCTTTTAGCTTCTTTTCTTCTAGACCCATGAATCTTGCCTTGCTGAACTGGGGATCAATCCAAGGTCAACACGGGCAATAGGTGTCCCATCCTGTATGTCTTAGGGACCCATCTCCTGGAAATGGATGATGTCCGTGGCTGAAGAGAGCCTGTATCCCCATGTTCTCTCCTCCTTGGGCAAATACAGTAACTGCTAGCTTAATATGCAAAATGTGATGGAGTTTGGAGAACAAACCGAGATGAAGCAGATTGTTATGTGTCTCTGAATATATATGTATATATGTGCGCACACAGGGGTTTGGTCTCTACCTGTCTTTTGGATAAATACACGGTTCAGTCATTTTTTACAAGTAACAAAGTAGGACATTATTACCCGTTGGTCTGAACTTAGTGCCTGGGTACCGGAGTGGTCTCCGCTGTACTGTACAGATGGTTTCTGACCCTAAGTAGCTGTCACTGTTTGACTCCAATTAATCTGATGCGGTCAGGCACAGCCTTCTTTTGTTCTGGTTCTGTGACATATGAAAATGTCAGGAAGGATTTTATATACGGACCATCACTAGTCATATCTGTGATTTAAGTTGGACTTGAACCTACATTTCCAGATGTGGACGTTGCAAACCACGTTCCTGCAGGAAACCCCAATAAACAGCTGCCATTGCTGGCTGGAAGGATAAACTTTGCTCTTGGCGTATGGCGCACTTCGTGCTCGGGATCACACTGCATTTCATCAGAGCCAGAGTGCATCCTTTATCTCTTCAGACGTTAGTCACCATCTCATAGTAAAATATCTTGTATTTTGCTCTGGCTATGGAGAAGTGAGCTGACTCCTCTGCTTTGTGAGTTCAAACTGAAGGAATCAGTCATCCCTTTTGTCTTCTGTACACGTCAAGAAATGGAGAATAAAGACAGGAGCGTCTGCGGATTTGGAGACTGCTTTGACCCCACAGGTCATCATCGACAACCTCTGTTTTCATCCTTTGCACAAATGAGTGACTTTCAACGTGTACTGTGGAGGTCACCTGGACTGAATGAACAGGATCCACCCAGGAAAAACATCTGTTGTACAGAGAGCTCATGGAAGCGACACTGGTGGATTGGATGGACGTGACGGAGGTGGGCGCTGACCTGCAGGGTTGAATTGGTTTTGCCATTCTGCTCGTTTGAGAAACTGACCTCTGAAAAGGAGTTAGATTAACTGGGTTCATGGTATATTCTGTTGGTGAAAACTACAGGCATCATCGTTCAGATTCCGGTGGATGCTCTTGCCTCCCCTTGTGAAGGTCTCTTCATTTTGGGAAATCTCAGAAGAAAGAGCAAACGGCCAAGCCAGTCTACAGTGGATTATGGCGACCCTAACTGGTCTTCTCTTTGAGCCTGTCTTAATTCTCTTCCTTGTAAAATATGCTTGGATTAAACATGGATGAGCAGTTGTCCTTCATGCCCAATGTAACTGATGCCTTTGCAGAGACAAGTGTGGATCAGTTGAAAGTGATTGTTTCAAGTATCTCTTGCTATGGCAGTGTGAAGGCAGTTGTCCTCTCTGAGAAGTGTGGGGGCTTCTCCATAATCCAGCTGGGTTTGTTTTTTGTCTCTGATGTACTACGTGTCTATTTCATACCAGTGAAAGGTGGGAAAGGTGATTCTCTGAGACCATTATGGCATCCTTAATTTTCTGTAAGCATCCTTATTGAGCTTACAGACAGTCACCTCTTGGCTCCCAAGAGTTGGTGGAGAAAACTGTGCCCCATGCAGCCATCTGCGACGAGGCCAACTTCTCAAATCTCACCATGCTACTAGACCATGGAGCACGAGGACCTTCACCAGACAGTTGCTTGCACTGGCCTGTAGAAGTCTTAGGTCTTAGAGGAGGGACACTTCTAAGCAGAAGTCACACTTGGTGTACTGAGTCTTGTTACAGGCTCTCTTTTGGTCAACACACTTACTGTAGCTGCATCTCTCTGGAAAAGCAATCTCTGTCTTGGAGTTAGGTGATTTCTTTGTCTCCCATCTGTTGTTGTCTGCCACGGAAGGGAAAATACTGCCAGGCACATCTTTTGGGGCTGAATTTCAGGTTAAGCCCTGTGGTCCAGCCCAAAGTTAAGTTTTGTTTTGTGGGTTGTTTTTTGTTTGGTTGGTTGGTTTTTTTAAAATCCCAAAGGAGAAGTTTGAAAGCTTTAAGCTTTCCTGGACTAGGGTTGGAATTTTATGATATATAGAAGTTTAAATTAGAAAAATCATTTGTTAGAGTAGCTGAATAACTGTGCTCGTTACCTCTCTCTCTCTCAAGTGTTTCCTACAAGGAGCTGAGCAAAACCACGAGGCCGTGTTGCTGACCGTTTGTCGATAGCTGCGCTGGTCGTTTGTATGAGGACTTGGTGTTTGTTTTCCGTGTGCCCTCCCCAAAGTGCTTAGCAGGACCCCATCCTGCTTGAGCTGTTTTGAGATAACAGGTTCTTGTGTTGGGAAAGGGGATTTCCAAACCTGGAAGGTTTGAGGGACTTGGAGATCCAGGACCTGATTTTTGTGCCTAGAGGAGTCTCCTATCCAGAGTGGGAATTCACCTGCGTTTATCTGTCGGTCGTGTGGCTCTGGAGGTAGTAAGAAAGGACGTGGTTGTTCAAGTCATGCAAACTTACTCTTTAAGAGAGGGGATAAGATGAGTGACAAGCCCCCCTGGGAGACACCACCAGTCCTAGATTGGTGGATTCAGGATAGAAGCTAGATTTTTAAAAAAAAGAAAAAAATTAATTACTTTTTTTAACAAGTTCTGCTTTAGAGGCCACAAGGAAGACAGAGCAACAGCATGTCACTAACAGCTATTTGGTTAGTAATTTAAATGCAATTTTTCACGTTTCTAAGCACAGTGATTATACAATTGGAAGTAATAATTGCCATTGCTGTAAGAAAACAAGTTGCTTAAGATTTAATATATTAAAACACAGCTCAAATCATCAGATGCTGCATTGCTCCCAATGGGGGCAGGTTGCTTAGGCGAAATTTGGAAGAAAAATCCATCGCTCACGGATTTCTTGTGCGAAGCGCTCTGTGGGTAGTGGGGCTCGCTGAGTATCGTGTTATGCGTTACTGTGTCATGTGATAACAGCACCCTGTTTTCCTGTCATTTTCACAACTTTTCCTGGCCGAAGTGATACACAAGCAACCCTGGGTAGCAATCCCGTTGTCCCGTTCAGTTTCAAAAGGAGAGAAGCGGCCCTCATCCAGAAACTGTCCAGCAGGCTACAGTAAGCGTAACCCTCTGCCAGCCGTTGTCGAGTATTTTCCGTACCCACAAAAATGGCGTCTATCAAAGTAACGGAATTTGTCTCAGAAACAGCGTCATTCCAGTGAGTGGTGTTTGTGTAACGATAACGATACCCAAGGATCATTTTGCAAGCCATTTAAAGTGTATATTCGGGATCTCCTGTTGATTCTTACGGATGCGCTGGTGCCTGTTTCCTGTTCTTTCTCGGGAAGCTGACCGTGGCCCAGGAGATGGAATGTTTCAGAAAGAGTCAGCAGTCTCAGAAGGGCTGTTTAAATGAATTACAGGCTTCGCCTTGGTGAATTGAGAGGTTTCCTCCATGTCAAGGACAGGGTTAATCAAGATCTGTTACAACTCAGTATTTTACCAGGGGAGCTTAGTACAAAATACTGACATTTTAAAAGCTTCATCCAAACCCTGTTGAAGTCAGGGAGACTTTGCTGTTGTGAGCATCTGCTGGACTGAGATTTGAGGGCCGTGCAAGGGGCTGTGCAGTCATCTTGTTAGTATCTTTATTTTAAAGTTTTGCAGGAACGTAGGAAGCCAAGGTAATGTAGGGAGAACTTCTGCCACTTGGTCATGATGAAAGGGAGAGAGCTTGCTTTTGCTTTTAGTCTGAGTAGCTAAGAGATGCAAAACTAAATAATTTCCTGCCTTCAACATGTTTTCTGTAATTTCTTCACTTCTATGGATCTGTCGTTAAATACAACGAAGCCTCAGGACAGCTTACATGGGTCAGAGCAACACTAGTTTAGTTCTACCCATCTTGACAGGACTCCGTTGCTTATTATCTTACTGGAACCAGAAATTTCTTCATGTGAGAATCCGAAAGATTTGTGAAAGCCCCAACATTTTCAGCCCTCTGGAAAAAATGGAAACATTTGGAGACGTTCTGCAGTGAAATTTAAACTAGAATTACTATTTTATTAGCGTTAACCTTCAGGGTCTGAAAACTGTTTTATAAGTAGCGTTGAGTCAGAAGCATTACGGCCTCTCTAGGGTATTTGAAAGACTTGGTAGAGACATGTCATAGGCTATGGTTTTAGTCTGAAATACCGAGCAATGCACAGTGTTATTAAAACCCTGCAGTTTGCGTGGAAGCTTTTTTGTTACGGTTTACGTTTTAGCGTTCCTTTGGCTGACTGCCCACAAAACAGTTTCTTGAGTCCCATTGTGTCGAGCAGCTTTTCCCAAACTTGTAGAGAAGTAGGATGTATTCTTATTAACCGTAGCGTAAACAGGAGCTTTAGTGAGAGAGACTTCCTAGAATAATCCGGCACTAGGCAGGCTTGTGGAGCACAGCGGGTTTGCTGGGATCTTTTTGACTCTGCAGATTTGTTTTCTTTCATGTCAACTGTAATGTTGAATGCCTCAACTTCAGGGCTTCTGTGAGGCCTGTAGAACTCTTAATGACGTAAAGCAAAGAGAAGATAGGTAGCTACCTACAGCATCTTTCTGGCCTTGCTTCATGTCTGATAACTTTCAATTTTGCTTTAAAAATCCACCAACTTTTCTGCTTCTCCCCACGGTCCTTCTTTTTCATGCCAAGGAAATGCTTCTTTTAAGAAGTCTGGCCATCCCTGCAGTCCGGCGCTAACAGCAGGGCTTGGGGGTCTAACACAGCCTGTCCAAGAGCTTCCTGGTGTCTCTGTGGTTCTTCTCAGGAGGTTTTGTGGGCCTCTAGCTATGGCAGACCTTCCTGCACGGGTCTAGCTGGCCAAGCTTGCAACGAGCAGCCTCCCGCCTCGAATGCGTGTGACCCTGTCCTTGGCCCGGCTGTGGTGCCTGGTGCCAGCCGTCCGCCTGCCTCCTGCCAAGCTGGACCCACAAACGTTTTCATTTCTGACAAAGGGCAACTGTTTGGAGGAGTTGTTGTCTTGCTTGTTGCTCCTAATCCCTGGAATAACTGCTGTGACAAGCATAGTAACCATCTGCAGCAAGACCCGTACGTTGGTGCCTTTCAAGTGCAGCCACCGCAACGTCCTCCTGAGCTTGTTGGCTTTTTGCTTCTCTTTTTTTCCTTTTAAAACTTTTCAAAAGCAAAATGGGGAGTTGGAAGCTCAAGTTCTGGACAAGTCAACAGGAGCTATAGTCCGTAAGGTGCATTTGAAAATCCTACTTTTAACTGTTTTGAGGAATATCTAGCCCTCCTTAGCTATTCGTTTGATGTTTTTAACTCATACTTTAAGCCCATTTTAGGCACCCTCATCACTTGGAGAATATATGTCCAGTTTTGCCCAACATTCCCGGCCCTAGAGAGATTTGAATTGCACAGCTTGAAAGCAAAATGGTGAGACAGGGCGTATGTCTGACCACATCTGTGCAAACTCTAACGAGCGCTAAGCCCAGGGAGTGAAATGCGATCGGTTGCAGAAGCAGGAACTGGGCGCTAATTGCTTTGCCCCTTCACTAGACGCTGCTCTGGGTGGGTGCCCTTCTGTTTTCTGAAGGAAGCTGTTGTAGTATCCAGTGCACTAGGATGTGGTGCGGGGTTTAGGCAGGATTTTTTGTATTTTGGGAGCATGTCTGCCCCGTGGATTTATGTCCTCATATATCTGCAGCAGTAAAAGCTATCTAGTAATTACTAGCTATCTAGTAACAGATGTACTGCATTGATGATTTATCTCTTCTTATTGCCTCACTGAGTTTTACATAACAAAATTCCCAGTTTATATCAATGCAGAGAGTCTGTGTTCTAAATTTGCCTTTTTTGAGCTGCTTTTTTGGTGTGGAAATCCCTTGGGATTTTGATTTACACTGAAAAATGCCTGATACAAAGTGAAGGTTTTTTGATGCTAAAAGTAATCGTTGTGTTCCAGTTACTGGCTCTTAAGGTAGGCACTGCCTGCTTAAAGGAAAACTGCATTGTGTACGTGTGACAACTTAGCTAAATGAGCAAAATCTAGATTAAAGTGTCTGTCACTCTGTCAAACTTGTCATTTGGTTATTTGACCATTTCCCTGGGTATTTGAACAAAGATAAGCCGGAGCTGTGATTGCAGAATGAGGCAGATGGCATCATAAATACGGAATGGAAATTAAGCCGAGCTCAGCACGTGAGGTTTTGTGGGTGGGCAGTGACAGTACGCCTCCATCCAAACCCCTGGAGCTCCGCTGCTCCGCACCAGGATACAGCTGCCGAGTGCCCTCGGCGCGGGCCCGCGGAGGGGTATTTCCTAGCTCGCATCTTCTTCCCCGCGGCTCGAACCGCCCGTCCTGCAGCTGCGGGAACAATGAATGGCACAGATCTGCTTTCAGGCTACAGCTGGGGAGAAACAGGCTTCTTGTGTAACAAGGAAATAATGAATTCAAATTTGCTTTCTCTTCTGATAGAGGGTAAGAAAAGCAAAGTTTCCTGGGCAGAAAAACAGAGGGAAGAGTGGAGATGGGTTTAATTGCTTTATTTGAACAAACCACATCAATGTTTAAATTTATTCACTCTGTGAGGACTTCAGTGTGAAATGCTGCTTTGAAATGAGATGGAAGGAGTTTGCTCAGCAAATCCAGTCTCACATTTTGCCCTCCTGGTAACACCTCTCTGGCTTTTTTCCTGCTGTTCTGAACAAGATTTAGCTCTCAATGGTCGTGCTCTTCCTGCCCGGCAGCTGGCAGGAAGTAGGCACGAAATGCCCGTTTGCCGGCGCCTCCTCGGCATGATGCTTGTCACCTTCCTCCTTCCAGCAAAAGCAGAACCAGTTCTGTGGTACTGACAAAACAGAATGGTGGAGCAGTTAGATAGTGCCTGATTCATGCAGCTTCCAACAGAAGCTGCCTGCAAGACAGCTGCCAAGTCTGGAGGTCATGTTTCTTTTCTTCTTTTCTTTTTTCTTCTGTTCTGATCTTTTTTATTTTTTATTTTTTATTTTTCTTTTTTTTTTTTTTTGTCGTTTCACTGCCTTATTTTCATCCCTTGCTCTTTAGTAAGCAGATACCATGGAGAACCCCACTCAACGCAGTGTTTTATGCACAGAATCTCAAAGATACGTAAATAGTGCTAAGGAAAGGGTGCCGCCTCTGCCTCCGCGGGCTGCTGTGCCCGTCACGTCTCTGCTCTATTGTGGCACTATCAGCAAGGTCCCCAAATTATTCCTAGGGGCAGTGGAGGGACGCTGTAGGGAGCGACAGATTGAACATCTCAAGCTGGGCAGGTTAGAGAGGAGGAAGGCCCAGGGCAGGCACAGCACAGAAGTGGTGAGAGGAGCCGTTCAGCACGACTCTTCATCAGACAGGTCAAGGGTTCTGGACGTGCAGCTGCTCAGAGCCCGGAAAGTGCTAAACCGAAGCGTCGCAGAGAAGCTGGAGGGCAGCAGATGAAGCCATTTGAACTAAAGCTGCTCCAGTCCGTTGACCTTTGGACCTGGCCTCATTGCCCTCGCGAAACGCGGGTTCCAAATAAAACCCAGTGGAGGTCATGGTTGGGTCTGCCATCACACCCAACTGGATAGTGTTTGCAGCTGCCAGTTGGCAAACGGTTGCGTTTATCAGCGTGGAATCGGCTGTGATGTGTGTATTCCTCTGGCTGATAAACTCAATAAGCTTTATGTGTTTGGTCCATGCATGTTCTGCTCGTTTGGCCAGGCCCTGGACAAGGGAGTGGTGGCTTGATCAAATGCTCAGGAGAAGAGATCAGAGTCCGAGGGATGAGTTTGACAGAATCTTCCTTGTGCACAAGGTGGTCAGAATTACCTGTGTGCTTCGATATCTGTGCAAGATCGGTGTGCCCTGCAGTGGGAACTGTCTTTAATGCTATTTGAAAGTGGGAAACTCGGGCTTTTGGCTTACTTTATGACCCAAGAACTGCAAATCAGCTAATTAATGAAAAACTGAAAATTTGTGTGGCATTTTAAGATGATAAGTGTTGAAAATCCTTGTGCGTTTCCTACTAAGTCAGTGATAGCATTGCTGTGTTTGAACAAGTAATTTGGGACACCTTAAAACATCCACTGAACTCTTCTGTCCTATGGATTTTGGGCATCATTCTTCTCCTTACCTGGATGAATCCTGGTGACCTCAGTAGGAGCAACATTTGCTCCAGAGCATTAATTTAGGTATTTGTTTAAGACACACTCAAACCGGCAGTTTTTGTCTCCAAACAACTCGTCTTGTTTTTTTATAATGATATATTTTTATATAGATAAATTATTGACTCTTATTTTTGAATAAACTAAGTGATTACCTAAAATGTTTTTTGTTTTTTGGTGTTTTTGTAATTAATTGCAGTTTTCCAGTAAGAGCAAACTCTCTCTAAATTACCCTTGATTCACACAGAAGATCTGCCCATGTTGCATAGAAGCCCAGCTAGAAGGGAGGCAGTTGCTGGGAGTGTGGTGGTGTAGAGCAGCAGAAGCTTTGGGGACGTGGGGCTGGGGAGTGCTCTTCAGACTCTTGGTTCTGCATGTTACCAGATCCTGCTTAAAGCCTTGATGTATTTTGTGCAAAGTAGAAAGAATTGTAACTGACTGGTTAGAATGACTCTACAATATGAGACACACTGAATTTTATGCCTCAGCTGGAGAAACTTACCCTTAATTGAAGCTGTGGGCAAGTGTATGTCATTTTTGATTTAACATTTTCCCTCACCCCTACACCCCCCACCCCAACCGAAATCCTTTGTGGAGTCAGATTGTTGCTGTAGCCTTTGTGAACCCCTCTCTTCTAATGTTTAATCAAGTGCTGAAAAGAGAAATTTACAGACTATTTAAAATGTGGAAAAATTGCTTCCCAATATTTTTGACAGAGAGAGACTGAGAACACACAGCATTGAATCATCAGGAAAATTGAAGATTTCCCCTGAACAACATTGGGATTTTACAGCAGAGGACTTGAAAGACCTTGGAGAAATTGGACGAGGCGCTTATGGTTCTGTCAACAAAATGGTCCACAAACCAAGTGGGCAAATTATGGCAGTTAAAGTAGGTGATGCCCATACTTACGTTTGTACTTCAGTCCATTAGGGATTAAATGTGATGGAGAATTAATATTCCTCCATCTCGCACCCATCTACTGCTCTTTTCTATTTATTTCCAGTGTAAAGGCTGCTATGTGCTGAAAATGCGTTGTATGATGGGCATATTGTCAAGTGATTTGTGAAGCTCTCATAATTGCTTGTGCCCTTTTGAAAATGCCTATCGGGAACCTGCTGTTTTGAGGGAATCACATGTCTCTGGAGACTGATAATGGGGCATGGGCCTTTCACCTCTGGGTCACTGGTTCAGATACAGCCTGGGTTGGTGGTAGGCACAAGTTGACATCTAATAGCTTCTTGGATATCTTTTGTGAAATAAGGTAGTGACGTACAATTTGCTTTTTATGTAAGCGTGTGCCATGGTGTAGCCTCACCAGGAGGAGCTGGAATGGAGTGGACATATTATAGGGAGTGTTTTGATCTTGCTGAGGTATGATGGAGTCTTGCTTTGTGCTGGACCTGCTCTGGAGGTGGAAAGCTTAGCAGTTTTCTGCACTGTCCATTTTCTGCCTTAGGCTACTCAAAGACTCACCTTAAAACCAGAAACAGTGTGCAACCTCCTTTCCCAGCCGGGCGATACGGAGTAATCTTTGCCTTGCCATGGCAGTGCTGCTCACTGGGCATCTCTGAGGAGCTGCTTGTCCATCGAGCTAGGTGAAGTGGGCAGCAGCCATTCCTGTCTCTCTCTCTCGTCCTTTTCTTTGCTTGCTGCTGGCTGGTAGCTAATGACATCAGTCTTTTAACTCTGTTGATGATATCAGCTGTAAGTGCTCCCATGAAAGAGTAGAAGTGAGCTGTGTAGGAGTCTGTGTTGCTCTCTTTTCCAACTCTCTCTGTCACCTTTGGAATATTCCCTGATCTGATCTGGAAATGTTCCCTACTGCTGGTCTCACGTACCAGGCAGACGGACATGTCTCGGTCCCAGCTCTACCTGCTGTGAATGTAATTCCTATTTGTCTCTACCAGTTTTCTGGAGTAACCACCATCCTTTGATTTTCTCCAGTAAATAATGACTTCCTCACCATGGTGGGATCACTGGCCAGCTCTCCTCAGTGTCCTGCATCACCGTGCCGTGGTGTTTCAACCTGGTTTTGAATGCCTAAAAGTCTCTAGTGGAGCTAGAGGCTGCCTGTGACTAAAGGCTTGTTTCTTTCAGATGCCTTTGGTAGAACTTGTAGATGAGTTTGCAGATGACAGGTAGAAAATTGTTGAAATGATGCCTGAGCACCCCCAGCTTCCCAAACCCAGGGTGTGTGACCTGGGTAACGGTAGTTCTGCTGCTCTGATCGTGCTGGCTGTGGGTGAGCGAAGGGCATACCTGCAGCTGAGTGGCTTTGTTATCCCGAGCTCTGCAGCGGGTACAGCTGCGCTGAGAAGAGCGCTTTGTTGGACTAGCTCACGTCACTGAGAAGGAGACACGTCTGCTGGCACAAAAATCCTGTTGTCCCAGACTCCGTTTACACAAGGGATGTCCAGCATCGTAAGATAATCTTGTCAGTGTCGAGGGTCTGTGATGCAGGTACAGCTCCTGTCTGGGAGGCAGAGGCACCAGTGCCATGCTCTGGGAGCACCAAGTTGGAGATGACATTGCACAGACTGTTGAGCTGGCTTTCCCAAGGGATGAGAGGTGGTCTGAGCCCCAGGGGGTGCTGGGCTTGGAGGCTTGCTTCTAAACAAGTAAAACCTGTCAGGTTTACCGTGTCTAACCTTTGAAATGTCAAAATTCTGGGCTGGGGTGGCACCACCTTCTTTTCTCCGAACCCTTGCGTGGGCATGGATTGCAGGAGAAGGAAGGTTGGAGGGTCTGGGCAACTGCATCATTTCTAAAATGTTAGTGGCAAGGGGCTGTTCTGTTTGTCCTAGTGGGGATAAAACATGAAATTGAGCTAAGGAAGACCTATTGGATGGCCCAGTTATTTGAGATGAGGTTTCAGGTCAGGGCTGAGCTTGGACTAGTGACTAGTTCATCCCAAACTCCTTGGCCTTTTCTTTCTCAGACTGCTTTTGCTTTTGGGACAGCTGAGGTTGCGCACTAATCTCCCTGCTCCTGCTCTATCTAAACCTGCCCTGTGGACCATCTGTGTTTGGGGCTGTGCTCCTCCTGCTCTCTCTCTGTCTCCCTCAAGGCTGTGGCGTCCTGACAGCTTGTGGAGCCGTTGCCTTTGGAAGCCCCAGCTTCCCACCTGCCTTCAGGGAAACCAGCTGCTCTCCATCGTCTCTCCTTGCTCTACAGGCAAGGTTTTCTTCTCCTTCAGCAAAATACCCTTCTATAAGAGAAGGTTTAGAAGGGGGATGGTGGTTTGAGCAGAAAACGTGTCAGTCTAGTGATTTGAGGTCTTGGCCATGATCTCAACATCACCTGCTTGCACAACTCCGTGGTGTGGCACCATGCTGTGCACAGGGCATCAGGAACGCTGCCCTGCAAACTAGCTGGGCTGCGAAGCCCATGTCTCTGGTTATTTGGTGGTACTGCTGTCCCTCTCCTCGGCTTCCCCAAGAGCAACAGCAGTGCAGCAGGCAAATCATCCTTGGAAGGACGTTCAGTTGTAGGAAATAGCTTTATGGAGGCCGCAAGCCAAAATATGTTGGCTGTTCTGTACTGGTGACTGAAACACAGAGATGGCTCCAGAAACTGCTAATTAGATGCAGAGAAAATTGGTACAGGGGCCGCTCCCAGCTCCTCCTCCATCCTTCACCGCCGCTGCCCAAATTTCCACTACCACTGCTGCAAATTTCCAGCACAGTCAGGTATCTTCCTCCCCCACTTCTGGAGGGGCCAAGTCCTGTTTGCAGCTACGGTGTCCTCTCCGTGTCGCTTGTGGCTTGTCAGCCCCTTCTGCCACAGATAGATTCAGATCCCCCTCAGTTTACAGCCCTGCTGCAGTTACACTGTAAGGGCTGGGTGAAACGTTGCTCTTCACCCATGCTGGAGTCATCTTCTGGCTGATGGCAGCTGCGACGAGGCAGCCTGGTGCGTCTGGGCGCTGATCCTGCTCACCTCGCTGCCTTCTAGATGCGGCTGCCGCAGCATACCCTCAAATCCCATTTCAGCTCCTTCCTCTGGCTTTTCCATGCCCTTGCACAAGGAGCAGTTCCTTGAAGCGTGGTTCGGCTTAGCCTTCCGCTTTCTCCCCGCTTGGTGCGTGGGGGACAGGCGCCGCAGAGCACGCCGGCTCCTGCTGCCCCGCGGTCCCCCTGCTCCCCGAGCACAGCCTTTTTGCTGCGCTTCCTGTCTGTATTTCTTACCACTACAGGAAGATAATTCCTGAGTGCTGAAATATCACAGAAATAACTTGAGATCTGCAGGTGGAAGCACCGTTTTCTTTCATTTTTCCCTCTTATGTATTTTAGCCCCGTCAGCCAACTTACGGATCCTGGCAGATGTAACGCTGGCACCTTGTCCAAGGGTGTCTGGCTGCTCGCACGGGCAGGGCTGCCAGGCCCCGGATGAGTCAGGGAGCTTTCATCTGTGCTCGAGTGTCAGCAGCGAAGGAGGAAAATCATCCTCGTGTCTCTGGTGTGAAACCACTGCAGCAAGGTTTCGGCTGGCCGAGCGTTTTGGGGGAGAGGCTGGGATGATGTGCCCTTGTCCCTGGTCCTGCTCCTTCCTCTCCTTCAGCCTTTCCTTCTCCTTCCTCTCCTTCAGCCTTTGTCATTCCGTGCCTCTATGAATTTAAATAACAAAAAGCCATTTCTGTGCCTCTTCAGGAACAGGCTGGAGCTGCTGCAGGAGCAGGGACCGCACACGCCTGTGAGGCTGCTGGCTGCAGCAGATTGCTTTGGAGACAGACAGTTGTGGTCTTTGGTGTGATGCTTTTGCATCCCTTACCCTTTCTTCCATAGACAGCCTGTTCCTAGAACCGTCAGGAAGAGGGAGAGAGGATAAAGGAAAGAGGAATCCAACTCAGAGGATTTGTATATTCAAACCTTCCTCATGTTTGTCCCTGGAAAATGTTGTACTATGTTTTTCAAATCTTAATAAAAGACAGTCCTCTCACTCATTTTGCCCTTCCTCTCTCAGATCTTCCTAGAGATGCAGAGTCCCTGTTTGCTCTAGGTCAGCTGGCACTGCTGTCTTCCTCTCACCAAAAAAAACCCTTTTCATTTTCTTCAGGATTTATTGGCCTACAAGGTCAAGACTCTTCCAGGTGGGAAAGAGAAAAGCCCAATTTTGCCCAGTGCAAGCTCTGTGCAAATTCACAATTGGAAGGCCAGTTTGTACATTAACTCCTCATCTCCTTGGCAAGTTTCCCTTATGGGCTCCTCGTTTTCTTTATAGAAATCCCTGCCCTGGCCAGCATTTGCCTGCAGCACCAGCACCAGCTCTCTGCGATATTGCCTGCTCCAGTTTCCAGTTCCACCCCATGTCCTTTGACTTTGCTTCTGGCTTCTTGTTTTCTCTTTAGTCTGTTTTTGCCCAGTTTGTGTCAGATCAGAAGTGACTTGGGACTGATTTCCCCAACTTCTTCGCTCTGCGGAGAGCCTCAGTCCCTGCTCCTGGTTTTATCCCAGAGGCTTCACAGTGTGTGCTGTTCTCCAGCCCCCTTTTGCATCACCACATGTTGCTGTCCCAGCTGCTCTGGGGTTGTGCATCTTGTTTCGTGAGAGTATCACACACTGGAGGAACAGGACTGACTTTGGCGCATCGGAGGAACCGTAGAGAAGCCCCATTTTATTGGGGTAAAATGGTTTTGGTCTTGGGAAGTTCACCCAGCAGCGGGGACGTGCTGGGTGAACTTCTGTCTTGAGGTTTCCCTCTGACGCTGGTGACAGCTCACACATGAAAAGGGCTTTAAAAGACCTTTGGTGTACTTGTTTTTTCCAAACTGGTATAAAAACACATAAATAAAAAAAAAGCCCAACCTGGAATGAAAGCTGGGGAGTGTTCTCTCTGTTGGAGCAGGATGCTCTGCTTTTTACTTAAATAGTGCGAGCAATACCTGGTAGGGGTTTTATTAGCCAGGGTACTTACAAAGGCCTCTCAAAGGCTGGGAAAGTTTCCTGTTTGAAGAGTTCACAAGAGAAATAAGCAAATATTTGAAATAGCCACCCTTTAATCTGTTAGGTGGCGCCTGTGCGGGTCAGGAGCTGAGCTGAGCTGGGCTGGGATGTCCTGAGCGGCTGGCAGGAGACCGCCGCATCCCGCCCGTCTCCCCTTCAGCCCCTCTCCGGGGCCGTGCGGCACCTCTCTGCCCCACAGCAGGAGCCACCTCCAGCGTTGGGGGGTTCAGTATTAGGAGCTTCTGCCTATTTCTTTTCAGCCATTTCAACTATCTGAAAAATAGACCAGCAAGAGATGAGTAGGGTGGTTTGTGCTTCTGTTGACCTTCAAGGTTTTTGTCGTGGCCCCATGGAAATACCTTGCACTTCTTTTAAATGTAATTATTTTTCTGTTGGAAATAGCTACAGCTCGGAGGGTAAGCCAGCTGGGGAGCGCGCACTTTGTCCACAATCCTTGCGTTCGCTTTTCCCCACACCCCAAAAGATGTGGTGATTTTCAGCTGTACACCAGAATTTTCTGTGTCTTCCAGTATCTGTTGTACAAATCAGCGTAGCTGATTCAGTTCTGCTCTGTAGTGTGGCCTAGTCTGGTCCCAGGTTCCAGCCAGTGTCCTCGGATATTGTTGCTGGTTTCTTGTTTTCACTTCAGTCAAAGCAGAATTTTGGACCAGACTACAGGGGGGCTTCCACTTCTTCTGCTCTAAATTTGTCCTAGTAAAATCAGAAGCAATTTCAAGATCAATTAGGTAATCAGAGGAGCTGGCCAAGGGCACTGTTCGGATACACCTGAAATTCAGCAGGATGTCAAGCCTGTTCTTCATGGAGAAGCCAGTAAGCTGTGGAGCCATTTCGAGTTCGGAGCACAGCGCCTTCTTCACATTGTTTTGCCTTGTAGTCAGTGCTTACTCTCTCACCCATAGCTTAAAACAGATGTTCATGTCTGGCTTTCATAGGTTTTCTCACCGCTGAAATAGGTTGTGAAGTATCAGATACCCGCGAGAACAGAAATGTAACCTTTATTTATACCTCTGTAATCTCTCCATCCTTACCTGGATACCTGACAGCCCATAAAAGCCCACCAGAGTGACACACTAGTGTGTTGAGCTCAGTCAAGGGGCAAACCTCTCTGTCCTTCCGATTTCCCACGTGACTTCTGAAGAGAAGTCTTGGGGCTTTTTGCAAGCTGGCTTTATCACAAGTCATCATTTCCTTTCTTCGCAGAATTAGGTGCCCTCTCCCAGATTGACTCCTTATGGTTTATTGAGCAGAATTCTGTGTTTCACTCCTCCGTTTGGGTAGCTGGCTAAGAGTTGGGGAAACCAGGGCTCCAACCCTGCTGGTAGCGTGCTGGGGAAGGAGTGAACGAGCAAGGGCTAGAAGGAAATGGTGAGAGCGAGAGAGAACATTATTACAGGAGGTGGGGAACGAGCTGTGATCAGTGGAAGACCTGACATACTTCTGTCAGTGGTAAATGTGTTTCGGATGGGTAGATAAATATCCTTGTCCTCAGCAGCAAGTGGGAAAACCCCTTTTTCCTGCTGGTTTGATGTCCTCAGTCCCTGCCATCCCCAGGGAGCACCAGTCCTCCGGTGGCACTGCCAAGCATGGCTGTGCTTTCTGCTGGGGGCACGTGTGAGCCCTGCACACAGGACAGCACCGTGTTGTCTCCAACTCAAGGAGCTGGTTTGCAGTTTGGTGTTTACAGCTTTTTTTTTAATTTTTCTTTTCTTTCCCTTTCTTTTTTGAGTGACTGCTACCCACTGCACCTGAATGTTTTCATGTGCTTATTGCGGTTGGGCGTCTCTTTTGTTTGGGTCCGGTTTCTGAGATCCGTTGAGTTTTAGCTTTGAGATTGGTCCAACCCACAGCATAGCTTATCCTTTTGCTGTTGCTGCTGCCCAGGGCATAGCTTTCAGAGCTCATGTTCCTGATGTCAGGAGGCTTTTTCTTAACCTGGGTTTGTGTTAAAAGGACTGGAGAATTTTCTCCTGGAGGATTTCGTGCAGTTTAAGTTTGAGGCCAACAAGGAACTATTAAGAATGAGGTTTTCCATAAGCCTCTACTACAAAAAACCACTTTCTCCCTACATGACTTGTTTGGCCATGTCGGTGACTACATGCGATAGTGACCAGGCTGAGAGATGTAAGACCTGAAGCTGAGTCAGACCTGTCCATCACTGTCTCAAATGATGTCTTCAGGCTGTTGCCTCACCTTGTGTCTTCCTTCCCTGCCATCTTCCAAGTTCTTGGAGGAGTCTGCGGGAGCTATTGCTGTGTCTTGTGCTCTGCCTCGGAGTTAAGTAGCAGCTCGTCAGTATGGCTTGTGTGCTAATTGGGTGGTGGCTGCTGTTGACTGCAGTCACCTTTTGCCATTTCTTCCTTGTTTTGCTGATGACCGCTTGTTCCTCAGCTGGTGAATTGGGACTGCTGGCTTGCAGCAGATTCCCTGGTGTGCTGCAGCTAAACAAAGGCATCTTCTCCAGCCTGGGCTGACCCCAGCTCAGCGCTGTGCTGCGTGCTGCCCATGATAGTTTTACTCTCCTCTTGAATTTTGCAATCTCCAGCACTCTCGTATGAGACCTCCCCATCTTAGATCATGTCATTACTTTCACTCCCTGAAGCAGTGTTTGCTGGGGCGTCCATGCTGACTTCTCAAGGTGACCTCTGGCTCCTGTCTGCCTGGATGCTCTGCATTGTAGCTGATCCATTGTCGGTCTCTGGGTCCTCTGCCTGCCCTTTCTCTTTCTCCTTGGGGAGATTTTATGTGGGAAAAGGAGGAATCTTTGTGTTCAGTGTGGTTCTGGGGTGCTGTTAAAATCACCTCCTCCAAACAACATGTATTTCACATGCTTTGCAGAGCCGGAGAAGTAACAGCAGAGAAGGAAATGTCAGAGATGGGAGGAGATGCTTTCAGGGGCAGTTGAGGAGTTTGAGGAGCACACCACGGGTATGTCTGTGACAAGATCGTGCAGATGCAAGGAGAGTGCAGAGGGGGACTGGGGAGACTCTTGGATGACCAGGAAAGACGCTCTTTGGAAACGGAGAGATAGGGAATTGGCACAGAAGGGAGATGCGAGTTACAGTATGGAGAAAGGCTCCTTTTGGTATGGCTCCTCACCAAAGAAGTGAACTTTTTAGAGTGGACAGCATCTCAGTGGGAGACTAAACTGTTCCGCACAGGTGGGGCATCCATTGTCTTCTATGGAAATCAAAGCAATGGCATTATCATTTCACATGGTGCTGATGTTTGCCACCTGGGAGGAGACACTCAACCTGCTCAGCCTTTGATGTCTCAGCAGGGGGTTGTAGAGCTTTATATTGTGTAAATGCAAGACAAAACTCCTCAGGCTTTCTTCAGTGACATTCTGAACTTCCGTGAGGCAGGACTGAACCAGTGACCTAGAGGTGAAGCTCTTTAGTTTTGTTGCTAGTCCACTGAGCCATCTTCCTGCTCTGATTGCGACTCCAAAATCCCACCCACATGGTGGCATCACAGGGTGAGGATGTTACAGAGTGTGGGTGCGCTGGGCAAGTCTTTTGCCAGTTTTCCCAAATACTCTAGAATTCACCGGGAGGGAAAAGCGCGATACGAACAAGACAATGACTGCTCTAGGCCAAACTAGAGCTACTAGAACGTTAAGAGTGCGTGGTGAAATACCAAAATATCAGGATACACCAAAGGTAAGGAAAACTACGGTGTCAATACTGTCCTCATTTTGTGTGGGTCATCACAAAATGGTCTTAAGGTACATAATGGTGCGCTGTTTCTCAAATGGTGCAATGTGAATGGCCAACCTTGAAAAAGTACCTTCATATACTTCGCCTTGTGCTTGCTAATGTGTGTGGTTTTGATGCCACCAGCAGTTGCTCACAGGGCAGTAGTATTGGTGGGAGTGGGTGCTGGAATCTTGCAGATTTTTCCCACAATATGAAATAATTTTTCTTTCTTGGATAGCCAAGTAGTTTCTCTCCTCCAAGGAGGGTCCAGGCTACCTCTGTTGCTTTGGCCTTCTTCCCAAATATTTTTTCCTTGTTTCTTGAACGATTTTTCAACATGAGTCACACCTGCAGGATCACAATTTTCCTCACCTGTGATTCAGAGACTGCATTAATGAATACAGAATGTTAAATACATCTGTAAAATCACATGAAAAACCATGGGTGGTTTTCTCCGTCCTTTAACAAGCTTCATGTTTGAACATGTACAGTTTACTATTTTTAAGCCTGTGTTTTTTCTTTCAAGCCAAAATCAGACTTTTCTTTATATGTGGTATATAGATAAAGTATAGTGTGTGTATACATATATATGTTTATATACACATTGTATATATTTTTTATATATATATATATATATATATAAAAATATATATCTTTTCTGTAGTGTTAATGTTCCCTAGGCCAGTACTAGGTAAAGGATCGTTAGTTTTATGCGAAGAACTCAGGGGACTGTTGCCCACCATTAGCATTACCAGAGCAATGTGTCCCCTTGTGATGATCCCCTTTCACCATGCCAGCCATGGTGGCCACATGGTGGAAGGAGCCTTTTTGTCTCCCTTCTGTGTTTGTCTTAGAAATTTTAAACATAACGTTCCTTGGTTAAATTTCAAAACAGTCTTCAAGCCCCATCCAACATAGCTAAGAACGGTGTGGCAATTTGTTTCAACATGAAAACCTGAATATGTTGTTTTGCTGTAGCTTTCAATGAAATCTCTGCTCTTCAGTTTCATTGTGACATACCGTCTGAAAATGTTGATGCTCATGAGAGGACTGGGGATTTTATAGTCTGAATTAAATGGCTTTAGGGGTTTTCAGTTGTATTTCTTACTTGAGAGCACAGCTCTCTGTAGAGTGTGTTTGAGCATGCCTTGGGGATTGCCTGCTCAGCCTTGGGTTTGGGGTTCCTGGTATGCATCTCCAGAGCGGGTCTGAGGATACAGTAATGGCACGTAAGTGATAAAGTCTCTGCCACTCTTCCTCTTTCAGAGAATTCGGTCGACAGTGGATGAAAAAGAACAGAAGCAGCTTCTGATGGACCTTGATGTAGTAATGCGAAGCAGTGACTGCCCGTATATTGTTCAGTTTTATGGCGCGCTCTTCAGAGAGGTGGGCACTCCAAACTTGCTTCATTTGTAGCAGAGTTTGGTTTTTACCTTTTTTTTTCTCTTTGCAGTTTCCAACTTGCAATAAGGAGGAGAAAGTCAATTTATGTTAGGTTTCTTAGCTCTCCACTTTTAATCAAGGGTATTTAATCAGAAGACCCAGACGTCTGGGTGCTGCTGAGCACAAACACGCTGTTCCCATTCGTTGTTATGTCCCTCTGCATATTTCAGTCTCTCCTTCTTTCCTGCTTTTCTTCTCTCTTGATGAGCCCCGGGTGTGTGGCTCCCCCAGGCAGCGTGCGTGCTGCCAGGCTGGGCACGGCTCTGCGGCACGGCGCTTGGCTGCAGGCGTGGTTTATGTCAGTGGCTGCGAGATGTGATGGTGTGGAGGACCTGTATCCCTGTAATGAAGGTGGCTGCTGTGGTCGTAGTCACAGCTCCCCGTAAGGTTATCTGATGGACGGACGGACGGATCCAGGCTGTGGCAGAGCCCGGACTGACATGCAGCTGGTTTGTGCCTGCAGATGTGTAAGGGCAGCTGTGCTGGGTCAGACCAAAACTCCCAGCAGCATGTTCTGTCTCTGGCCCACAGGATCCGCCTGCAGAAGCATGTGTGATACTTCGCCACAGCTTCAGTCCTGTACAGCTGAGTGTCTCCTGAGCTCGATGTGCTGTCTTTGTGCTGAGTGATTCTCACTGGATTTCTTTTCCATGAAAGCGTTCCGTTTCCCCTTGAATGCATGTACATTTTTTGCACCCGTGGTGCTCCCTGAGAGGCACTTCCCTTGGCTGTTCACCCCTTGTTTGAAGGCCCATCACCTTGATTCATTTTTAATTTTCATCCTTCAATTTTGAGTGGTGCCCCTAGTGCTTCCCCTGGTTTTTGTATTTGCAGAGGCGGTGAACAGATGATCTTTCTCCATCCTCTCCAGGCTGCTGAGGGTTTTATGAACACTTGCTGTATTACCCCCCTGTCCTGTCTTACCGAGTCTGATAAGTGCCAGCCTGTGTCACACATGGAACCCCTGCCAGACCTTCGATCACCTTTCTTGCTGTTCTTTGCATCTTTTCCAGTTCTACTCTGTCTTTTTGGGACACAGACCAAAATTGCATGACTCTTCTTGAAAGGAGTGATATCTGCAATAGCTCGCCCAGGGGCTGTGATTTTGCTTGGCCCTTTTATGCACATAGATAGCGTGTGCTGTGGAGTGGGTTACTCAACGTGACACTTCCGTGAGTGCTTCCAAATGAAGAACGGAAGAGCACTGAAAGCTATGGCAGCTGACCACAGTTAATCTGGACGTACTTTAGCTGTTCATGACCAGGAATATGAAGTTAATCACTGCGCATTTGCAACTGTTTTAGCAGCTACTTACTATAATTAAAGGTAGATATTATGCTGCAGGACCACAGAAGGTGTCATATCTCCCTGTGCTTTTTGCCCAGGCACTCACATTGCTGTCTAGCTCCGAATGACCAGTAAAAGCAGTTGGGAAGCTGGCCTTCTCCATGCAGCCTGGGCAGTCCTGTGCCATGGCTGGAGGCCAGTGGTAAGTCTGAGCTGAGTCTGTTCAGTACAGGCACAAGAAGAGGTATATAGCACCGAGGAGCAGCTTGCAAGCGTTTGGTCCATTTGCAAGAAGAAGAGTTTTGGAGATGAGTGTCAAAGCCTGACTATGGCATCCCCTTCCTCCTGAGAGCAGCAGCTCCTGCAGCTCTCCTGCAGGTGTGGATTATTCCCCTCCTGTAGCTGCTGAGGTGTTGAAGCTGGCACCACGCAGGCCTCTTTACCACTCCTTCAGCACAGATCCAGTATTCCTGCTCGGGAAGAAGGAAAAGAGAGACCTACTGGTTGCTAGTCATCTTTGTGCATTGTCAGCCATAGCAGCCTGTGCAGTTTACTGGGAACCTGTTAGAGAGAAAAGGTCCATGTTGTAGTCAAAGCCCAAAACTGAGACTGAATATTCAATTCCTGCTTCTAGAGAGTCCGCCTCTCTGATTTTGCCAGCTCACTTGTCTGGCTTTAAATCTCGGTCTGTAAGCTAAGAATAATAATCCTTCTTTTTCCCGTGCTCTGCTTTTTCTTATCTGTTCAAAAATGAAGCCATTTTGGGCCAGGAGGTGTTGTCCATGTTCACACAGTACAAGCTCCTACCAAGTGTGGAGCCCCAGGCTTGGTGAATATTTCCAGCTTTGCTGAAATACAAATGATAAGTCTGTCAGCTGTTGTAAGGAAAGGTCTCTGGGCAAGACAGTATCTTCCCAGACGCTGATGAGCAACATGTTCAGAGCTGTGCGAGCCTGTCACCTCTCTGCAGCTCTCGGCCCATCCCAGGATGTAAGTACAAATACATAAATAGCATAAAAACCTACCTTGATCAGCACCCAAATGTCAGCCTGGCTTCTACCGCACCCTTTGTCTTGTCAAAAAATCCTGTCCCCCTGCAGCCAAGCAGAGCCTTGGGTGCTCCATCTGGAAAGGTTTCCATAGGGTCACTGTGGGTTACATCGTGTTGGTCCCTCGGATCCCCTTTCCCCCACCCTCGATATCACTGCTGTTTGCTTCTGAGATGAAAACAACCTTCTCTCCTCGGTCCCTCACTGCCAGGGTGATGTTCCAAGTCATGTACCTCAAAGGTACACAGGGTGAGCAGGTATGCTTGGATAGGGTTTTCTGTCGTCGTGTGTTAATTACGTGTTCTAATACTAATTACATCTCTTAAAGCTAGGAAACTGTGACAGCGGAGAAGCACAGAAAGGGAAAAAAAGAATGTCACCAGTATGTTTGAACCTGTCTCACCCCCGACTGCTTAGCAGATCTGTTCCCAGATAACTCTGAGCGGTGCAGGTCACTGCTGCACCATCCCCTGGAGTGTCAGAGCACGGGGGCTTGCTAAAGACTGAACCTCTCTCAGGAAGTCCTATAGCAAAACATGTATAAAAGCTCTTTGTTCCAGCGTTTCAAAGTGAAAAGTAAGAAGATAAGTTCCAAAAGCCTCTTGGGGCCACCTGCTCTGAGCCAGGATTCAGGTTCTCCAGGGATGGATGGAGCTACAGATGGCAAGTCTTCTTCTGCCTGTTCCTAATAGGTGAAAGACTTTTTGAGCCTCTTTAGAGGAGCTTAAATGTTGAGAAGGCAGCTCTCACAGTCAGAAGTTTGACAAGAAGATTATAGCAGCCTCAGGACCAGCAGCGGCGCAGCTGGGCTGTTCTGCAAGGCAAGGTCGCCTTTCTGGAAGAGTGAGCTGCTGATACGGAGAACCAGAGCTAAGCTGTGGGATCCCGGCAGTTTGGGCAGTGGGAATACTGAACCAAATTGGACAAAACTGTTCAAGGACTTGTTTTGAAGACAGAGAAGTATCCCAGCTTGCAATTAGGAAAATAAGTGTAAAGAAGCAAATCGCTGTCGCGGCCTCCAGGAGTATGAAAAGTTTGACTTGGAAAGGTAAAAAATACCACGCAAATCTTTCCCTGGTTGTATTCTGTCTCACTTTTCCAGCAAGCATTTTCTGAGAGGGAAAGTCTTCTCAGGGAATTGGTCTTGCCTGTCCCTCAGCAGGCAGCATCTTAATGCATATTATTTGCTTCTTGCTCTTTAATCATACGGGACGTCCTTCTGCTGCTGTGTATGTCTGTGTATGTAATGCCCTGTGCAGCAAGGCAAAAACCAGAAGCTGATTGCCAGGTACGGGACTTTGCGTGAGTTTGCTGGAACCCATTAGAAGAGATTCCATTGCCTGTTCCATGAAACAGGAACAAAACTGAAAATGGAGGAGACAACGTTTCAGCCTTTGCATGGAGTAAGGGGCTTCATTGCACTGAGGCCAGACGGCGCACGTGCTGGAGTCAGGTCTTCCACGGGACACGCTCTGCTCACTCCTGCTCTCGGTGATGAAGCTGTGACCTTCATGTCACCATGCTGCACCTCCCCGTGATGTTGCAGCATCATTCATTCTGCTAGGGTTAAAAAAAAATACCAACCTTTATTTTCAATAACAGAATTCCTGAGCACTGATGTTGTAATGTCTGGTAGCTGAAATGGTTTTCATACCTGTAGTTCACTTCTTAACAGAAGAGAGAAAAAAGTTGCAACTAGTAAAGGCTGGAGAATGAAGAGGATCAGGAAGAGGCCTGGAAGAAAGTCCAGAAGTAGTAGTTACACCCCTGGCTGTATTCCTGGTTACACTGGCTATAGAAGGGACGTAGTGGTTGCTGAGTTATAAAATCATCAAATCCCAGACTGCTTTGTGTTGGAAGGGACCTCACAGCCCATCTAGTTCCAACCCCCTGCCATGGGTAGGAACACCCCCCACCAGCCCAGGCTGCCCAAAGCCCCATCCAACCTGGCCTTGGGCACTGCCAGGGATCCAGGGGCAGCCACAGCTTCTCGGGGCACCCTGTGCCAGGGCCTCAGCACCCTCCCAGGGAAGGATTGCTGCCTCACAGCTCAGCTCCAGCTCCCCTCCTGCAGCTTCAGGCCATTCCCCTTGTCCCATCCCTCCCTACCGTGGAACCAGCCCCTCTCCAGCTTATCTGCAGCCCCTTTGGGGACTGAAAGGTGCTCGAAGGTCTCCCTGGAGCCTACTCTTCTCCAGGCTGAACAAGACCAACTCCCTCAGTCTGTCTTCATAGCAGAGGTGCTCCAGCCCTTGGATCAACTTTATGGCTTCCTCTGGACTCGCTCCAGCAGCTCCATGTCTTTCCTGTCCTGGGGACCCCCGAGCTGGATGCAGCACTGCAGGGGGGTCTCAGCAGAGTTGAGCAGAGGGGCAGAATCCCCTCCTTCACTCTGCTGGTCACGCTGCTGCGAATGCAGCCAAGGACACGGGGGGCTTTGTGGGCTGTAAATGTACGTTACTGGTTCATGTCCACCAATATCCCCAAGCCCCTCTCTGCAGGGCTGCTCTCAGCCCCCTCATGCCCCAATCCTTATTTATACCGGTGGGTGCCCTGATCCAGGTATAGCACCTTGCACTTGGTCTTGTTGAACTTGGTGGGGTTCACCCTGGCCCCATGAATCTGTCCTGCACCAGGGACAGCCCTGACTCCTGCAAACGCACACAAGCTTTCCACGTCAGTCATCAGAGATGCTGTATTGAAGAGAGTCTGGTTACTCATGTCCATTTGTTACCCCTGAAAGCAGTACTTGCTAGGTGGGGAGAAAAAAAGTGATTGCTAGAGTTTCTGCAAAGATGTCACTTGAGTCGCTTTCTAGTGAGAAGAGCATGTTGGGCTGAGCCCTAGGACTGCACTGGGCAACCCTGAGACTTTCACCCCGACTGTTGCTGTTCGGAAGGTTTTTAGTTCTGAGGAAAAAAATTAAAAATATTTTCTTGCATGTCTGCTGGAAGCTTTACGGCAGATCTAGTTTGAGATAGTACCTGTAAGGCTGGGAACTTGATGATCTCAGAGGTCCTTTCCAACCTTAGCGATTCTATGATTCTATGAATGTTTGGTTACTTATCAAGACCACACTAATTGCTCTTTCAAAGTAATTGTTCCTGTTACTTTTGTTCTCAAGAGGGGAAGAGATAAAAAGCCTCGTCTGACTTGGGATCTCAGCAGTGGCTCCTACACAGTGTAAGTGTAGCTTGAGCCAAGGTTAAACCATCAAGCTCAGTAGTTGATAAAATTCTTCCATGAAAAATTCATTGCAAGTTGCAAAACGTGCCCAGGGAGCTAGGTAAATGATCCCATGGGGACCTTCTGCTGGTACGAGAGAAGAACTAGTAAGGATGTGTCTGTAGCACAGTACTGATGTTGGTACGAATTGTGGATGTACCCTTGAACAATTTGATACAGGGTGTTTGCTGCCTTTGCTATTGATGCACAACACCCTGTTTCAACGGAAATCTTTGTGTCGCCATTGCTCAGGGCATCTGTCCCCGTGATTAGTTCCCAGTCTGTAGGAAAAGTGTTCTCTGTGTCACGTAAGGATATACGAGGGTGATGACATTCTTCATGCTCTCTCATTAGTGTAGATGCAACTTGCATAAGAAGTTGGCCACTCTCTGCAGTGCACTAATGTGATCGGTATTGGTATCACAGAATGATGGATGTTGGAGGGGACGTCTGGAGGTCACCTTGTCCAACTACTGTGCTCAAGCAGGACCACCTACAGCCACTTGCCCAGGGCCATGTCCAAATAGCTTTTGAGTATCTCCAGGGATGGAGATTGCACAGCCTCCTTGAGCAACCTGTATCAGTGCTGGGTCACCTACACAGTGAAAATTGTTTCCTGATGTTCAGAGGGAACCTCCTGTGTGTCAGTTAGTGCCCACTGCCTCTGGTCCTGTCACTGGGCATCACTGAAGAGGTCCTGGCTCTGTCCTCTTTGCACCCTCCCCTCAGGTGTTTATATACATTGGTGAGATCCCCTTGAGCCTTGTCTTCTCCAGGATGAACAATCCTGGCACTCTCAGCCTTTACTCATGGGAGAGATACTCCATTCCAGTTCCTCATCATCTTAGTGGCCCTTTACTGAAATCTCTCCAGTATGACCATATCCCTCTTGTACTGGGAAGCCCAGCCCTGGCCACAGCATTCCAGGTGTGGCCTCACCAGTGCTGAGTCAAGGGGAAGGATCACCTCCCTCCATCTGCTGGCAATGCTTTGCTGAATGGAGCCCAGGACACTGTTCACCTTCTTCACAGCAAGGGCATGTTGCTGCCTCGTGTTAAACTTAGTGTCTACCAGGATTCCCGGGTCCTTTTCTGCCAAGCTGCATTCCAGATGCGTGGCATCTTTGTGGCATGCTTGATGGTCAACTGTGAACTCAGTACTCTGCGCTGAGAAGCTGAAGCATCCTGGTTGCTGGTTAAGCAGTTTTTGTGTGCGTCCTGGAGATGGGCAGCGATATTTTGAATCAGATGTGCAGGCTATTCCTGGACGGTTTTTTGGAATGCCTACAAGACATGCACTAGCATCTGGGAATGTAACACCCGGTAAGGACTAAAATATATTCTTTAGAAGGATAGCTCTGATGGGACGAGAAAATTAGAATGCTTCTTTTGTCACTGCGTAATCTGAAATCAACCTGCCCTAAGAGCACAAATGAAGGAGAAACTTCCGTTAAGATGGTTCCGTCCTCACCATTCACAATGAACCAGAACTTTCCCATGCACATCAGCGCTTTTTTTGTGTTGGATCAGAAAGGGGCTGGGTGACTGGTACCCAGTGGTCCCCAGTAGCCTTCCTTTTCATTCTCCATAAAATTCACCAGCTTTGCCGATAGGGAAATCCTTTCAAATCCCAGAAAGAGATAAGAACCCAAGTTTTGAATGTTGCCACCAGCCTTAATGAAGCTGCATGATTGAAAAGGTCAGCAATCTTTTATCCTTCATTTTGATGACATGAATTCATGTTGTTCACGTAGATTTTTGATATTGTCAGATCAATAAATGCTGATATCCAGGACTTCTATATGGCATATACTTAAGGAGACCAAGTAAACCGAGTCTTGCCTGGTGTTTTTGGTCATATACAATGGAGTTTTTTAAATGCTTAAAGTAACATCGAATCATAATTTCTTGTACTTGTCTGAGCGTTCAGTAACACACACGTCCCAACTCTGCAGATGCACCAAGTATATTGTGAAGCTTTTGTGACAGTAATGGCTCTAATAAGGTTGCGTGTTGTTTCACTTCAGTTTGCTTCTGCTGTGCAAACACCAGCCGTTGTCACCTGGGCGACTGAAGTCGTGTTGTTGGTGTGACTGGACATAGATCCAAGGCTGCAGGTGGTCAGTGATACCCTGGCATTCCCGAACAGAGCCGGTCCCTTGCAGTCTCAGTGCAACAACATGGGCATACAGCACGGTACCAGTTTTTCAGATGAAGCTGTTCAAAACAGAAGCAATGTTCTGAATGATGCTGCAGCCAGCAGTACCGCTGGCTCTTGCTGCACACAGTTTGTCAGGGTCTGGTGTGGTTCCAGTTTCCCTTGACCCACGCACGTTGCTAGCGCTCTCTCTGAGCCGCTCTCCATGAGATGAAGGTGCCTCAGCTGCACTTTGCATTTGTTGCTGGCGCTGAAAAGGGGCGTTTTCTGCGTGTGCTGCCTGATTGCATTTCTGCAGTTTAAATCTCAGGTCCTCAGTTTAAATCTCAGGTCCTCAGCCCAATTCATCCATAGCCAGTATTTTGTTCTCTAGCAGCCTGAGCTCGCCTTCCCCCATGCCTTCTGAAACGCCAGCCATGTCCTCATCCCACCGCGCTGCATTTGCGTCTTTCACTGTGGTGTCTCTGCTTCTGTGTCCGGCACGGCACCTTTTCAGTCAACACCTTCTGCTTTGTTTTGGGTGAAATGCATGTTTTCTGGGCTCAGGCCGTTTCCCTTGGGTGGATGGCATTAGGTCCCACTCTGCCTTGTGCTGATGTAAAAAGCCTGGTGCCAAATGAGCAGTGTAAAATGGGGCTGCCCATGGCTCTGAACCCACAGTCATCTTCCCCAGCCAGCCCACCGGTGGCTCAGCCCTTCCTTGGACAGCACATCTGCTCTTCTCGAGGGGGAGAGGCTCTCCTTTCGGAGGCAGCATCCCTCCTTTGGCAGGAGGAGGTGATGGATTCGCTGTCACTGAACACTGTAACGCTGGTGGCACATGGGACACTTCCTGGCAGTTTGCTCTCTGTATTGCTGGAAAGTCTTGTCCATGTGTGAGCAACCAAAGACCACGCTGGGTGGTACCACTGTCTCTGCTGATACCAGAGACCTTTGCTGGGCACTTCTGTTCCCACTAAACCAAGCATTTGGACTAGAGGCATCTTGGTGGATGTGGTTCCTAGGACTGTGTTTCACAGGAGGTCATTTAGAGTGGCAGAAAAGCCCTTTGTGGCCTTAGAACCTGTGGCTCTACAAGCTTTTCCATCAGCTAAACGTAACTTGGGAATTGCTCTGAATGTCATGAGCACCAGGAGATTGCTTCAAACAGAAGTGACTTGGGGTGCAGGGCTTTGCCACACCTCCAGCATATCCATGCCCTAGGTTTTTTTCCCTAATTTCATCTCCACGTATTAACATAGAGTTTGGTTGCTTTGTGTTTTGTCTGGTCGTGAAAAATCTGTCTTCTGTAGGATAATTACTTGGGGAAGTTTCTCCTCTATTTATTGCTTCTTATGTGCAGCTTAGACATAACCAGACAGGCTGCAACCAGACAGGCACGCCGTGCTCTGAGCCACCCCGGCAGCCCCGGGCAGCGCTGCCTGCACAAGCTGCTGCTCCTTCCATAGCTGTTTTGGTGGGTTTTAGCCAGGATGAGACAACCAGAGTGATGAACTCCATTCTGCACTTAGCTTTTGGCAGTTAATGCAGTTCTGACACTCATTGTGTTACAGCCTGTGGAAGATAGGGATGAGTATGTCGTTTCTGGTGAGGACAGGTCTAGTTCTAGTGTTTTAGTATTTGTAGCAATGAAGAGTTGCCTGAAGCACAAGGGAGTCTGCAGAGGTAGCTCAGGCAAAGCCTTCTGTCGTCCTTAACTGGAGGTAAAATGTTCAAAAAACTGGAAATAACTAAGATCAATCCATGGCTAAGCTGTCCATCACCGTGTGGTAGATGCACACTAAAACAAAAGATGAAGTCCTTCTGTACTGTGGGGATGCATTTCTTATCCCCAGGAAATCCATGGTGAGCGGGCTGGCTTACAGATCTCAGGAGAGAGTTTGATAAGACGACTGGTTAGTCTCCTATGGTAGTTAAGCTTGGCTTGGTTTAACACAGCTACTGGTGTGTTTTACAATTTTCTGCATTTAAACTGTTTAACTGTAAGATGCAAATCAACAACCCCTCCCCACACACACATACTTGGGTTTATTTTCAATTTCTCTTGCTCAGGTGATATCTCTGAATCTCGGGTGAAATGTCTCCTCTGCAGGGTGGTTGTAAACTGAGGGGATTTTTTTCTTTCTGTGCCTGTTGGTGTTTCGCTGTGCCTGCAGCCTTCTGGAGAGCCAAACAGTTTTTGGGACTTGGATTCATCCAGTTTCAGGCATCTAAAATGTAATATCAGGTCTGAGCTGGCCAGCTGGCTGCCTCTGCTGGTGAATGGAGTGGGGGGAAAGATGTGTATAGGGGCAAGTTTTCCATTGCTAAAATTAATCAAGAGGAACTCCATCCTTCCTGAGAAATGCATGTTGCTGTTAATGTATTTTATAGGATTCAAGGGATCTCCTTATGCTCTCTGGAGTTTTGTTTCTCTATTTTTATCTTGACAGTAACACAAATTTTTTTCTCTTTCCAGGGTGACTGTTGGATCTGTATGGAGCTCATGTCTACCTCGTTTGATAAGTTTTACAAATATGTATATAGTGTATTAGATGATGTTATTCCAGAAGAAATCCTAGGCAAAATCACTTTAGCTGTGAGTATTTTGTTAAACCTTTTTGTGTATGTTTTTGAAGCTAATGTGAAAAATTCAGACCGCTCTCACTCACATGTGGGAGAGCTGGTTGATGTACATGCAGCAGAACTGCACCATGGGTTTAATGATCCTCGAGTGTGCTCTGACTTTCCCATGGCATACTGCATGACGGAAAGCAGGTCCTGGGCTCTGCAAACAGTTCGTAAAGAAACCCCAGGACCAGCATCTTGCTCTGTCTGCTTGGACAACGGTGCTGACAGCATGGGAACCAGCCCCCTCCTCAGGGATGCCTTCATGTGTGCTGGTGGTGGCACCAGTGGGAGCTGGGCGCAGGTCGTCTCATTGCAAGGAAGGTGCCTAAAATGGATGAGCTGTCTCCCCTTCCTTTGTAAAGAGAACAAGGGATTGAGCATTTACAGCCAGGACATGCCAACCCCACCAAACTAATTGAGAGTAAGGGTCTGGTGTCAGTAAAAACCCTCTCTCTCAAGTGAGTGGCGGGAGGTTGGTGTCTGTGTCCGGGAGCCTTGTCCCATCTCGTGGTGCCTTAGGTGGTGAAGTGAGATGAATCCCACTCAGGGTATCTGAGTGCAGCCCTGCTACATGGAACCCACTGTCTCCCATTAAGGAGCTCTGTAATTATCCTTGGCTGTGCTAACACGAACCCTGAGTTGTCTAAACACAAGGGCAAGTTTTGGCCCTGCTAAACAAACTTCTGGTTTTGGGCTGTGGAGAAAGGGGTGTTGGAAGGTATCCTGAAACCTGGGTCCTGCTGCCCGTAAAAATCTGTCAGGTCCGTTGGATTTCTGCAGGGGATGCTGAGCCACTCCAGCCCAGAGAGAGCCCTGGCAAAGGCTTCCAAAAGTACGAGTGGGTCTTCAGCAGGTGGAGAACCTGGTTGATGTCTTCTTGACTTAACCTGGAAGTCTCAGCCCAATAAAAAATGAAGGCTGATCCAATGTGTTAGTTCATTGAGGCTGCTGGAAGGTGAAGGGCTGCAGGAGTGAAGCACCATTCAGGAGTAACAGGGGACAATGTGGGTGAACACTGGAGCTGTGCCATGCTGATGACAGATGGACAAACTGCCTCTGTGTTGACTCCAGCATGAGAATGCCACAGTAAGTTGGTGTCCAGAGTTGTCAGAGTGATTGGGAGGTGCTCAGCAAGTCATAAACCATGACCTCTTGAAAGGATATCGAAGACATCGAAGCCCTGGAGCGTGTCCAGAGAAGGGCAACGAAACTGGTGAAGGGGCTGGAGCACAGGTCTTATGAGGAGTGGCTGAAGGAACTGGGCTTGTTTAGTCTGGAGAAGAGGAGGCTCAGGGGAGACCTTATTGCCCTCTACAACTACCTGAAAGGGAGTTGTGGTGAGCTGGGGGTCGGCCTCTTCTTGCAGATAACGAGTGACAGGACTAGGGGGAACGGCTGCAAGTTGCGCCAGGGGAGGTTCAGGTTGGAGATGAGGAGAAATTTCTTCACTGAAAGGGTGGTCGGGCATTGGAACGGGTTGCCCAGGGAGGTGGTGGAGTTACCGTCCCTGCGGGTATTTAAGGAAAGGTTGGATGCAGCACTGAAGGACATGGTTTAGTGGTTAATAGGTGTGTGTGGGGGGGTCGGTTGGACTAGGTGATCCTTGAGGTCTCTTCCAACCTTAATGTTTCTATGATATTCTGTGATATGGGTGAATTCTGCTCAGTGCCTGATACTGGGAGAAAGCCATCTTCACTTTTCTTAGGGGCTGTTGTCACGTGTTTGGATGTTTATAGCCAAGACTGAAAATCCAATCAAAGACAGCGATGGACTGCATCATCTTACCACCAACCAACTAAATGTATCACTGTCCAGAGCAAGACTTGAGACATAGACAGGAGGTGACTGGATAAACTCTGTCCTTCCAGAGCAGTCTGCTTGGAGTTGTATGTAATTCTGTGGGGGAAGGAACAGGAGATCCTTTTAAGGTTTGCAGGGTGGCCCCCATTTTGGCTAAGACAGATCTTGCAAGGTGTTTGTTCGACGAAGATTGTGTAGACAGAGACTTGAGTTTTGAAGGTCTGAAAGGGAGTTTCCCTGCTTACCATGTGCAGACAGCACGCTGGGAAAGCACACCAAAGCTTTAACTCCTACCCACGGAAATGGCCACCGTGGTTGTTTCTGACCTGAGAGTGAGGGATGGATGAACTGAGTAGTCTAAAATTTTCCATACCTGATACCCACAACAGATCTGAGGATGTGAAGCTCAGCTGTGCTGTGTGGGAAGTTATGAGCTGCTCGTTGAACACAGCTCTCCGTCCTTCACATTGCACCCGAAGGCATCCTAGCCCCAGCAGCTCCTGAGGGAGGTCCTCTGGACAGACAAGCTTTAGGAGCTGAGACAGGTTCTGACTAGGTCTTGTGGTCCAGGGTTTGTTTCTGTCCACCTTTTTCTAGAAGTCAAAGAATGGCATTTAATAACTCGGATACTGGCCCTGAGTATTGTAGACCTTGAGGGTGGCCAGCTCCAGAAGGTCTACATGTGCACTGTCCTGGTAGCCCCATCATGTGCAGGTGGGGTATGTGCTCCAGCCCACAGCTCAATATGCCAGCCACCCTTCATTTCACGTTAGAGCTCTTCTGCCCCCAGGTTGAGGGCTGGGGCAGAAGCTTCTGGCAGGGTCAGGTGGGATTTATATGAACATTCAGTCACTTAAGTCCAACAGGCTTTCTCTTGGTGAAGCTCCGGTCCAAGGAGACCATCGAGTCTCATTCCGCTGTGGACCTGCCTAAAAACCAGTTGGTGCTTTGTTGTCCAGAGAGGTGTGGTAGCTTCTGCTGCCAGAGCAGAATCCTGCGCTGGAGGACAGGGTGGGTGACGAGGAGGAGACGGCGCTTCAGCTGCCCCAGAGTTTTTAATTACCTAAACACTTGAATGTGAGGTTGGGCTAGCAGGAAGGACCAGACTTCTGGGGGTTGTTTCTAGGTGCTAGATTTCATCCTTACAGTCGCACGGCTTCAGAGAACTTTACAGCACAACACCAACACCCTCTTGCCACCATCTTCAAGACAGTCCTTTGGCCATAGGTCACATCCTGTGAAATCAAGCTTTCCTAAGTGTCTCTTCCGTTTGACGGTGAATGGTTAAATCAGAACAGCCTCCTCCACTGCTCCCCACACTGCTGCTGCTCAGCCAGTGGAATGGGAAGAGTTGCTACCTACTGAAAAAGTACAGGATAGGACTTCAAATAAGTTATTACTCAAGATAATTAACGTCAGATATTGCTTGACTTCGCTTCTTGCTCCCCTCTCCCAGAGTGTGATCTTTCCAGGTTACAAGAAGTGGTTTGTGTTTACTTAAGCACATGTCCTGTCTTACATCACCTTCTGGTTTCAGGAAAGATTGGGAGAAAAATGCTCTTGTTACACGGCGTATCACAGCGTTGATGTCTCAACATGTTAAATGTTTTTTTCCCCTTGTTCTTGGAGTTCCAAAAGTTTAATGATCACAGGAACTTTATGACATTTGCTTATTTTTCATCTGTCTTTCTTTCCTAGACTGTGAAAGCACTAAACCACTTAAAAGAAAACTTGAAAATCATTCACAGAGGTGAGTTTGTGTCTTGTCTTCTTGCCTACAAAAATAATTGCAAGGATTTTAAGTGGCCTTTGCTTCAAGTCATTAGCACCTGTACTACAGCGAGTGTGAGTACAGGTTTTGCACAAGTGTGTCCCCAGTGCCTGTTTCGTTGCCCCTTTGGTCTGTGGTTTTCTGTAAAAGCCTGGTTTCAAGGTGGTTGGGTGCCCCCGGGCATGTAGCTTCTTGGAGGCCAGCTCCATCTCCTCTTTCTCCCTGTCAGGACCCTCCGCAGCAGCGATCACGTCCCGTCGCCGCCTGCCCCGCGCCAAGGGCGATGGCGATGGCGCAGCACTGCCGGTGTCGGTTCTCTGCAGCTGCTGCTCTTGAAATTGAAACCTCCATCCGTGACTTACCAGCTTAAATTTCTTTCCCTTGCAGACATCAAACCTTCCAATATTCTTCTGGACAGAAATGGAAATATTAAACTCTGTGACTTCGGCATTAGCGGACAGCTTGTGGACTCCATTGCCAAAACACGGGATGCAGGGTGCCGGCCGTACATGGCGGTGAGTGGGGGTGAGCCAGGCAGCGGGGAGCTGGCGTGCCCGGGGGCTGTGCAGGGTCTTGCCCCCCTTCTGCGTGCCTGGCCCAGCGTGGCTGTGCCTGTTGTCTGACCGGAGCGTCAGCCTGTTTCCCGTGGGGTGAGCACCCCCTTCCCAGACAAAACTGAGCTCTGGACTGAGCACTGCTGCTGGCAGCATCAGCAAAGGCATCCAGGATGTGGCAAAGTGATCAAATCCCTTTTTTTTGGGTTGGGTTCCTCTGCTGCAGCCAGTGCTGTGGCGCTGGAGTGGAGAGCTTCTCCGTGCCTTCCAGCAGCGCCCGCTCGCCCTCCCAAGCACACAGCGCACGAGGGAGGCGGTGCCGTCGGGGTGCGGGGCTTTCTTGTTCTGCAGGAAATCCATTTGCCACGGTAAGATTATGTCACAGGAGTTATTGCAGAGCAGAATTATAGTGATTTTTGCAAACCACTTTAATTCCAAAGTGTGCCATAACTTAATTCCTGGAGAATGTGATTCTGGAGAGGAGTGGTAGGAGAGCAGCTGTGTGGAAATCACTTGGCCTGAGCTGTGGCTCCTGGGAGTCTGTCCTGCTTGTTTGCTTCCCCCCCGTCACCGGGAGAAAAGCTATGGTGATGATTTTTAAAGCTGTCTGAAGGTTTTAAAAACTTCTGTGCGTTGGGCAGTTCTGAAAATGCTTCTCTTGGCTTCACGTGAGCCGAGTGTGCTGTGTCTGCTGCAGTCAATGTAACTTTAATTTCAGTGGCCATGTTTAACTCTCATTACTTACCTTACGGCACTATATGCTGAAAAATACTGATTTTTGAACTCTCTTCTCTACCACCAAGGAAATATGAAAGGAAAATCTGTCTCTTTTAAGGTACAGTGCCCATCTGGTCCAGGTAATGGTTCTTAGGTGGCTTTTATCTGACTGTGGTGTTGAAGGCAAAACCTGTGTGCCCTGATCCAATCTGTGCAAGCACACAGTCTGAGTTTGAGTTCTCTGCTGTCCTTGTAGCAGAGCTGGTTCTCAACGAGCTGGAAAGAAGAGAGCAGATGAGGTCAGTTATTGGAGACCAGTTCTATGGTATGACCAAGAGGGTGCAAGCCCCCGAGCTCCGTAACGTGAAATGGGGCAGAATGGGGCAGTTCGTTTTAATAAAGACCTTGCGAGGCTGGAGAGAGGGCAGAGACGTGTCTCCGCTCTGAGCACTTTTGGCAAGCGCATGGAGCTCCTGCAGGGAAGGAGATCGGTGAGAGCTGCCCAGTCTGTTGTGCTGGTGGGACACGGGATGCTGAGGGCGGCGGCAGAGAGGTGCCCCAGGATGGGGCTGGATCCAGTGCAGCCTGGGTGGGTCGGACCCAAGGCTGGGTGTTTGTGTCTCAGACCGCAGGCACATCCGATAGCATCGCTCTGTGGAGTTACAACTGTTGTTGACTTTTCCCTGTCCTCTGAGGTGTGTGTTGCGTCTGTAAATAGGGCTCTTGAAAAATTGCTCCCTGCTTTCCTCCTCCCAAGTTCAGTGGGCTATAACTACAGGAATTAATGTTCCCACTTCTTCTCGAAACTGTGGGTAGATTGTTAGCCTGGTGCAAGCTGTTGGTTTAGTTACGGCGTGACAGTTACCAGCATGTCTGTAAATAGCTGCACTGCTTCGTTTTCCCTGGGGCTTGGGTGGGTGGGTGCTTCCGACAGCCCCTCGTCTTTCCTCTCTGTCTGTGCATATCCACTCTGCTCTCAGTGCATCTCCATCACCAGCACCAGATTCTGTTGGATTTTTAGGTGAGGAGAAGTGCTTCAGTTCAGTTTGTGATTTTAAGAGCCTTGGCACGACGTACCGTTTGTGGGATGAGCCAGCAGCTGGCAGGCGGTGTGGGAGGCGGCTGGCCTCTTCCCTGCTGCTCTCCGGACTCAGTGACTCCTCTCCAAGTACATGAACATTTCCACGTACGGAGAAGCCTGGGAAATGGGGAGACATCCCCAGCATTCAGGCACATCTGCCAGCTCTTTCTCCAAGCCATCAGAGGCTCGTGGCTGTGATCAAGCCTGACTATACCTGCGAGGGAGTCAGGCCAGTCACACTCCTTTCCAAAGGAATTAATTTTTTTTCTGGATGCAACAGAGGTGACTATTTTTGGTGCTAAATAATGTGACTGTGTCCGGCCAGGGTGGGTCTGGTGAGGACTGCTGGATGATGCTCCTTGACCGTCAGAGCGTGTTGCACTGCAAGGCCCACTTGGCCTGTGGCACTTGCAGTAATTCTTTTAGCATGAGCACTTGTCTGTCAAAGGAACCCGATAACACCGTCTTCACTGGAGCTGGGTCCCCAAATAGCCGTTGATAACAATAACATTGGGTGTCGGCCAGTTTGACTGCGAGCAGCCTGATGAGGCTGCGGGAGCCACGTCCAGCTGCCGAGCGAGTGCTGAGTGGTTTAACCAAAGTTGTGGAGCTGTCACAGAAAGCAGCGTATCAGCCTTGGAGCTGCCAGCGCTGGAGAAGTTGTTTTGCTTTTGGCTTGGGATTCCCCAGTGATCGTTACATGGAAGTCAAGGCGTACATGTGGGTGTTCTGTGAGATAAAGGAAGGGAAGAGGGAGCCCCGGGGCTGCCCCGGGCAGCGGCCTGTCCCCGCAGCAGCCCGGGCTGTTTGCTGAGCGCTCCCAAGACCTGTGCCAGTGCCAGCGTTGTGGATTTGCTCCACGTGAGGTGTCGCAGCGTGCTCATGGCAGCCTTAAACCAGCACTGGGGGTGAGATTGCTCCTGGCCAGCCCCTAGTTCTCCCCATCTGCTGCTCCCCGGCCATCCCTGCGTTGCCTCCCACTGCGGCGGGGGCTGCTGATACGGGTGGGAGGGGAGGCCCTGCTTGCCATGCTGAAGCTGGCGGTCTTTGTGGCATTACTGCATCTGCCTTCTTAATGCTCAAGTGAACCCAGTTTCTGTCTCTGAGAGGAGGGTTGAGGCTGGAAGCGCCTGGTTTAGGTAGGGGAGGACTGAGGCAGTGTGAGCGTGGATGTCCTGCCCTGCCCTGCTCCTTTGGGACCTCTCTCCCTGTCCTTGGTGCCTCAGGCCCTTGTCCCAGCTCACTGGGAGCTGCCCGCTGCAAGCTGCGCTGTGCTGAGGGCCAGTGCCCTGCGCTGCTTCGCCCGCCCTCCCCGGGCTGCCCGCGGAGCTCTACCTGAAGAGCTGTCGAGATGAGGGGGTGGGTGAGGGGATGCTCGGTGCCAGGGGGTACGGGCAGCCTTTTGGTGATAATGCATGACCCGTGGCCCAGCAAACACACTCCTGCTTGTCCCTGCGTGCGCCTGAACAGAGTGCCAGCGCAGGGCGCTGTCGCCGCAGTGCCGCTGCAGAGCCGCTGCAGACTGGCGCTTGGGATGTGTTTCCTGCTCCTCATTTCTCCCCGGTGAAGACGGGCAGTCGCTGCTGGTGTCAGCACCCGGGGCCGGGTGGAGGCTGTGTCCCCGTGCTCCGATGGCTGATGCACGGAAAAGGAAAAAGAAAAATTTCTAAGGCAGGTGGCTGACGGCTCCCCGGGCCTCTCTGCGCGTGTAGAGGGAGGGGCTGCAGGGATGCAGGAGCTCTGGATCCTTCACACCAGCAGAGCCGCAGCAGGAGCCCGTGTTTCAGCTTCGCATTCCTGACCGGGCTCAGTCATTCATTTATCTGAACAGGCAGGCTGTTGGTTTGAACTCATGCAGCTAAAATCCTCTTGGATGTTCCTGAATATTGCTGTGTGTTGAACTTTTTTTTTCCTTTGTTTTTTTTTTTCCTTTCTCCTCTGAAACTTGGCACCCAGCTATAATTGTTATGACTGAGAAAAGAAATTTGGAAGGAGACTGGGAGACATGTGGCCCCGTCCCTCTGCGAGCAGCGCAGACTGGATCCCGGCTCTGCCACCCGCGGGGCAGCGAATGCCGGGGGAGATGCCTGAGCTCTGAGCGCAGCCCTCCCCGCTCGCACGCCGCTGCTGTCACCTGCATGCTTCAGGGGTTTCAGCTGAGAACATAACCGCCGCTTACTCATTCACCAGCTAACGTCATCCGTGAGGTTTGCCCAGTGTGGGACTTCTCCTGTCCAAACTTAGCTCCTTACATCATGCGGCGCAGAGCCTGTGCCGAGCGGCTCTGCCGCGGGGCTGAGCTCCTGTCTGCGTGTTGGCACTTCCACCCCGTCGTGCTGGGGACGTGGTGGGAAGGGACTTTCCTCCTCACCCATTTAGATGCTCGTCTGCACTGGCAGTTTATATAAACCAGGGGAAAAGTGTCAGCAGCCGCCTGTGTAAGCAGGCTGCTCGGCCAGCAGTATTGTGGGCAGGACGGAAGTTTTGTGGAGGAGAATATTAAAAGGGAGAAAAAAGTGATTTTGGCCACTAGGCTTTACATGGGAAGTGCCTAAAAATGAGGTCTGGGAGCCAGTCACCCTCGGGAGGCGTTGGAGGTTCAGCTGGAAACAGTGGCAGCTCCTGTGTGCCCTGGGCTTGCTCTGCGCAGCGCACGGCTGGCTGCGGAGGGGCGGCCGGGCAGCCCTGCTGGGAGCTGGTGGGAAGCCACAAATTGCAGGATGATGTGGGGGGGGAGGGGTGATGCTGAGGGGGATGGGCAAGGCTCCTTACAGCAGGGTCAGGTGTGGGGAGAGGAAGCGAAGGGGTGCGTGGGTCCTGAGTCTCCCGTCCTCCCTGAGCTGGTCTGGCTCTCACTGCTCCTGCGGGAGAGGCTGGTGGGGTTTTGCCGAGGGGGCACTCTCCACCCCTGTGATGAGCTGGCGCAGGCTGGGGGCTGCTGGAGATGCTTGGCAGCACCAGCCTCCCTCAGTGCCACCCTGGTACCACCTTCTGGGGGCAACTGAGTCTGGCCTCCCCCACCTCCATCCGTTCCCTGCTGCGGCATGACCCTTGGTGGAGGAGCAGGCAGGGCCCGAGGGCTGTGGCAGGAGCAGCCACCTTGGCCAGGACCAGGTACTCGTGTTTGTGGAGTCCAAAAGCTCCTCGTTTCCCATATTGTGGATCAGGGCCAGGACAGGGGGTGAAGGCCGTGCTTCGCAGGTGGAAACTTCCATGGGTGGTAAGGCCAGAAGCCGACTGGAAGCAGCCGGGGAAGTCTCCTGACCCTGTGCCCAGACCAACAGCTTCTGGTTGAATGGAAGAGATTTTTAGAACGAGAAACCATATTGTAAGGCTCGAACTGCTAGTGACTCCGTTTGCCAGATGTTGCCTCACCTTTCCTGATGACCGTCTGTGTCTTGTTAGGTTTGATTTCTGAGTAGGCTGTGTGTAACTTCATCTCTGGACACGCTCTCTCGGTTCCGTTTCCCTGCTGCATCGGAGTCCTCTAGGATGAGAAGTCATGGCACTGCTTCCTGCTGGACTCCTTTTCTTTTCAGTATGTGTTTTGAAGCTTGTGGACTGGTTGGACATTTAAGGCTGTGGAAAAATAACTGGGCTCTCTGCAATTCAGTCTTTTGTAATTCAAAGACTTCTAGAGCATCCCCACCAAAATGGCAGGCGCTCAGTGAGGTTCTATGACAAAGTGACTTAGCGGGGGTGAAACAACACCTTACAGCCCTCCAAAACTGCTGCTTCTCCGGAGGCTGGCCCTGTTAATCTAATAAAATTCTTGGACGCAGTGGTGGAGATGGCATTGAGGGGATGCATGGAGCTCTGGGGTGCTGGAGTGTGGCCTTCCGAAACAATGCCAGATGGAGAAGCCCTCCAAAATTTCGGTCCTGCATTAAGGATGCCTCTTCAAACGTTGGAGAGTACTGCCCATGAAGTCGTCCTCGTCATTAATTACGCTCCTCATGCTGTCTTTTTCATATGAGTAGGTCTTGTTTTAATGGATGGCCATGGGCTCTTATTTCTGCTTTGCTTGCGGAATTAAGGAGCCTGTTACTTGCCACAGCCTCTGTCCCCAGTGTAGGTACTTTCTGACTTTGAGGTAGTCATCGCTCAAGCTTTTCTTTGAGGAGAGGAGCAGCTGAACAGCTTATACTCTTAAGGCAGATTGGACTGTATTTTATGGCTAGGCTATAACCTCCCCAGGTTTTTAGCATCCTTTTACAAACGTAAACCCTGAAATTTAGCAAATTTCCAGCATTTCTCTCGCGTGCAGAGTATATAATAAGAGCGGTGGTTCCTAGGCACACCTTTAATTACGGTGCTCCTCTGGGATTTCATGCTCTCCCGTCCTCTGGGATCCTCTCTGTCCCCCCAGAGAGCTGCTATTCCTGTGCCTGGTCAGGTGAGTCAGCATCCAGCTGGAGCACAGCTTACCAAACATCAAATCACACTGTTGTTTCAGGCACCCTTATTTATCACATTAGCAATATTTTTGTAATATGGAGAATTCAGCAACACTCATTTGCTTGGCTATTGTTAGCCGTAGGCCAAGGAAAGACACCGCTGAGGTCCCGTTATAGATCCTTTTCCTGCTCAATAGAGTCCTTTTAGCACAGTTACACTCTGAACTCTATCAGTGAAGCCATTTACTAATGCAAATTACTGATGCTTGATTTAGTTGCAGCCCAGACAATGGATTGCACTAGTCCAAGTTGATTACAGCCACACATTTACTTTTTTTAACAAGATGAAGGCAGCCATCGAGAATAATCTCTGCCAAGCCCAGCGGGACCTCGCTGCCTTCAGTAATGTTCCTGCCAATCTTTCTGTGCCTCGCAAGTGTCCCGCATCCATCAGGCCATCACTTTCCTGGGATCTTCCCGCCACTGAGGTGGAGGAATTCAAATGCTGTTAGGAAAGCCAGCTAGGAGGGGATGGTAGTCCCATGCGAACGGAAACCAGCGTCTCCACCTGGAAAATGCTAATGGAGAAGTTTTTAAATGAAACATTCTCTCAGAGTAAATATGTAAAGGAAATAGGAGGGGAGGAAAGGCCGTTCTCTGGAAACGTGATCTCTGCTGATAATCTCTGGGCAGCCACAGGCTTCATGGCTGGCCTGGGTGAGGGGGAGGGACAGGAAATCAGAGAACAGAGGAGATTTTGGAAGGAATGTC
The DNA here is from genome assembly GCA_013399095.1 of Psophia crepitans. NCBI lineage: Eukaryota > Metazoa > Chordata > Aves > Gruiformes > Psophiidae > Psophia > Psophia crepitans. Next base: position 195,219 of record VWZZ01002302.1, read on the forward strand.
TCAGTGCAAAAGCTCAATCAGGGCTGAATATTTTGGCGGAATTGTTTTTTGATAATAATAATACTCTTATCTCCTATGTAGTGTTTTCCTTCAGGAGGTATCGAAGTGGTGCCTGCAGAGACAGAGTTGGTGCTGCTGCCTTAGAGGTGGCAGACTGAGGAGCAGGGGGAAGCGGCAGGTCCACCTAGCCAGCAGACAGAAGAACTCGTGTTCTCCACTTCCCTGTCAGCTCTTCCACCCATGACGCTGCTCTGCTGCGGCACACACTGGACGAGGAGCCGTGTATCCTCCTGCATCCAGGCTAGGCTGCTGCATGGGATGCTGCGTGACCCCCGTAGCGACTGGCGCTGCGATAGGGGCCCAGAGAAAAGGTGATAGCTTTTTCATCCGTCACCTAGCACTGGAGAGGAGAGGTATAACCTTAGAAAAGACTTTACCCACCTCAGTGTCACTGTGATGCCTCACTCGCTCATGTGAATGACTCACATCTGTGCTTTTAGAATGAGGCTTTTGCAACACTGAGGTAACCTTCTGTGAGCTCCTGCGTTCCCAGGAGGAGATCCAGAAAGCAGGCCTTCACTGCACGTAAAAATCGAGATCCATGTGAAATGAGACACCTCACCTCCTCAGCAGCCAGTAGAAGAATTTGTTGTCACCAAAGGGAAATTGTGAATTGTGAAGTTCCCGCTGACTGGGAAAGGGGAAACATAACTCCCATTTTCAAGAAGGGAAAGAAGGAAGACGCAGGTAACTATAGGCTGGTCAGCCTCACCTCTGTGCCAGGCAAGATCATGGAGCAGATCCTCCTGCAAACTATGCTCAGGCACATGGAAAGTAAGGAGGTGATTGACGACAGTCAACACGGCTTCACAAAGGGCAAATTGTGCCTGACGAATTTGGTGGCCTTCTACGAAGTGCACAGTCGGTGGACAAGGGAAGGGCAACCGACATCATTTACCTGGACTTGTGCAAAGCTTTTGACACTGTCCTACACGACATCCTTGTCTCTAAACTGGAGAGACATGGGTTT